>JAJOZX010001339.1:515000-665000 GCA_023014485.1 Bathynomus jamesi
GAAACTTACCGGAAGACTGGATCAACAGTGTAATAATACCGATACATAAGAAAGGGGATAAAGGAATGTGTGGTAATTACAGACCAGTGAGTCTGCTACCACACGCCTACAAGATACTGGTGAAGATTATCCAGAGGAGAATGCAACAAAAGGAAGAAATTTTGTTAGGAGAGGAACAGGCAGGATTTAGACCGGGCAGGGGCACATCTGATCAAATATTTAATCTATGCCAACTGACAGAAAAATTGTGGGAATATGGCAAAGCGGTATAATGTGTTTTTATAGATTTTCAACAGGCCTTTGACTCGGTGTGGAGAAGGGGATTGTACCAGCTTCTGATGCGTTTTGGCTTCGAGGAAAATATTGTTAATTTGATAAAAAGATTGTATGAGAATACCAGAGCGAGAGTGAGGAAGGGAAAAATGACAACTGATGACTTCAGAACTAACCAAGGAGTGATACAGGGATGCCCTTTATCACCCCATCTTTTCAATCTGTTCCTGGAGATGGTGATGGGGGAGGCGATCGGTGACTACGAAGGAGGAGTGAAAATCGGAGAATACATAAGCAGTCTAAGATATGCAGACGATATAGTACTAGTAGCACAGACAGCGGAAGAAATACAAGAAATTACTACTAGGGTGGAAGAAGCATGCATAAAATACGGGCTAGAGATAAATTTAAATAAAACCAAGACAATGAAGATAGGAAGGACGAGAGAACGGATGGCTGTGGCATTGGCGTCGGGAATAATTAATAGAGCAGGTAGAGGAGTTTAAATATTTATGAGTGTGGTTCACGCAAAATAGAGATGACGTTAAAGCGGTGAAAGAGAGAATTAAACTGGGGTATGTGACTATGAATAGACTCACCAAGATATGGAAAGACAACCATGTCAGCAGAGCGCTAAAGATTAGATTATACCAGGCAATAGTGGTACCAACAGTTTTATATAGTTCGGAGTGCTGGACAATGAAGTTAAAAGAAAAGAAGTTATTATCGTTGGAAATGTATTGTCTGCGCCGAATTTGTAACATCCGCTGGTACCACAAACGAACAAATGAATATACAGTATAAGGGGAGTGACTGGCGTTAAATTCACCATAGTGGACAGGGAGATGGGACGATTCATCGCCGCCAACTCATCGCCGCCAACTCAACTCCAGCCGACTCATCTCCAGCCGACTCATCTCATTTTTATCAGAAGTTGTTGTTGTTGTTGTTTAGCCGATCAGCCCACCCCACCCTGATCGAGCAAGCCGGCGGCACGCAGGTAACCGATCGCCCTCTTCGGAGTGGACCAGAGGTTCAGCGCACTAGTGATGTTGTGTTGTGTTCGTTGTTGTGCTAGAGCGGTACAGTCTGTCATAATGTGTTCAATTGTTTATGGTGTCTCGTGGCACAGGTGGCAGGTGTCGTCTATGGAGTTGTCTAGTCTGTGTTTATATGTTAGTAAGTTGGGGTGATGTCCACATCGGAATCGTGCTAAGTTAACTCGATCCGATCTGCTCAGGCTGATCTCTGACCTGTTAATGGGTGGCGGCTTCGCACCTAGGACCGCATTCGGACCGAGTCGTGTCAGTGCTTTGTGGGTTAGGTGTGTGTGTATGTGTTTTCTGTACTGTGTGATGTCTGTGGGGCGTGGTATGGAATGGAGTATTTGGTTATAATGTCTCTCTGGTGTTACCTTAATGGTGCGAGGTGTCGGTGCGTGATTGTACATGTAGTGGCAAGGGTGTTGTGGGTTAGTTGTCGCTGCTGCCATGAATTGTGTTCCCCTCATGTCTAAATGTTCCCTAACTTTCAGTATTTTTGTTTCTGTGTGCAGGTGTTCTATTGGTGTTGTTTGAGTGCATCCTGTAATGATACGAAGTGCGTTGTTTTGTATTGTCTGTAAGGTGTTTATGTGTGTTTGAGATAATGGGTGCCCAGCATGGGCTAGAATAGTCCATAACTGAGCGAATATATTGTCTGTATATGAGTGATGTTGTTTCCTGCTGGTGTCCAAAGTTTGTGCCTGTTAGTACCCTAAGCGTGTTAAGTCTTGACGTACATTTGTTTTTAATATCCTGAATGTGGTTTGCAAAAGATAATGATGTGTTGTATGTGACCCCAAGTATTTTGGTCCTGTGAGTGTGTGGAATGTTGATGTTGTTTAGTGTAAGCTGTGGAATTACCTGGTGTTCTTTTGTGTTGCTTGTAAGCAAGGTGATGGTTGATTTTGTGGGGGCTACTTTGAGTCTGTTGTGTGTGAGCCAGTCTTGTATACTGTTTATGTATGTTTGTAGGTTATTTGTAGCGGTGTCGATGTTGTTGTGGGTGGATGTTAGAGTGATGTCATCTGCATATGATGATAATGTAAGCCTGTTATCTATGGGTGTTGGAATGTCATGCATGTATAAGTTGAAGAGTGTTGGTGAGAGAACAGAGCCTTGAGGGACCCCGTTCGGAAAAAGCTTGTTTTTGGATGACTTGCCATTAAATGTGACATGTGAGTATCTTCCTGAAAGATAGTTGCTCAGCCACCTTTTGGTGTTATTGTGCAGGTTTGTGTTGAGTATTATGTTTATGAGAGGGAAGCGTGGGATAGCATCAAATGCTTTACTAATGTCTATTGTTGCTAATAGTGTACGTTGAGCTGGTCGTCTGGAGTTGATGCCATCCATGATGTGCTGCGTGAGGTTAGTGAGTAATGTCGTGGTTGAGTGGTGAGGTCTGAATCCATGTTGAGTAGGCGATAGTGGAATGTGTGGGTTGGTGATTTGTAAGATTAGTCTTTCTGTTACTTTGGAAGGTGTGCATAGTAAAGTAATGGGTCTATAGGAAGCTGGTTCTGTTGGATTTTTGTTTGGTTTGAGTAGTGTAATAATTTTACCTTGTTTCCATATGTCAGGAATAATACAGTGTTGGTATGAATATGTGCTGATATTTGTGAGAGCTAGTATTCCTTGTGGGCCCAAGTGTTTAAGGTGTATGTTAGATATGTTGTCTGGTCCAGTAGCCTTCGAATTCTTAATGTTTTTGATGATCTTAGTGGTCTGGTCTGTATTGAAGGGTGTAATGGTTGTGTCGAGTCTGTAGGTTTTCTTGTGTCTGGCTGTTTGTCTGTCTGCATGTTTCTGGTTGTTGTCTCTGTTTAAGTGACTTATCTTTGCGTAGTGATTAACTAGAATGTTAGCTTGTTGTGTGTATGTTGGGATATTATTTTGGCTGCGACAGATAGCCGCGTGTGAGGTGTGAATGCCGCTGTTAGAGTGGGTAATGCCGTTTATAGTCTTGTATAGTCTGGATGTATCTGTGGAGTGGTTTAATGTTGTTATGAATTGCCTAAATGTTTCTGTTTGTTTTTCTTTGAGTTTGTTGTTTATTTCTGTGTTGAGCTGTTGTATCTGCTGTTTTATGGCTTCTGTGTGTGGGGTTTGTGTGTTATATTTGAGGTTGTTACGTTGCCTTATAAGGTGGGCTATTTCTCTAGTGTAATTTGGGTTGTATTTCCTAATGTTGCCCTTCGGTATGTATTTGTTTGCATTATTGATGATCTGATTAAATGTCTTGAGTGCTGTATTGATGTTTATGATGGGTGTGCTGTTTAATGTGGTGAATTGTTCCTCAGTCTGTATTTTGAACTGTTCCCAATCAACTTTCTTGTAATTTCTGTAAGTGTGCCTAAGGCTGTTGGGGCAGAGTGTAGAATGTGTTGTAATGATGATGGGCAGGTGGTCTGATGACAGTTGTTTTTCTGTTCTCCATTGTGTATGTGTTGCTAGTGAGGGGGAACAGAACGTTATGTCTGGGGAGGAGTTTGAGTATCCTGCTTGATGTGGTATGTGTGTATGTTCTTCTGTATTGTTAAGAATGAAGAGGCTGTTTAGTTGTGTGGCTATGTTGGCGCCTCTGGTGTTGCTTTGGTTTTGCAGGTACCAACTAGTGTCTTTGGCGTTGAAGTCTCCTCCTAAGATGACGTTAGTGAGAGAGGCCAGATTGTGTAACTGTGGATTGTAATTGGCTGGCACCTGAGGTGAACTATCTGGTGGGATGTAAATGTTGATTAGTGTGGTGTTGTGTTTTGCGCGTGTTTTAATGTTAACTGCCTGTATTTCTATCGTGTTATCTGCTTGGATTGTGTTTGTAATGTTTTGGGTAGCGACAGTGTAGCTAATGCTTTTACGTATGTAAGTGATGAGTCCACCCCCGTTACCCCCAGTACGATCTTGACGGATCGCCGTGAAGTCAGGGATGGTGGGTGTTTTGTGTGTGCGTTTTAGTTTTGTTTCTTGTATAAGTGCTATGTGAATGTTTTGTTTGTGTACGAATTCCCTAAGCTCCATGATTTTGTTTGTGAGGCCATCTACGTTGTACTGTAATATGTTAATATTATACTTCTGTATGTGTCTCATGGTGCTATTGTGTCTATGTCTTTGTGTATGGTGACATGTGTAAGTTGTAGTGGGGCCTGGATTAGTCTTAATGTCGCCAGAGAGTAAGAGTAGTTCGGGGAGCACGCAATTGCTCCCTGTAATTGAAAAAATAGCACGCTGAGAATAGGTCCGGCCCCGGGAGCCCATCGGCACTCTGACCGTGCCACGCAACAGGCCGTCGACTGCCAGTCTGGCCAACCGTAGACAGCCCGCTGCACGGAGATTTGAGGAAAACCATGGTTGTTTTTTACTAACAAAAAGCACCAATTTTTTAATAAAATATATATACAAAACTATTTTTTAGTAAAAAAATGTGGGGGGCAATACGGAACTGTAGCCAAAATTTCTAATGATCTGAAAAAAAGGAAAGATTTTAGGTTAGGTTAGGTTAGCTACGAAAAAAAAAATAAAACGGAAAATGCCCGGTTAGGTCAACTGAATGCCAAATTAGGTCAACTGAATGCCCGGTTAGGTTAATTGAATGCCCGGTTAGGTCAACTGTACGCTCTTGATGATTGGTTAGGTTAAGTTGTGATATTTTCGTTAGTTTAAACGAAAATGACGGGAGCAAAAATACATAATAAACAGTTTGGTAGTCCCGATAATAAGTACGAAAGTACCCTCTCAAAAGACCACAGACTGGGAGCATTCACCACCTGAGCAAGCAGACTATTCCAGGAGTCTACTGTTTGGTAATTATAAGGCATATATAAGTGTATATATAATGTGTATATATAATATGTATATATAAAGCTGGAGATGAGTTGGCTGGAGATGAGTTGGCTGGAGTTGAGTTGGCGGTGATGAATCATACCCTACCCGTGGACAGAGTGGTGGATGCGCAGAGGAGAGGATGGGGGAGCACCGACTTCTGAGAAGGCTGATGTACGGAAGAATAGTGGGATCGAGGCCCCGGGGACGCCCAAAGACGACGTGGCTGAAGACGGTAGAAAGAGAGAATCCGGGTTTAACCTGGTGCCAGACAACAGATCTGGCCAGAAACGAGGCGCAGTGGCGAGATTACCGAGAGGGGAGACGCATCGCACGGGACCCAACCTGGAGACCTCCGGATGGGAACTAAGTCTAAGTCATATATACATATATATATATGACAACTGATGACCAGATGGAGAGGAAATTCAGAGAAATTCTAAAGCAAAAGACTTAGGGGTTGTAATGACTGATGATGCGAAATTTGAAACACAAAATAAGATAGCAGTAAACATAACAAAGAGAATAACTGGGCAGATACTGAGAACCTTTAAACGAAGGGATAGGAATATAATGATTCCTCTACTGAAAACAATGATACCCAAATTGGAATACTGCTCGGTCCTAATATCTCCGTATAAAAAAGAACACATTAGACAACTAGAAGGGATTCAGAGAAGCTTCACAGTCAAGATCAAGGAGTGCAAAGAACTAAACTACTGAGAAAGGTTACGCGAATTAAACCTATATTCACTGGAAAGTCGGAGAGAGATATACACCATTATTTACACTTGGAAAATAATGGAGAAACTAGTCCCTAATCTTACTCTGAACCCTGTAACTCCCCAAACAACAGTGGAAAGTACAAAAGAAAGACTGTGTCGTGTTCCTAAATTAAAGACTAGACAGGGAACATCCTTAAACCTGAAAGAAAATAGTTTTGTTTTGAGAGGACCAAAACTGTTTAATCAGCTGCCCAAAGACCTAAGGAACACGAGTGGTGTTGCGGTAGACATCTTCAAAAAAAGATTAGACGCCTGGCTCAGAATAATCCCCGATGAGCCGGGCGTACCTGGCTAGGTGAGGTGGAGAGTACAAGAAACCAACTCACTACTTCACCAGGCCAACTCTAAAGGAGTAGCGACAAGCTTGACCTTCGTGAAATGAGGAGTCATCGCACGGAACATTTGAAAGGTTGAAAGGTATTGTATATATATAAAATAAAATTTTTGACTCAAATTATTTACAGATTAAGTTGTAGACAGAAAGCAAAGTGTTTCAATATTATTTCAAAGCACCGACCCAACCATACACCTATTCAGATTACGAGCAACTCATATTATCATTCGAAGGTATATTGAGCGTCAATGTACTAAAGTGGCATCCGTAGGGTAGAGTGGGATAAAACAGGGTATGTGGTGCTGAATTGTTTGTAACTCATATGTTCCTGCCTCAAAATTTCAGATTTTTCTGTTCACGCAAGTTTTATCGTGTCCACTTTCAATTATTATCATTGATTCTTTTTCATTGTGCGAATCTGTTTTTCCCAAACGAGGGAGACATACCCATTTTACCACACTGGAAGGGTAAAACGGGGTACAGGTGTTTACAGAAAAAAGGAATGCTTTGTATATTTTATTTCAAACTAAACAACACTACGGTGTCATAAAAATTTAATAGGCATACATAAGAGTAACAGGTTTTATAGTTAATGAGGCCAGCAAGCTTCTCGCAAATTTTACAACAAACAATATCACAACACTTTTCCAAAAATGATACGAGTATATTTTCTACTGCGCAAACAAAAACGTCTCTGTTGCATGGGTTCCAGCTCCATGCCGACGACACATGGCTGAGAAATTATTAACTGCATTTACTGTTAGATAGAAGCACCATCCGAGTAGAAAAAGAAAGGTACCCTGTTTTACCTTACCACCCCGTTTTACCCACTCTTCCTACGTAATTCATCACCATTGAAAGTAGGGTTGGCAGTACTGGCTCCAGCTCCGGACTGCTCCAGTGACTCAGCTCCTGTTCGAGGCCGGCTCCAGAGCTGAGAGTGACCCCCACCTCCAGCTCCGGAGCTGCCCCACTAACCCACTTCCAGCAACAGAGGTGTTCCACTAACCCCACCTTTAACTCCTAAGTTGCTTAGAGTGCGTTGTTGTTCCGGACTAATACTTTATCGCCTTTTTATTGCGATACAGCCCTTAAGATAAAAAACTGAATACACAATAGGATAGCAATATAAAGCTGAGTTCTTAAAGTGCAGCACGCGAGCAATCTGCGGCCATCAAACTGTCACCGTGCGACCCCTAAGCCTTGGCAAGTTGTAAGGTAATTCAATACATATTAAAAATACGATTTCTTTCTTTCTTGTATTGTACATATAATAGCGTAGGATCGTAGGGTATATGTATTATAAATGTAAACATACATATACACATATCGTACACTGTATGATCGTTTCCTCTTCGGTATTTCTCAGTCCTTACTCGAGGATAGATTTCGGTTTAACGCAATGATTTTTTTTCAATATTTTCAGAATATAGTCTCGTTCTCCTGTCCGTGATCAGGTTCCTTGCCTTAGAGAACAGTCTTTCACTTTCCACTGATGTTGCAGGCAAATAAAAGGAACTACGTGCCAGCTTTGCCAACAAGGGCATTGAATCTTCGGATTTCTTCCAGTAAACCAACGGGCAGGAAGCAGAAGGCTCTCTCTTCCTCGCTGCATACAATTTCAGCTCATTGTGCAAAGCAGATTTTTCCATGGTATCATCGTCTACGGAGCTACTGTCTGAAAGATCGTAGATACTTGGAGACGTACGTGGTTTCTCGGGTGGAACTATGTCACTTTCAACAGGGCCACATAAAACAAAAGTTTTTAATCACCGTTTCTTTTCGCTTCTTATCAAAGAGACGTTCTTTAATTTGTATGGTCGATGCTGCCGCTGATTTATTTTCTATTTTTAACTTGTCGTACTTGCAAGCGTGTGCAACAGTACTTGCATTTTGTGTACAGTCTCTCTCTTTGGATTTATTCAGTGTAATGGTGATACATAGTTGTGAGCAGCTGCAATTTGTACAATTCCCTGAATTGTAAGTGTGATAGAGTTTCTAATAAGTACGAAGTGCTTGCAACATTTATAAGCTTTTATTTTCGTTGGTCAGAATAATGATTTTAGGGTGCTCAAAAGTACCTGTTTTTTATGACATTCTAATCTGTTATAAAAAACGTGTCCTTTTCTTGTAACCGTACGATTTCGTATCCATACTTGTCAAACTGGTGCGGGCAGAACACTATATTACGATTAAAATATATGACAGTATACGCACACTCGTACACTCAACATTAGCGGTCGGGTTTGTTTCCAACATGCTCAGAGAAAACCGTTCAACGTCACACCGTCCAAAACACCAATCGCTAGTGATCGGCTCCCATCCCCTAAACTTGCTGACATTCACTCTACTGTAAGTGGAGCAGCTCTAGGCTTCAGTTCCAGCTCCAATTTCAGGAGCGCTCCGATAAGTCTGGCTCCAGCTCTGCTCCGACTCCACAATCCCAGCTCCGCTCCGGCTCCGGAGGAGAGTTTAAACAACTGGCCCGCTCCGCTCCGGTGCAGAGTTTAAACAATTGGTCTGCTCCGCTCCGGCTCCGAATCTTGGGAGCTGGCTCCTGGCTCGGGAGCAGGAGCATTGCCAATCCTAATTGAAAGCAATGATGCTTTCAGTTATCATAATCCAATAAGCGGTCAAATTCATAATTTGTTTAACCGTTTCATCAGGAGGAAAAAGCATCGCAAATTTGTTTCATACCTTTCCTTTCATCTTTCAACCTTTCATAGCTTCCGTGCGATGAATCTTCATTTCACGAAAGTCAAACTTGTCGACCGTCCTCTCGAGTTGGCATGGTGAAGCAGTGAGTTGGTTACTTGTACTCTCCACCTCACATAGCCAGGTACGCCCGGCTCATCGGGGATTGTTCCGAGCCAGGCGTCTAATCTTTTTTTAAAGATGTCCACTGCAACACCATTCGTGTTCCTTAGGTCTTTGGACAGCTGATTGAACAGTTTTGGTCCTCTCACAACAAAACTATTTTCTTTCAGGGTTAAGGATGTTCCCTCTCTCGCCTTTAATTTGTAAACACGACACAGTCTTCCTTTTCTACTTTCCACCGTTGTTTGGGGAGTTACAGGGTTCAGAGTAAGATTAGGGACTAGTTTCTCCATTATTTTCCAAGTGTAAATAATGGTGTATCTCTCCTCTTCTCCTTTCCAGTGGATATAGGTTTAGTTCGCAAACCTTTCCCAGTAATTTAGTTCTTTGCACTCCTTGATCTTGGCTGTGAAGCTTCTCTGAATCTCTTCTAGCTGTCTAATGTCTTCTTTTTTATATGGAGATAATAGGACCGAGCAGTATTCCAATTTAGGTATGATCAGTGTTTCCAGTAGAGGAATCATCATATTCCTATACCTTCGTTTAAAGGTTCTCAGGATCTCCAGTTATTCTTTTTAATCTGTTTACTGCTATCTTATTTTGTGTTTCAAATTTCTCTTCATCAGTCATTACAACCCCTAAATCTTTGGTCTAGAATTTCTCTGAATTTCCTGTCCATTTGGGGTATAATATTCCATGGATTTTAGGTCTTCTCTTTTTCCGTACCGAAACATTTGAAATTTCTCTGTTAAACTTCGTATTGCTGTCTTCCGTACACTTGTAGATTCTGTTCATGTCGGTTTGTAGAGATCCTATATCTTCTGGGTTTCTTATTTTTCTAATGATCTTTGCGTCATCTGTAAAGGCTGTTACTGTGCTGTCTCTGGTAACGTCCTCATCTATATCAGTTAGCATGATTATGAAGAGTAGTGGAGCTAATACCTTTCCTTGCGGTACTAAGCTGAGGACCTCTGATTCTGATGAAAATACTCCTTGTACTGGAACGACTTGCCCCGCTCATTAAGGAAATTATATATCCATTTCCCTAATTTTCCTCTTATTCCCATATATTTCAATTTATGTATTATGATTCCATGGTCGCACTTGTTGAACGCTTTGGCAAAGTGTGTATATTAAATCATAGTTGTCATTACTTTCAAGTGCATCATACTCGCTTTCGGTTCATTCGTTTTTTCGGTAAAATGTAAATGGAATAATAAACGTTATAGTAATAAATGTAAACGTAATGTTAAACGTAAATGTAATAATAAATGCAGTAATTGTCAAAATAGAATCTGTATGTATAGAACAAGATAGTTTTAATTTGTGCGAATGTACTTATAAGCGGGACCCTTTAATAAAATGGCATTCGGGTGTTGGGAGAACGGGATTTAACCTAGTTGCGAATTTCTTAATGGTCCCTGGAATGTTTTCACTCGTTTTTAGTTCATTCGTTCTTCTGTATCCACCCGAAGACGATGTCAGTGGGCATCGAAAATGTGAAAATAAACTGTCTATTAGAGTGGGTTTTTATCATAATGGTGGCCATGGTCTTGCAGAGGGAGCCATTTTGAACTTTTTCTTGCGTGGGGAGTCTGCGTGATACCACTCCATCGATTGGCGTTTTGTTTCCGGTTCAAAGTGGTGTACTCAAGTCTTATCCCCAGTCACAATTCTCGAAAGGACGTCATCCCCCTTCTGTCGTATCGAACCAACGACTCGGAAGCAATTTCTTTTCTCTGGGCTTTGATCTTCTCAGTTGGCGAGGAACAAACCGTGAACTTTGAGTATCCCAGTTGCTGAATTATCATATTCGCACTTCACTAAATCGTAGCTCCAGTGATAGCTCCTTGTATGTGACGCGCAGATTTGATCGAATGATGCTGTTAGCACGTTGCACAGTGAGATGTCACAGCCGATGCTGGGCGACCGCTGCGTGGCTTATCGAAGCTGGCTCTCCCTCTCTCCGATCTCACGTTTCGACCAGCGTCCAACTGTGCTTCGATCAACAGCATCTCTGTAGACGTTTGAATATTTCCAAATGTTTCCTTTGCGGTTATGAACTCTATAACAGCTCTGGCGTTTGACAGTGATGTGCATCGTAAACATTCTCTAAACTGCGTTAACCATCAGTTTTACACAAGGGCGTTTAAAAGCGGTTTTATACAAGCAGGGGACGTTCAAACTGGAAAAATCCGGTTATGTGAAGCGCTGAAAGTTCAAACTTAGGACCCTAAAGACATTTTAGCCCCATGGCCTATTATTTAGCCAAGAAAAAGGATAGGGCAAAATAGGTACTTTGTATTAACGGGGGGCCACCACATATTGATGATTGGTTAGGTTAAGTTGTAATATTTTCGTTAGTTGAAAATTTCTAATAGTTTTTAAATAGCAGTATTTTTAAAAATATTTACAATGATTTATATTTCAAATATTTACAATGATTAATACATGTTACACATTAGAAACATTACCTAAAAAAATTAATTTTTTTCATAAAATTTTATAAAAAAAATTTAAATATTGCTATTCAAAAAAATATTGAATTTTCAACTCACGAAAATATTACAACTTAACCTAACCAATCAATATGGTGGCCCCCTGTTAATACGTAAGTATCGCAAAATATATGGAGTGCCCCTACTGTGCATACAACACCTGCCTATAATTTCCTTAACTAAAGAATAACACTCCACTTCTGCATGAAAAACTGTAATAGTCTTAATTTTCTTTTGACGTGACACTAGAGAGTTTAATTTCGGTAAATTAAGTTGCTGGACCATTTTTAGAAGTGTTTCTGTACCTAACAGACGTCCGACTTGAATGGAACGGTCATCAGTGAAAGATGTGGCCAGACGAAGGAATGTCAAGCCGAATCTGAGAATTTTTTTAGCATAATATCAGACTGGTTTCATAAACTAACAAACTTTAATGAAATGTTCGACGATAATTCAAACGGTAAGTTATAAATATTTGCTTAAACCAGCCATTTCCAACTTGCACGCGGACCACTCTTGTACCGCTCTTGGTGGTACGCAAGAGTTGTACAGACGCAGCTTACTAATCTGAATTGCTAAAGACAATGCTTCCAAAATGTTCGTTGCAGATTAATAACCGGCAACTTTTCAGATGACTTTGTATGCTATACAGTTGTCTAGGAAGATTTCAAATTATTATAACAACAACGTCGAAAGCCAAAATAAAGGTCTAGTAAGAATGTCAATCAGTATCGTTGAAATGTAACTTGGGGCTGTAAATTAGATTGATCATTGTTGTCCCTTCCATGCCGTTTTGGTTAGGTGATAACGTGCACCTCGCTTAATTATGGTACTTAAAAAACCATGCTGGCGAAAAATGATACTTCTACCTAAAAAGGTTGTGAACCCACCCTGATTTAATCTAATAAATTAAATCTGGAGAAGATATAAATGTACAAAATTATATTGGGAATTTTTAACTTATACTGGTCTCGGAAATAAGAATTCAAAGTACTGTAGATGCATGATATCTAATATGGTATCTTATATTTCGTGGAATGTGTTCAATTTGTGAAATAGCTGCCTAACTTGGTTAAGTAAGTTTTGTTTGTTGGATAGCACTGTTAAATCTAAAAATTAAACTGAACGCAAATTTTCCTCTACATAAGTATTTTTTTTTTTTTGCAGACGCAACTTTACACTGTTGCTCCTCTGATAACTGTAACAGTAAACTTCTTGGTACCAGTAAAACTACAAGCTTCACGGAGATTTCTAGAGTTATAGATTCTGTAATTGCTACTGAAAGTACTACACTTTTGGCACAGGAGGGAGATGTAACAAATATTCCAACTGAAAAGGACTCTAGACGGATAAAAAAGGAAATAGATATGTCTGATTACAGCACTCCAAAATATAGAAGAAAGAACTTGATGGAAAAGAACTTCACGAAGAATAATGAAATGGATACTTTGTCTAAGACTGAACAAACGATGACTGAAATTGCAGAAGCAACTAGTAAAATTTTCCCTGAAATGTATAACACGGAAATAGCAACTGCATCTTCCAATCACGAAGTTACTCGAACTATATATGATGTAACTACTGAAAACATACATACTACAGTTTTACCTGCTTCCGGTTGTTCCCAGTGTTGGAATAGTGAAACTGTCACTTTCGAACTAATAGTAGTTTTTGTCTTTAATCTGCATATACTTTTAATAATTAATTGATAGTGTACGAACCTTAAATTCTGTTTTGTTGAATACGTGTATGATTTTAATAAATTAATGTTACTCTATATTTTATCCCAGTATTAGTTACCCGATTTGACCATAGATGACCAAGGACTTCGAGCAGATAGTAAGTCATAGTACAGGTGCTTAATATCTAGTTTTATATTAAGACCCCATTATATCTATTGCCAGCGATTATAACACTAGACACCCTGTCATAATACTACTACTGTTTGGATAATACAGAGTAACTAAAGCTTAATTGTATGCATCAACGTCAAGTTTTTGGGGGGTTTAAAGTGGATTCCTAAAATTTAGGATGAAACCTTTATACATAACTGGGAGTCTTTACTTCAGGACATATGGACAGTAAAATTAGAAATGAAAACTTAAATGCTCTTAAGTCGGGATTCAAGGCAAGATAAGCATCCAGTCTCTCTCCATAGAACTCGACCGAATTACGGTATTTCCCGGCGTATAACGCGCACCCTAATTTTGAAGAGAAAATTTTGGAGAAAAAAAAATTTAGGAAAAAATATACCTTCTACTTCACTTTACATGTACAGTTTTAACGACTTAATTTTAACATGTACATGATTTTTGGGGGCGGGGGGAGGGAAAGTGCGCGTTATACGCCGGGAAATACGATACTTTGAATTACTCTGACTACCAACCCATTCCACAAATTAACATAGGATTGAAGAAAAAATGTTTCATTAGAATTAAAATGTCTACCCTATAGTTCGAAGCAATTATTACGAATTCTCTGCATTTCTGAAGGTGAAATATTTTTCGGCGTCGAAATTATCATAACCTTTAGTCATTTTAAACACCTGGATTAAATCATCTCGAATTCGCCTTTTTATAATTTAAAATAAATTTGACGTTTGTGAACGGATAGCGTATAATTTTTAAGTCTAGGAATTATCTTAGTCGCCCGTCGCTGCAATGTGTCCATTTTGTCGACACCCATATTCATAACAGGATATCAGAACTGAACGCAATATTCTAGGTAGGGGTGTTCTATTACAATGTCGACATTGTTTTCTCGGACTTAAATTCAAATGAGCTACCAATAAAGATTCCATTTACTTTTTTAACCACTTCGATACATTGCTTACTCGGTTAAGTGTCTGCAACAATATCTACAGTAAATCTATCTCTAGGGTAATTTTATAGGTACTTTCATTAATATATATGCATAAACAATGTATCTGCATGGGAAAGATATGATTAAATTTTTTATTAGCGTTATGATTTTCATAGTAAGATGTATCTAAATCGTGTCAAATTTATTTATCGACGCATTCAGTGGGGTTTGTCTGTGGACGGTTATACATGTCGCTTAGGGCCACGACGGTGGCCACCTTGTGGTGGGTGGGGGTCCGGTGTTCTGACCCAGTGGGTCACCCACGTCGGACAGGCTATACGAGTGACAATCGCATTTTGTACGGTAAAATTTGTCCTTGGTAAATAATGGATTTCGACGACAGCTCACTAAAGATGTTTTAGGGGTAATTCTAACTTATATTATAATTGTTTTAATGATACTAAGGGTTATATATATATATATACACAAACCAACAAGGAAAAATCCAAGGCATTTCGTGTATTCAGAAGTACACCGTCATTCCCTGACGAGGTGTATTGTGAATACACGAAAAGCCTTTGAATCATTTTTTTTTTCCTTGTGGGTTTGTATCGTTCTCATTTGACGCCTTTGTAAAATTCATGTGTATATATTATATATATATATAAAATAAATAAAAATATATATAAATTTGCGATGCTTTTTCCTGATGAAACAAACCGCATTGCTTTCAATTAGGATTGGCAAAGCTGCTTCTCTGGAGCAATGAGCCAGCTTCAAGATTTGGAGTCGGACCGGAGTAGGCCAATTGTTTAAACTCTGCTCCGGAGCAGAGCTGGAGCCAGACTTATCAGAGCGCTCAGGAAATTGGAGCTGTAACTGAAGCCTGGAGCTGCTCCACTTATAGTAAAGTGAATGTCAGCAAGTTTAGGGGATGGGAGCCGATCACTAGCGATTGGTGTTTTGGACGGTGTGACGTTGAACGGTTTCCTCCGAGCATGTAAACCAGGGGTGAGGAAACTTTTCGGTACCAAGGGCGAAAATCGATAACATAAACACCTCCGCGGGCGTCTGGCAAATTTTAAGCTTATATACAGCGTGTCCCAAAGAAATGTATACCCACTTTGTTCGATAATACCAGCTATGAGGATAATAAATATATTGCTTTTTATATGTTTTTTAATAAAGAATTTTCTCCTGAATCTAAATATGTAATTATTTTTATTAAAAATTGAAGAACAAAAAAGTTACAGATGTTTAAATTATAATTATTATTTTCGAGGCTTCATGTGCGATATTTTCTAATATTTTAACCGACTGTTTTGAGATACTTATGTTTAGTGTTGATATTGAAGCATAAATGTTGTAATTATTAGTTAATTCAAAAAATTTACAAATTCCATGGTTAAATGACACTTTATCTAAGATGTTCGACGTCTTCCAGAACGTTGTTTTTGTAAGTTTTGCACAGTGCCGTCGGTTTCAAACTTATCTCGTATACGTGCAAAATATTAGAAAATATCGCACATGAAGTCTCGAAAATAATAATTATAATTTAAACATCTGTAACTTTTTTGTTTTTCAATTTTTAATAAACATGATTACATATTTAGATTCAGAAGAAAATTCTTTATTAAAAAACATATAAAAAGTAATATATTTATTATCCTCATAGCTGGTATTATCGAACAAAGTGGGTAACATTTCTTTGGGACACGCTGTATATAAGATGTATTTTAAAAAGCTATTTGCTGGGCTGTAAATAAATAATTTTTAGTAAATAATAAATACCTAAGCGGGCGAATTGAAATTAGCTCGTGGGCGAAATTTCGCCCGCGGGCGAGGGTGTCACCCCTGATGTAAACAAACCCGACCGTTGATGTTGAGATTACGAATGTGCGTATAGTATTTTTTAATCGTAATAGTGTTCTGGCAGTACCAGTTTGACAAGTATGGATATGAAATTATACGGTTACAAGAAAAGGACACGCTTTTTATTACAGATTAGAATGTCGTAAAAAAAAAAAAAAGTACTTTTGCGCACCCTAAAATCATTACTCTACTCTGACCAACGAAAATTCAAGCTTATAAACGTTGCAAGTAATTAGTACTTATTAGAAACTATCACGCTTACAATTCTGAGAATTGTACAAATGCAACTACTACCAACTATGTATCACCATTACACTGAATAAATCCAAAGACAGACACTGTTCACAAAATGGAAGCACTCTTGCACACGCTGGCAAGTGCGACAAGTTAAAAATAGAAAATAAATCAGCGACAGCATCGACTATACGAATTGAAGACCGTCTCTTTGATAACGAGCAAAAAGAAACTGATTAAAAAGTTTTGTTTTATGTGGCCATGTTGAAAGTGATCTAGTTCCACCCGAGAAACCACGTAGTCTCTCAGTATTTCTGATCTTTCAAACAGTAGCTCTGAAGACGATACCATGGAAAAATCTGCTTGGTTTACTGGAAGAAATTCGAAGATTCAATGCCTTTGTTGGCAAAGCTGACACAGTTCCTTTTATTTGCCTGCAACATCAATGGAAAGTGAAAGACTGTTCTCTAAAGCAAGGAACCGGATCACGGACCGGAGAACGAGACTATATTCTGCAAATGTTAAAAAAAAATTGTTAAACCAAAACCTATCCTCGAGTAAGGACTGAGAAATACCGAAGAGGAAACAATCGTGTAGTGTATTATATGTATATATGTACGATTACATTTATAATACATATACCCTACGATCTTACGCTATTATATGCACAATACAAGAAAGAAATAAATCGTATTTTTAATATGTATTGAATTACCTCACAACTTGTCAAGGCTTAGGGGCTACATGGTGACAGTTTGATGGATGCAGATTGCTCGCGTGCTGCACTTTAAGAACTCGGCTTTATATTACTAGCCTTAATAATTTTGCTATCATATTGTGTATTCAGTTTTTGTATCTTAAGAGCTGTATCACAATAAAAAGACGATGAAGTATCAGTCCGGAACAACACCGTACTTTAGAGCAACTTATGATATAAAGGTGGAGTTAGTGGAACAGCTTTGGAACTGGTTTAGTGGAGCTCTCATCTCTGGAGCCGGCCTAGAGCAGTAGCTCAGTGACTGGAGCAGTCCGGAGCTGGAGTACTGTCAACCCTACTTTCAATGGTGATGAATCACGTAGGGAAGAGGGGGGTAAAACGGGGTGGTAAGGTAAAACAGGGTACCTTTCTTTTTCTACTTTGGTGGTGCTTCTATCTAACAGTAAATGCAGTTAATAATGTGTCGTCGGTATGGAGGTGGAACCCATGCAATAGAGACGCTTTTGTTTGCGTAGTAGAAAATATACTCGCATCATTTTTGGAAGAGAGTTGTGATATAGTTCGTTGTGAAATTTGTGAGTAGCTTGCTGGCCTCATTAACTATAGAACCTGTTACTTTTTATGTATGCTTATTAAATTTTTATGACACCGTAGTGTTGTTCAGTTTGAAATAAAATATACAAAGCATTCCTTTTTTCTGTAAAAACCTGTACCCCGTTTTACCCTTCCAGTGTGGTAAAATGGGTGTGTGTCCCTCGTTTGGGAAAAACAGATTCGCACAATGAAAAAGAATCAACGATAATAATTTAAAGTGGACAAAACTTGTGTGAACAGAAAAATCTGATATTTTGAGGCAGGAACATACGAATTACAAACAATTCAGCACCACATACCCTGTTTTATCCCACTCTACCTCACGGATGCCAGTTTAGTACATTGACACTCAATATACTTGCCAATGATAATTATATGAGTTGCTCGTAATCTGAATATGTGTATGGTTGGGTCGGTGCTTTGAAATAATAGAGAAACTTTGCTTTCTATCTATCTAATCTATCTATCTATCTAATCTAATCTAATCTATCTAATCTAATCTAACTAATCAAATCTAACTAATCTATCTATATTCGAAATGAAACAACTTTGAAACCTTATAATTTTTTATTGAATGATGCAAACAATGTAATATTCACACAGTAAATACTCAATGTCATAAAGTTTCATGTAATACATGTGAATTATAACATTTAGACACATTAGAGTTCTTTATTGTATGCATTCAATATGTGCACCATTTGTAGCACGGACCAGGTCGCAACGGTACTCAATTTCCCTCCACACGTTGCCTAGCATCTCAGGGGTTACAGAGTCCACCGCTTCTGTGATGCGCTCTTTCAGTTGAGCAATGTCTCGTGCCTTCGTAGAACACTTTGTCTTTCACATAACCTCAAAGAAAAAATCGAGCGGGGTTAGGTCAGGCGACCTTGGGGGCCAAGAAATGGGTCCTCGACCTATCCAGCGATCTGGTACCCAGTCATCAAGGAAAGAGCGAACATCCTGGGACCAATGGGGAGGAGCCCCATCCTGCTGGAATATGACGGTCGGCTGGCAGTCCTCTAATTGTGGCGCCACGAACGCTGAAGCATGTCCAAGTAAACATTTCCCGTCACAGATTTTTCAGCAAAGAAAAATGGGCCAACAATCCTGTTAAGCATTAAGCCACACCACACGTTGACTTTTATAATATCTCTTTCTACATCACGGGTAAGATGGGGATTCTCCATTCCCCAGATGCGGCAATTTTGTTTATTAACTCGGCCGCATACGTGAAATGTTGCTTTATCGGAAAACATTACACGTTTCAGGTACTCAGGGTTGTTGTTCAGGCTGTCCAATATGTGCATAGCATAATGTTTCCTTTTGTTAAGATCTTCACATGTTATATGCTGAACAATTTGAAGCTTATATGGATAGCGCTGCAGCCGCTTGCGCACGACTCTATGCACAGTTGACCGAGGAATCTGCAGTTCGACACTGGCACGACGGATGGACTTTCTCGGGCTACTACCAAAGGCGCCTCGTATTCATTCAAAATCTTCTTCCGATCTTGTTCGCCCTCCAGAGTGTTCCTTTAGAACACTGCCAGTCCCCTCAAATTTCTTGGTCCATGCATGTAGGTCTCTTCTGGTGGGTGGTTCCTTGTAAAAGGTTGTACGGAATCGCCGTTGCACCAGAGTAGGGGACTTCAACCCAGCCATCCATAACACATATTTCGCTTTTTCTTGTGGGGTAAACATAATTCAATGTGAAACAAATAAGAAACATTATGACAAAAACTTATGCATATGATGTAGTAACTAGCAAAGTTTCAACATTCTCACATTAATACTTTAAAAATTACAGAGTTTCAAAGTTGTTTCATTTCGAATGGGACACCCGGATTCAAAACAACACGATCAAGCTCAAAAAGGCCCTGCCTAATAATAATGGCAGACTCAAGAATATTTCTATTAACAATGTTGCTTGAGTGAAACAAAACTGAAGCATTATTCCAATCAATACAGTGGGATAATTCTGACAAATGGACGAAAAGGGCACTGGACGACTGTCCCCTTCTAACGGAATATTGATGCTGTTTTACACGTGTGCTAATCCTTTCCCGTCTGTGCAATGTAAAAGGAATCACATTGTTTACAACCAATTTTATAGATAACACTGCCCAACACCAATTTTGCTGATTTAATTTTAACACCTGTTTTTAGGTAACTTTGGTGTGTTGATTTCAAAAATCACCTTAGTTTTTGCCTATCACGTCAGGTTTTCGAGCAATCAAATACAGATATTTTGGAGATATCGCATTTTGGCAGGGTTATGCCCAATTATTTTCTTTTCAAAAAATAAGTTTTTACATACTCAGAATCAGCATGGAAAAGTAAACAATTGTGCAGGGAGTGAACTTTAATATACAATGGTAATATTGACACATAAAGTGATTAAAAGTGTTTAAAAAGCAAAAAATGAATCCATATTAAAGCAAGCACGGGACCAGTTTTCTTAACATTGTCTTTTTCTTGTTTTCTTACTTTTCAGTGCTGATAAATTTTCTCTTATAGGACTTCCTAGAATGAGAGATATCAAGACAATCTCTTTGCAGGCTCCAGCAGTAGTCAGCCATCATATGGGTATCCCATCTTCCTTGGTATCGTTCTTCCATCACTTTGATATCTTGGTGGAACCTTTCACCTTGCTCTTCACTAACATCACCAAGATTTTCTGGAAATTTATCCAGATGACTGTTGAGATAGTGAACTTTAATGCTCATGTTGCAACCCAACTGCTGAAAGTTTACAAGTAAATCCTTTACAAGATCTTTATAATTTTCAGACTTTTTGTTTCCTAGGAAGTTCTTAACTACTGCCACAAAAGCATTCTAAGCTCTTGCCTCCGTTTCGGTCATTGAGTTACTGAACTGCGGATCTTTCATCAGTTTTCTTATCTGGGGACCATCGAATATACCAGCTTTAAGCTTCAAAAATCATCAAGTTTGATAAGCGCCCTTCATGGATCACTCAAAATAGGCATATTGCATTGCACGAAAACCTGATGTGATGGACAAAATCTAAGGTGATTTTTTAAATCAACACATCAATATTATCCAGAAACAGGTCTTAGAATTAAATCAGCAGCCAAAAATTTTTTTTTTTTGTTGGGCAGTGTAATGCCTGAATTATTGGTAGGGCTATTTTTTACTATAATGTTTTTCACAATATTGTCATATGAAAATACTACATTAATATTCAAAAGTTTAAGTACATTAGCAATGTCTAAAAAGCATGGGAAAAATGGAAGTACTAAAATATTCTTCGACAAAAAAGCAGGTTGGTTACATAAATCACTTCCAATACTGTTGATTTTTTCTAATTCGGCACCCATGTATTCTGGACTGGCGATCCTAAGAGCGCGGAGAAACATTGAAGAAAATATGGCTTTCTTGATAGGGGTATCATGTCCGGAGTAAAAGTGTACGGAGGAAAAGTTGTTTGTTTTTTTCTGATAAATACTAAACTTAAAACCTGGGCTTTCCCTATGTACACGCACATCCAAAAACGGGGTTGAGTTGTTTTGTTCCACTTCTAAAGTAAACTTAATGGAGGAGACTTGATTATTTAACTAAAGGAGGAAGTCATCTAGGTCATTCATGGGCCAGATACACAAAATATCATCGACGTACGTATCGCAACCATGGGATGCCAACTCCCAGGATTCTCGGAATGTAAGTAATTTAAAAAAACTCCATATAAATATCGTTTTGGACCTCATTAAACTTTGCATCAAAGACTGTAAATTCACTTTCAATAGCGAGTATTATCAACAGGTTTTTGTGATGGCCATGGGTAATCCCTTGTCGCCTCTCCTCTCCAATGGAGAGAGAGAGAGTGTGTGTGTGTGTGTGTACACACATCTCAATGATCCCTCGCGATTGAAAAAGGTAAAACTAGGGTCTCTAGGTAAAACAGAACAACTAACCATCCTTTCCTCTGTTCGATGAGGAAAGTAAAGTCATACTTATAATTTATAAGTTTCATTCTCTTTCTCTTTCGTGATGGCTTCGTGTTAAGTTTAAATAATTAAAACCATAACATAGGTTCGTATTTTTTTTTTTTTCCGTTTCTAATTTTATAATTAACACTTAAACTTAGTGAATTAAGTATTGTTCTTGACTAAAAATTAGTGGTTGTAGAAGTTAATAAATTCTGGTTAAATACAGAAAGTACCGATTTTCTTAGAGAATAAAATTTTCTTGGTTGAGGTTTAATAAGTGAATGCGTTAACTCAAAAAAAAATAATTGCAAGTTTAGTGTATAGACTTCCCTCTCGCTGTTAATATCGATAATAGCTTTTAAGAATTAATTTAAGTAGCGAACATTCAATAATTATGGAAGATCTTAATTTGCCTTGTAGGGAGAGAGGTTGTCATTTATAACCCATTTCCGGTCGTTGGTTTTACGAAGTTTGTTGGAGAGTTCAGTTTTAAATGATCTAGGATTGCACTAGAAATCTCGTTATTCTAGATTATTTTAAGTAAAGACCTAGATGTAACTGATATCCAATAGACTACTACTACGTCAATGATCTTAACATATTTGAAATGTTGGTAATTAGGATAGTTTGGAATGTTTTGGATTTTAAAGCTACTGATTTTCGTTACTTTAAGCTAAAACTTTCTCCCATAATTGGGAGACTCTTTTGCGAGATACTAATTGCACACGGAGTTGATAGGTACTAGTAGGTTATCTCCGGGTCCGGACAAAAGCCCCCTTGACAAATTGCTGGGTAGGCCAAGTAAGTGTCGCATCTAATCTGGAAAGAGGAAGATATTTAGGTGAAATAACCAATATTAACCGGTTGGGTCCAAAATACATACTGTAAATAATTAAATTGTCCTGGGGGGCTTTTGTCCCCCCCCCCCCCCCAAATTTTGACAGAATATTTTCGTTAAAACTAATGAAAATATCACGACTTCAACTGTACGCCCTTGATAATTGGTTAGGTTAAGTCGTGATATTTTCGTTAGTTTTAACGAAAATATTGTCAAAATTTGTTGGAATAACCTACAAGTACCGTTGATGGTTTTAAACTTGGAAAGTTCAGTAGGCGAAGCAAAGAACTTGTTGGAAAAAGCATATATATATGAGCTGCGTATAGTGATCCAAATTAAATAATTGGAAGGGGTTCTGATAGGAATAAGTGTTTTAGGCGAAACCAACAAACATGTGTACGATGACTTGCGAGTGACGAAAGTTTTAAATTCGCCTTCCGGGTTTACTAAGAAAAAAGCAATACTGTTCCCGTAATGTTCAATGATAATTCAAAGCTTCGTGATTTTACCATCAGTGAAAATGGAGTGTACTTGGCCATAAGTGAAATTATTAAATTTCAGGTCCAAGTGAGCTTTACGCTTAGGTATTTAATAACCCCCACCAGGAATATTGCTGAACCCCAGTACCTCTGGTACTGCTTGCGAAACTTTCATAACCGGTAGGGATTAAGGGTTAAAGAAACACTGTGCAATACTCCTGCATATACATTTAATTTATGGAGTCTCGTAAATTCCGTTCGATTGGAAACTTGCGAACTTTACGCCAATATTTGAGAGAGGAGACAAAACGCTTCCAGGGAATTAATCTCATTAGTTTGACTTCACTAGTTAGTAAATTTGTCGAGACGATCGTTCGGGTCAAGAGTTAATCAAATATAACTGAATAAATTAGATTCTCGGCAAGGCTTTTGATGTAATCGTTCTTGTCTTACTGACTTGCTCTACCTTTTTAATATTTAAATATATGACAAGAGTAAAAGATGGATATTTTGACTTTCAAAGGGCCTTTGGTAGTTCCATAAAGGACTAGGTAGACGAAATAGTGCAATGGCGGGCTACGATGATTCTGACTTGGAAACAAACCATACGCTGCCGCTTAGGAAAGTTAAATTTTTTAACTCTTATAAAGGCGGATTTGAGAATTAATCCTTGTCCAAATGATTAAAAGTTTTAAACTTCGACGCCAAATATCTCGCCTTCAGTAATGTAGAAAAGTCGCGGTAATGGTCTGAAATTAGTCGAAGCACTTTAATTCTAGTGAAGTAAGCGTTTCTTCAATCTTCTAGTTAACTTGTGGAAGGGATTGCCAGCCAGCATAGTTGAAAGTAACTTGGTCGAGTACTTGAAGAGACTAGATACTTATCTTGCCTTAAATCCCAGTTAGAAGTAATTGTTAGCACATAACACTATTGTAGAATTTTTACTCTTATTCTGTACTTTAAATTTTCCCTTTTTAACCTTAGACAGCAACAGTCGGTCTTGACCCTACGAAGCTGTATGGTGTCCTTTTGCATTCCTTTTATAATATGGGTTTTCCTTTAAATTTGTGTAAAAGAATTGGTAGTTTAATTTGATATATTACTGTACTCCAAACCGTACGATTAGCTGGAATGGTAATCCTGAATATTTTGTACAAGAAAAATCTCTTCTGATAGCAAATTGGTAATTTGTAGTTTTTAATTAACTTAAACTTCAATAGATTAAAGTGATTATGTAGTGAACTCGAATAATTTTTCATCGGTGTTGAGTATTCAAGCTAATATTTTTCTCGGAACCAGATTTCAGGGATCCGCTCTTCATCCAGCGTATGAATCGGGGCGTTAGGTGGTTTTTAGGTTTTCTCGCATGATCAACTTTGGCTGAGCAAGGATCTAAAGAACTAGTGGCGCCGAAGCTAAGTAGTTACTACCTCTAACTGAAGTAGTGAAATGCATACACGAACTCGTTATCTACATGATTCTTTTTTTTTTTTTCCCAGTTTCAAAATGATTTTGGCTTTTTATCTTTGTTGCATGTTTTCGAGAACCTTTTCTTTATCTTGCTATACGTGTGACAATTACTGCAAAGAACAAATTTTTTCTTTGTGCCAACCTACAAATGATGCATGCATCGTAAGTATAAATTTTTACTTAGATTTAACTTCTTTGGGGGTCGAGGAGGGGTTATTTAAGTTGGGTCTTTATTTTAGTTTACGTACACGGATTCCAAGGTGATACACAAAGCATTTTTTTAAATTTACTTTGAAACTCCATTGTGTTTACGTCGTGATATTGATGGAAGCGAATTTGGATCACCTGATGATCAGTGCCCCAGCTTTCTTTAGTTGGCTTTATAAGGTTAACTAACGAAAATATCACAACCTGACCAATCGTTCTCTTTAGTTAGCCTAAGCCAAACTAAAGAAGGCTGGGGCACTGATCCTCATGTGATCAGCTGATTTTCCTGGCTGTAAACTTGAATTTCTTCGAACTGATAATTCTTGTGTATAACAGAAGTGATTAAGAGTTTTCAGAAATAAATTACCAACACCTTTCTCCCTCTCGAATTAATATTTAGAACTTGGAAAAATATCTCTAGTGAATAAATAGATAGATGTCAATGACGAACTTGCATATTAAGAGGAATGAAGCTTCTTTGTAGTCTAAAGCTTCTATATTCTGACACTTATTAGAACTATCAAGGTTTAGTAGTTTCTCTTGGTGCCTGTTTTGCATTCGACAATGCATAAAACACCTGCCTATAATTTACTTAAATAGGATAATTCGGTCCTGAACGAAATAGAATACACGCCATTTCTGCATGAATTGAAAAACATTTGAACAAAAACTTCGGATAACTTGTACCCCATCTCATTTGTCTCTAGTACTAGTGATGGCATCACTACGCCTTCTCTTCAAAGCTGTATAGATAATTCTTCAAATGAAACCTTTACTAGTTCAGGTTATTTTAGAATCACTTAATTGTCTTGATATTCTTTTGACGTGACACTCGCAAGTTTAATTTCGGTAAATTAAGTTGCTCGACCACTTTTATAAAGTATTTCTACCAACAGACGTCCGACATAAATGGAACAGTCATCAGTGAAAGATGTGGCCAGATGAAGGAATGTCAAACCGAATCTGAGAATTTTTTAAGCATAATATCAGACTGGTTCCATAAACTAACAGATTTTAATGAAATGTTCGACGATAATTCAAACAGTAAGTTATAAATGATATTTGTGTGAACAGCGATTTCCAACTTGTACGTCCAACCCCTCTTAGGTTGGACGCAAGAGTTGTACATACATACGCAGCTTACTAATCTTAATTACTTTAAAGTCAATGCTTCCGAAATGTTAGTTGCAGATTAATAACCGGCCACTTTTCCAATTACGGTTTGTATGTTGTGCAGAAAGATTTCAAAGTATTATAACGACAACGTCGAAAGTAAAAATGAAGATCCAGTACAAATTTCGATCATTATCATTAAAATAAAACTTCGTGCTGGAAATTACTGAGCATTATTGTCCCTCCCCTGTGGTTTTGGTTAAGTGGTACGTGCACCTCGCTTAATTGTGGTACTTGGACCATGCTGGCGGAACTCCAACCTAAAGGTTGTGAACCCCCCTTCATTTAATAGAATAAATTGAATCGGCAGAATATATAAATGTTGTACAAACTAAATTATATTGAATTTTTAATTTAAAAAAAAAGGCTCGGAAATAAGAATTCAAAGATGTATATGCAATATGGTATCTTATTTTTCGTGGAATGTAAATGTGAAATAGCCGCGTAACTTGGTTAAGTTATGCTTATTGCATAGCACTATTAGATCAAACTAAAAATTAAGTGGAAGGCAAATTTTCCTGTACATAATTATTTTTTTTTATTTTTTTGGCAGACGTGATTTTAGACTGTTGCTCTTCTGATAACTGTAATAGCAAACTTCTTCATGAAAGTAAAACAAACTTCACGGAGGTTTCTACAGTTGTAGATTCCGTAATTGCTACTGAAAGTACCACACTTTTGGCACAGGAGGGAGATGTAACAAATATTCCAACTGAAAAGGACTCTAGACGGATAAAAAAGGAAATAGATATGTCTGATTACAGCACTCCAAAATACAGAAGAAAGAACTTTATGGAGAACTTCACGAAGAATAATGTAATCCATACACAGTCTAATCCTAAGACTGAACAAACGATGACTCAAATTCCAGAAGCAACTAGTAAAATTTTCCCTGAAACGGATAACACTGAAATAGCAACTGCATCTTCCAATCACGAAGTTACTCCAACTATATATGATATAACTACTGAAAACATGCCTATTACAGTTTTACCTCCCTCTGGTTGTTCCCAGTGTTGGAATGCCGGAACTGTCACTTTCGAACTAATAGTTGTTTTTGTCTTTAATCTGCATGTACTTTTAATAATTAATTGATAATGTGTATAAACTTTAAATTCCGTTTTGTTGAATACTTGTATGCTTTTAATAAACTGATATTTGTTACTTTATATTTTAACATCTCAGTATGAGTTACCCGATTTGACCATAGATGACCAAGAATTTGAATAGATAGTAAGGCATGGTACAGGTGCTTAACAAGTCCCAATTATGTCTTTTGTCATGGGGATCGGAACTGAACGCAATATTCTAGGTACGGGCGTAATATAATGTCCGCATTGTTTTTTTTTCATAAATTCAAATGGGCTACCAATAAATCCTACCAATGAAGATTCTCTCTGCTTTTCTAACCATTTCGATACATTGCTTACTCGGTTTAAGTGTCGGTAACAATATCTAAATCTCTGGTAATTTCATAGGTACTTTCATGAATATGTGCGTAAATGTATCTATTAAAGATGTGACAATTTTTTAGCCGTTGATTTTCATCGTAAGAGGGATCTACAATCACATGCCAAATTTATTTATCGACGCATTCAGGGGGGTTGTAAGTGGGTAGTTATACATTTCGCTAAGCCCCACGACGGTGGCCACTTTCACTTTGTGGTGGGTGTGGTCCGGTGTTTTGACCCAGTGGGTTACGTCGTGGGGGGGGGGGAGATTATACCCGGAACGGTCACCCACGCCGGGCAGGCTATACAAATAGACAATCTCATTGCACGGTAAAATTTGAGTGCATAGTCTTGGTACGTAATGGATTTCCACGACAGCTGACTAAAGGTGTTTTAGGGGTAATTCTTTTATATCTAATTTTTAATGATACCGAGGGTTTGTTATATATATATATGATACAAAACAAGAAAAATTATTCCAAGGCCTTTCGTGCATTCAGAAGTACACCTCATTCCCTGACGAGGTGTACATTGGATTATGATAAAGCATCATTGCTTTCAATTAGGGTTTGGCAATGCTCCGGAGCCAGGAGCCATCAACAAGATTCGGAGCAGGAGCAGAGCAGGCCAATTGTTTAAACCAGGGGTGGGGAACCTTTTTATGTGTGAAGGCCACATTGAAATTTGCCGTCCTCAATGAGGCCGCAGTCAATAAGTGTGACTATTTTTTACAGTAATTTTAAACCTTTTGTTAATATTTAAATTAATAGCTAGCACGGAGTATACATGCATTTTAAGTCGAATAATTTATTCACTTACCTTTTTAATAATTTAATGACTTCTTTGAGATTGCTTCTGGTGAGACAACATTGTGATATCGGGTTCTAACATGGAGGTTTTAAGTTTTAATTGGTCCTCCAGATGCTCATCTGTCATCTGTGTTCTCAACGAATTCTTGATTTGTGTCAAGTATGAGAATGTGGATTCACAACGTATGTCTTAGAAAAGCACGAAATCAATCGGCGAGCATGTTCGCGAAGGCGAAGGGTATTCTACCGCCTTTTTCCAAATTTCAACGGGATCTTCCTTACTATCAAACAGATTTCAGGATATCTTCAGACAACTCAATAGGCTCCATTTGTAACTCTTCTGGTGCCTTTGATACATCAATTAAGTGAGGTTGAAGAGCTAGTTTCAGGGTGATATCATGCTTTTCAAAACCAATGAATCTTTCATTGTATTCTTTGATTAATGAGTCTCAAACAGATTCGTATTTTTCGAAAGATTTAGTTATACTCATTTTCATTAATTATTTTTGTTAACTGGGGAAAGTGTTCTTAAAGTTTCGACTGAGCAAGAAGAGATTTGAAAAACGACAACTTTCTAAATGCCAGAATTTTTTGCCACATATCATAGATAGATTTAGTTTTACCTTGCCCGCTTTAACTGAAGCGGGCAATTGGCGCAAATAACACATCATTTCATAAAGGTGCGTTCATTTTTCTTATTTTTTACGTCTACATGTGTTTTGTACATATGGGTGTGAATGATTTATGAAGTTAGTTATATTTCGTTCACTTTACATTCGGCGCGATGCTTTAGGATTAGCTAGTATCTATTTTGTAAGAGTTCAGTAGTTATATTCTGTTGTATATTATTATAACTGCTTGGAATTCATGGTTTTTATATAAATTAAGATTTATCTCGATAAGCCGCAGAAGGCCGCATGCGGCCTTAAGCCGCAGGTTCCCCACCCCTGGTTTAAACTCTTCTACGGAGCAGAGCTGGAGCCAGACTTACCGGAGCGCCCCAGAAATTGGAGCCTGGAGCTGCTCCACTTATAGTAGAGTGAACGTCGCAAGTATCGGGGATGGGAGACGATCACTAGCGATTGGTGTTTAGAACGGTGTGACGTTGAACGGTTTTCTGAGCATGTAAACAAACCCGACCATTGATGAGTGTACGAATGTGCGTATAGTAATTTTTAATCGTAATAGTGTTCTGGCGGTACCAGTTTGACAAGTATGGATACAAAATCATATGGTTACAAGAAAAGGACAATTTTTTATAGCAGATTAGAATGTCATAAAAAAAAACAGGTACTTTTGAGCACCCTGAAATCATTACTCTGACCAACGAAAATTCAAGCACCGTCACATGTTGCCTCTAGTTAACTTTTCAAATACACGCATTTAGACTTAACCCTTTAACACCGAACTTTTTTGTAGGGTGAAAGACCGTCTCTTTGATAACGAGCAAAAAGAAACGGTGATTAAGAACTTTTGTTCTATGTGGTCCTGTTGAAAGTGACCTAGTTCCACCCGAGAAACCACGTACGTCTCCCAGTATCTACGATCTTTCAGACAGTAGCTCCAAAGACGATGATACCGTGGAAAGATCTGCTTTGCACAATGAGCTCAAATTGTATGCAGCGAGGAAGAGAGCCTTTTGCTTCCTACGCCTTGGTTTACTGGAAGAAATCCGAGGATTCAATGCCAGTAGTATAGCCGTGTTTGGGTAGAGGAATTTCGGGTGCTTTGAAACTTGCCCCTGGAGAGGCCTCCTGAAGGCTTTCGTTATAAGGGGCCCCCTTCCTTAAGTTCCTCACCCCAATTATGGGGTCTCACCGTCCTTAATGAAGGGCATTTGCCCCTTGAGGAGTCCCCCTCGTCCTTGTGGCCAAAAAAAAAAAAAAAAAAAGGATTCAGCCTCGCCTTCCTCCACGAGAAAAAAAAAATCCTTCAAGGGGGTTCTTTCATGGTCGTTCATGAGATAAACGAAAACACAGACAGACAAACACACAAGTACTTTTTACACAGCGTTCCGACGTGTTTGTGGACCAGCTAGTTTTAGCTGCAGGGGTGAGTAACACTCCCATACTTCAGGCTGATATTCTGTATCAGAGCTTGACATTCAATTTTGAACCTTATACTCTTAATCAATAGAAGAGAAAACTTAAAATAAATATTTGAAAAAGGGCTCAACAGACTTTGAAATTATGCATTGACTCAAAACATACAATGACTTGTATTGTATTCTCAAAGTATATTATTATAATTCGACTGTAGTTCCATTTTCATATGTCAACAAATACGAGCATCACAAAAAACAAATTCAGGTTAAACACGTATTAAATCAAAAACAGTTTTTGTTTAACATTTGTATTAAGAAAAATAAAATGAAGGCTTATTATTTTAATTTAAATAAATTAATTTCTCTAAGAGAAACTGAATTATTTTCATCCGATCTGAAACTCACACAAGAACTTTTTATACATTCGTAACACATGCTTAATTGTTTATTCACTTTTAAATATGTAGTTTTCTGTTATTTACATCGATATAGTACATATATATATATTTAGGGTGCTTTTAAAAACAAAGTGTGAATTTCGGGTCACGGAACCCCGCAAATGATGAGGTTCCGGGAGCAAATAAAGCACCTGATTTTTTGGGAAAATCATCAAATATTTAGAGGTTGCCGAAAGACCCCAAAGTTTTACCCATATGCTCATTTATTTATGCGCCCTTTTTAAGTCACTTCGTGTTTATTAACCCATTGATACACAGCGTCCCCAAAATTAGAAATTGCATTTGTCAATTGCGTTCTGATAATCCATATTTCTTTACTTCAGTATACCAACAAATGAATTTTCTTAATTCTAAATCGTTTTCTCTTAATTACTCACGTCTTTCATGCATTTACGTAATGGTGGCCAAGAAGCATCACAGTTCTCATAACGGTAAGTGTTATTTAAATAATTCATATATTTCAAACGTTTTTTTTACTTAGCACTGTAATGGATGGTATTATGAATTGTTTGTAAGTATAATGACTTGTTTTACCGGCAATATTTTTGTTTCCAAAAATAGTTATAAGGTTTAATTTTTATGCGTATAAAATTTTGGACGCGCTCTGCTGTAGTCCGCTGTTCTCCCTTTTCTAGTGCCTTTTCTCCGTCTCCGTTTCTCTTTGTCGTATTCCGCCTCGCCATGATATCCGCTACCATATAGCGGGAAGTGGCGGTAAACGCCCCAATACAAAAAAAAAATATATATATATATATATTTTTTTTCTTTTCAGTTTTACCGCCGATTCGTACCTAAAAAGACGGTACATATCTCGGCGAGGCAGTGGGTGGGTGATGTTAGTGCTGGGGGTGGTAGACTAGGGGAATGAGTAAGGGTCAGTCGATGGCTAGTGGGTAGGAGGGGTACGGTTTCAGATGCGATGGAGCAGATGGGAGTGAGTAAGGAAGAGGAGAACGGCTTCCGCTGAAAAGTGGGGGCCGTCGGCAAGTATAGATCGTAGGCAGTTGGGTATGGGGTTTTCGGCCGAGAGAGGGAAACACCTGCGACGGAGAGCCGCCAACTTTGAGCATTCCACCAGAAGGTGTAAGACAGTGATAGGGGTATGGCAGGCAAAGCGGGGCTGGCGATTTCGCCATAAGGTGTCCGTGGGTGATGCGGGTGTGACCTATGCGGAGACGGGCTACGATTACTTCTTTATGGCGGGACCGGTGGAATGAAGAAGCCCAGTATTCTATTTGCGGTTTGATCGTGTGGAGTTTATTTTGTGTGGCCTGATCCCATTCCCGCTGCCATATGGAGCGGAAGTGGGAGCGGAAAGCCGGGAAGAAGTCGGAGAAGGGGAGGGGTCGGGAGGAGGCCGGCAGCAAGCAGGCCGTCTTCGCTGTGCGGTCCGCCGCCTCGTTGCCCTGGATGCTGACATGAGCCGGGACCCAACAGAATGCGATTGTCTTGTGTTGGAAGATCGTTAAAAAGTGGAAGGTCTGCTGGATGGTACAGACGAGCGGGTGAGGGGAGTTAAATCTTTCGAGGGAGAGAAGTGCACTTTGGGAATCCGAATAAATAACAAAAGAGCTTGGAGAGTGGGTGCGCACAATATCGAGGGCCTCCGTAATGGCGAAAAGTTCCGCCGAAAAAACGGAGGCCTCGCGGGGCAGGCCGACGATCCGGGAGAGCGGCTGGGACGGAATCACCGCTGAGGAGGCCACACCAGCTTCTGAGCGGGAACCATCCGTGTAAATGGCGATTGCGTCCGGGTGTTGGGTTGCGTGTTCGCGGAAAAGTGACCTGTATATCATGGCGCTCGTGGTAGTCTTCGGTAGGGAACACAGATCTTTGCAAAACTTGATAGGGGTTAGGATCCAGGGGGGGTAGATGCTGAATGAAATGGGGATAACTGAGGGGGAAGGCATGTTGAAAATATCAAGGAAAGAGCGGACCGCTTCAGTGAAGTGCCAGCTCCATCCCTGAGGTGGTAGTTCTAAAAACGCCGTGCTGGGGGTGGTACATATCTCGGCGAGGCAGTGGGTGGGTGATGTTACTGTGCTGGGGGTGGTAGACTAGGGGAATGAGTAAGGGTCAGTCGATGGATAGTGGGTAGGAGGGGTACGGTTTCAGATGCGATGGAGCAGATGGGAGTGAGTAAGGAAGTGGAGAACGGCTTCCGCTGAAAAGTGGGGGCCATCGGCAAGTATAGATCGTAGGCAGTTGGGTATGGGGTTTTCGGCCGAGAGAGGGAAACACCTGCGACGGAGAGCCGCCAACTTTGAGCATTCCACCAGAAGGTGTAAGACAGTGATAGGGGTATGGCAGGTAGAGCAAAGCGGGGCTGGCGATTTCGCCATAAGGTGTCCGTGGGTGATGCGGGTGTGACCTATGCGGAGACGGGCTAGGATTACTTCTTTATGGCGGGACCGGTGGAATGAAGAAGCCCAGTATCCTATTTGCGGTTTGATCGTGTGGAGTTTATTTTGTGTGGCCTGGTCCCATTCCCGCTGCCATATGGAGCGGAAGTGGGAGCGGAAAGCCGGGAAGAAGTCGGAGAAGGGGAGGGGTCGGGAGGAGGCCGGCAGCAAGCAGGCCGTCTTCGCTGTGCGGTCCGCCGCCTCGTTACCCTGGATGCCGACATGAGCCGGGACCCAACAGAATGCGATTGTCTTGTGTTGGAAGATCGTTAAAAAGTGGAAGGTCTGCTGGATGGTACAGACGAGCGGGTGAGGGGAGTTAAATCTTTCTAGGGAGAGAAGTGCACTTTGGGAATCCGAATAAATGACAAAAGAGCTGGCAGAGTGGGTGCGCACAATATCGAGGGCCTCCGTTATGGCGAAAAGTTCCGCCGAAAAAACGGAGGCCTCGCGGGGCAGGCCGACGCTCCGGGAGAGCGGCTGGGACAGAATCACCGCTGAGGAGGCCACACCAGCTTCCGAGCGGGAACCATCCGTGTAAATGGCGATTGCGTCCGGGTGTTGGGTTGCGTGTTCGCGGAAAAGTGACCTGTATATCATGGCGCTCGTGGTAGTCTTCGGTAGGGAACACAGATCTTTGCAAACTTGATAGGGGTTAGGATCCAGGGGGGGTAGATGCTGAATGAAATGGGGATAACTGAGGGGGCGGGCATGTTGAAAAGATCAAGGAAAGAGCGGACCGCTTCAGTGAAGTGCCAGCTCCGTCCCTGAGGTGGTAGTTCTAAAACCGCCGTGCCCAGAAGCGAAGAAGGTAGCCTCTGTGCACGGAGGTATGTCCGCATGAGGAGTAGACCCCGTCGGAGGGCGAGAGGGAGATGATCACATTCCACATGGAGGCTGGAGGCTGGGGAGGAGCGGAAAGCACCGGTGGCGAGGCGGAGGCCTCTATTAAGTACCGGGTCCAGGATACGGAGGCGGGCGTTGGAGGCTGAACCATAAACTGCGCTACCATAGTCCAGCTTCGACTGTACTATGGAAGTATAAAGGCGAAGAAGAGAGCGTCGATCTGCACCCCATGTGGTGTGAGAGAGGTGATCCAGGAGAGCGAGGGGGCGTCGAAGGGATTGCTTTAGTGCTTGAGATGGGGAACCCAATTGAGCCGTCGGTCTAGGGTCATGCCCAGAAAACGCGTGGAGGGTACCACCTCAAGAGGACTGCCGTATAATGTAACAGAGGGTAGAGGAAGGGTTGTGGGTCTTCTTCTACTGAAGACCATACACTTGGACTTAGGGATGGAGAGGCGGAAACCCACCGACGTCGCCCACCTCCACCCGGTAGATGGCGAGCTGCATTTGCCGTTGAACGACAGACGGTTCTCGCCCTGCGAAGTAGATTGCAAGGTCATCCGCGTAGATGGAAGAGCGGATTGTGGTGGAAGGCATTGTGAGACCGTGTTCATCACGACAGAGAAGCAGAGAACACTGAGGATGCTTCCCTGTGGGACCCCGTCCTCCTGCACAAAGGTGTCAGAGAGGACTGAGCCCACCCGGACTTTAAAGGTCCGAGAAGTAAGGAAGCCCCTGATGAAGGTAGGCATGGCTCCGACAAGGCCCAGGTCGGAGCTGACCGAGGATCATTGCTCGACGGGTGGTGTCATAGGCCTTCTGGATGTCGAAGAAAACTGACAGTACGAACTGTCTATTGTCGAAGGCATCCTGTATGTCTCGGCTGAGAAGCAGGAGGGGATCAGTGGTGGAGCGGAATTGTCTGAAGCCGGACTGGGTAGACGGGAAGGAATTGGTACGTTCAAGGACGAACGATAATCGCGTAGCGACCATTTTTTCGAGGATCTTGCAGGCACAACATGTCAGGGCGATTGGTCTGTAGTTTGTGGGGTCCAGGGAATCTTTGCCGGGCTTGGGGATAGGGATGACGTGGGCCTCCTTCCACCTAAAGGGGAAGGCACCCTCTATCCATATGCGATTGTATAGTCTAGCAGGAAAATTTGTAAGGTAGAGTGGAGGTGTTGGATCATGCCGTACGGAATACCGTCCGGGCCGGGACAAGGGGATCGTCGAGAGGCCAGTGCCGTCTGTAGTTCACGCATGGTAAACAATCGGTTGTAGGTGCTGTCTATGGACGGTGGGGAGGGGCTATCGTCAGGGGCGGGTACGGGATTGGCTGCAGAGGAAGAAACGGCGGCGAAGGTAGAAGCAAGGTGGTCTGCCACCGACTTGGGCTCACATAGGAGTCCGTCGTTTGTCCGGAGGACCGGGGGTCGGGAGGGGACATGTCGCCTCTCGACGCCCCGCACCTTCTTCCAGATGGTAGCCGAAGGTGTGTTGGCGGTATGCCGGACACAAAGGCACGCCAAGAGGCTCGGCGCGCTGTCTTCATTGTGCGGCGGGCGATGGCCCTGACCCGCTGCATCTCCGTGCGATGGATGGGGAGTCGCGTCCGGTAAAGCGCCGAGTTGCCTTCTTCTTGGCGCGCACGGCCTCCGCGCACTCCGGGGTCCACCAAGGAACCCGTCGGGCGCGGGGGTAGGCGGAGGATTGTGGTACGCTTGTGCTTGCGGCCGTTAGAACGACGGACTCGAAGTATGCGACGCACTCGTCGATGGATGGGAAGTGGGCAGTTGTAAGGGTGGTATATGTGTTGTCGCGGAAGCGGGCCCAATTCGCGTTGGTGGTAACCCACCTTACCGGTACCCGTACGGTCTGGTCGGGTCGATTGAGGGTGAGTAGAATGGGGAGATGGTCACTGCCATAGTCCTCTCGGAGGACTTGCCACGTGAAGTCTAGGAGGGCATCAGTTGATACGAGGGACAGGTCTATACAGGATGGAGTGCAGGTGGTGGCATGGTAGAATGTAGGAGAGCCATCGTTGAGGCACTCGAAGGAGAGCTCGGTCATGACGGATATCAGGGTTGGGGCCATATAGGTGGAGTGTGTGTCGCCCCACAAGGGGTGACGACTATTGAAATCGCCCAGTAGTAGGAAGGGCCTGGGGAGTTGTTCCACGACTTCCACCAGGTCGTCGCGGGAGACTTGAGCGTGGGGGGGAAGGTAGATTGAACAAATGGTGTACTGTCTATCCAGGGAGAGCCGGACGGCAGTCACCTGTAGCGGGGACCGGATGGAGAGATTGTAGAAGGGGACTGCGTGGTGGACGAGGATGGCAGCTCCCCTTCGAGTGCAGGTAGGAGGCGGGGTGGCGACGCAGAAATAACCAGTGGGGCAGGGCATGGACCTGGTCCCCAGGATTAGCTCCTGGAGACAGACACACACCGGACGGGAAGTGGCAATCAAGGAGTTAAGGCCTTCATAGTTTGCAAAGATTCCTCGACAGTTCCAGTGGACTAATGGTTTTCGGGGGATCCATTAGTTGATGAAGGGGGATGGGTAAAGGTGTAGGCGCTAGGAGGTTGGAGTGTGAAGGGATCTGGAGTTCGCGAAACTGAAGGCTGGGTCGGGAGCATGGCTGGCTATCTACCGTTCACCAGGGAAGGAATCGGTCGGCCTGTCGAACCCTGCGGAGGTTGCGGGGTCGAGTCGGCCGAGCGAGACCGGAGGCGTGGATCACGGCAGGCAGAGGAACATCGTGGGCTGAGCGGGTCAGAAGTGCCTTGTCGGGCTTCTATGGTCGGGCCAGGGGGGGCACGTTAACCCCAAAAGGGGCGCTACCCCGCCTGTCCGGGGTCTCACGGCGGACCCTAGGTGGTGACAGGGGGTACCAAAAAGACCGGGCGGGTGGGAGGGAGGGCGTACTCAGGGTAGCTGATAAGGGGGGGTCGGGGATGTTGGGGGGGTAGGTACGATGGGGGTGGAAGGAGGTGAACCAGAGTGGTCTCGTGGAGGGGTGGAGAAAATGGCACCAGAGGCAAGGGCAGATCCAGAGACTCATGGGCGTGGGCGCAGCCGAGCTTCCCTCGGTCACACCGTGCAGCTGCGCCAGAGCCGCATCCACTGGATCCACTGGGCTGGGTCTCGTCGTACAGGGCGGGTCGTGGATTTCGGCCACTATTGTCAGAGTCTGTGGGGGTAGAACGGTGGGACTCCTACGATGGGGAGAGATGGACATAGTGGGCGTGGTGGGCGGTGTAAGGGTCCGAGCCGTCTTCTTGGTCTTAGGGGAAGAGGGAGAGAGACGTTGGGAGGCCGGAGGGTCTGGTGACACGCTCCGGCGTCTCCGCCTCGACGGCTTGCTCCGGGCGGCAGGTTCGGGCGTGTACAGGGAGTACTGGGAAGGCAGGGTTTGAGGTGGCTGGGACCTGGAAACCCTGGTCCCAGACTCCTGGGGGATTCGTGGCAGGTGAGGTGCGGGAAGAAGAGGAACGGTGGGGGGACAGGGGACCGTCGGGTCCTGCGAGGATTTGCTATGTGGGGAACAGGAAGCAGTGGCTGGGGGGGGTTTCGGCGGCAGGCCAGGGTGCCGAGATGATAGAGCCGAGAGCAGCGGCATAGGACACCCCTCACCTCCCGACTCCGCACCCTGTCGCGTGCCTCACGGGGGCTAAGGAAGTCCGTCACCTGTAGGCCTCGGACCTCCTTCTCGAACCTGAAGAAAAGGCATTCTCGGGATGAAGAGGGGTGTGCGCCTTCACAGTTGAGCATTTGGGTGTGTTGGGGCACCTGTCAGGGTGGGCGAGTCGTCCACAGTGAACACATAATGGATGCGGCTGTCGACAAGCGGAGCTGACGTGTCCGAATTTATTGCATTTGAAGCAACGGGTCGGGTCTGGGACGTATGGGCGGATAGAAAACTCGCATGAGGCGCGGTCTCCCATACCCCATACAATACGGCCAGGGGGGATTAGTGAGTTAAAAGTAAGGAGCAGACGTGGGGTGGGGGAGGGGGTGCCTCCCTGTCGGGATGTGAAACGATAGATCTTAGTAACTCCTTGGGGTGCGAGATCCTCCAGGAGCTCGTTCACTGCGACCGACAGTAGGCGGGTGGCGTAAATAGTGCCCTGACTCTGGTTCAGGCGAGGGTGTGGGGAAACGGACACCGAGCATCCAAGGACCTCAGTGATGGAGAGTAGGGCTTTCGTCTCTGCGGCTGAGCGTGATTTTACGAGGAGGGAGCCATCCCTCTGTGGGCGTACGTCATAGCGGCTGGAGTTGCTGTGGGTTCGGATCGCCTGGAACGTCCGTTCAGAGTTGTTCGGGAGGGACCCAGATGTAGGCCGAATCACCAGGAATTTGTGGATACTTGGAAGGGAGAGGGAGGCTGTAGAGTCGAAATGTACTGGAATATTCAACGGTCGGTAGGACGGCCGTGAATGCCGGCTCCCCCGTCCGCCGCGAGGCTCTCTCCGCGGGGAGGTGGGCTGACGGCGGGTGAGGGGGCATATGGGGAGAGCAAGAAGCCGGGTTGTGGGGGCAAGTCCTCGGTGGAACTTGACTTGCCCGAAGGTGGCTGAAGTGGGCTGGGGCGAGGCCCCTGCTCTAGAGAGTGTAGGTCCAAGGGCGTAGTCGAGGGACGGACTGGGGTCGGCAACGGAAAAGGAGAGTGCAAGCGTTCCGCTTCCACAGGGGGGTCAACCCCATTAGGTTGCGGTCTTCCAGTGGTAAAGGACTCGAGGGCCTGGTTGCCCACCACCCGAGTGTTGAGAGAAGAGTAGTCCGGGAATGAGAAGCAGTAGTCGTAAGCCGGGGGGAGAAGTGTCCATAGCTAAACAAAAAAGAACTTCATCCCCCGCGCGCATCCAGCCACCACCGACTCCAACAAGGGAAAGGCGAAGTGTGGGCACACTTGGTCCCACCGCCGATGGATGTCACGCAGGGGAGATACACCCGCACCCAGTCCCTGTGCCTGAAAGGCGGCCACTCTCATCCAACGCGCGGTGAAAAGTGGCAGGAACAGGGTTTGGGTTTGGTTGGAAAGCGACAAGGGTGCAGGGCAACCACCTCCCACACCCAAGGGCCAAGGAAAGGGTCAAAATGAAGGTCCAAAGAACAACGCCAAAAAAAACAGGGAGAAGCCAGAAAGAATGGGTTAAAGGAGAAAGAAAGAAAAAGAAGCAGGAGATCAGCCGGGTCCCCAAACGGGCCCAATGGTCCACGAGGGCAGAGAAAGCCCTTACACCGAAGAAAGGTGTATTCCCACATTCGCCACAGAGGGACGCGCCCTATAGCTCCGGACAAAGCAAAGGGCACGGAGGTATGTCCGCATGAGGAGTAGACCCCGTCGGAGGGCGAGAGGGAGATGATCACATTCCACATGGAGGCTGGAGGCTGGGGAGGAGCGGAAAGCACCGGTGGCGAGGCGGAGGCCTCTATTAAGTACCGAGTCCAGGATACGGAGGCGGGCGTTGGAGGCTGAACCGTAAACTGCGCTACCATAGTCCAGCCTCGACTGTACTGTGGAAGTATAAAGGCGAAGAAGAGAGCGTCGATCTGCACCCCATGTGGTGTGAGAGAGGTGATCCAGGAGAGCGAGGGGGCGTCGAAGGGATTGCTTTAGATGCTTGAGATGGGGAACCCAATTGAGCCGTCGGTCTAGGGTCATGCCCAGAAAACGCGTGGAGGGTACCACCTCAAGAGGACTGCCGTATAATGTAACAGAGGGTAGAGGAAGGGTTGTGGGTCTTCTTCTACTGAAGACCATACACTTAGACTTAGGGATGGAGAGGCGGAAACCCACCGACGTCGCCCACCTTTCCACCCGGTAGATGGCGAGCTGCATTTGCCGTTGAACGACAGACGGTTCTCGCCCTGCGAAGTAGATTGCAAGGTCATCCGCGTAAATGGAAGAGCGGATTGTAGGTGGAAGGCATTGTGAGACCGTGTTCATCACGACAGAGAAGCAGAGAACACTGAGGATGCTTCCCTGTGGGACCCCGTCCTCCTGCACAAAGGTGTCAGAGAGGACTGAGCCAACCCGGACTTTAAAGGTCCGTGAAGTAAGGAAGCCCCTGATGAAGGTAGGCATGGCTCCGACGAGGCCAAGGTGCCGGAGCTGACCGAGGATCCTTGCTCGACGGGTGGTGTCATAGGCCTTCTGGATGTCAAAGAAAACTGACAGTACGAACTGTCTATTGTCGAAGGCATCCTGTATGTCTCGGCTGAGAAGCAGGAGGGGATCAGTGGTGGAGCGGAATTGTCTGAAGCCGGACTGGGTAGACGGGAAGGAATTGGTACGTTCAAGGACGAACGATAATCGCGTAGCGACCATTTTTTCTAGGATCTTGCAGGCACAACACGTCAGGGCGATTGGTCTGTAGTTTGTGGGGTCCAAGGAATCTTTGCCGGGCTTGGGGATAGGGATGACCTGGGCCTCCTTCCACCTAAAGGGGAAGGCACCCTCTATCCATATGCGATTGTATAGGTCTAGCAGGAAAATTTGTAAGGTAGAGTGGAGGTGTTGGATCATGCCGTACGGAATACCGTCCGGGCCGGGACAAGGGGATCGTCGAGAGGCCAGTGCCGTCTGTAGTTCACGCATGGTAAACAATCGGTTGTAGGTGCTGTCTATGGACGGTGGGGAGGGACTATCTTCAGGGGCGGGTACGGGATTGGCTTCAGAGGAAGTATATATATATATATATATATATATTATATATAATATTTAGGAGAAATCCAATGACAAGGAGAAATGTAAATGCCATGAAAAGTCTTCTTTAATGCGGAACGTTTCGAGCAATACGCTCATCTTCAGGCTGTTTAATAACAATGTGAAATTAAAATCAATATTGAATGAAAAACAAAACAGAAAATTTCTATAAACTATTCATACAGACAAATTTTAAAAGACTGAGAAAAGAGGGTTAAATTCTAAGTTATACAGATTTACATATAAAAATTAAGAAGCTATTTTTAAATACATATAGTAAATGTGAAATTAATACACTGGAAAAATTAACAATAGTACACTGGAATAATGAAACTAACTAACCTTTCACTGCAGTTTCCGAGGCTAACTAATTTGAGCAGAGGCAAGACGGGAAAAACAAGAGATGGCGAGGGCGATTGGGGAAGGGGGGATTATAAGGAATTGGGGAAGGAGGAGGGATCATAGCAAATTGAGGGGGACGGCAGGTGAGTCAACATTTAGACTGGGGGACAATGTTTTAATGAAAAGCGATTCCAAAATTCTTAGTGAGTTGGGACAAGTATTACAACCAAGAATTTTAAAATTGTCTAAAGTGACATCAGTTTTACATTTTATGGTGTGTTCGCGAATACTCGAAACTACTTTAGTTTTTAAAATTTTACCTGTTCGGCCACTTATTCCCACATGCGAATAAAATCTAGCCCTGAGAGAGCGAACAGTGCTGCCAATGTAATTCCCAAGGAGACACCTAGGGCAGGTAAATAAATATACAACACCGCTACGCAACGAGTCAGGGGTTCGATCCTTCGCTGAGAAAAAGCTACCTAAAGACGTTTTATTAATAAATATGATGCGGAAATCAGTATGATAAAAAAATTTCCTTAACAATTTTGTAAATTTAAGCTTAAATTCCTTATTCAAAGGACCCATTTCAGGTACCAAGAAATATTTTATATCCTTCGGCACTGTAATACATGGAAGTTGAGGGCTATAAACATTATTTAAGAAGGATCTAATTAGTTTGTCTACATATTGAACAGGAAAACTATTATTAGTAAAGTATGATCTTAGATTATTAAATTCATCATTAAGTAAGGTAAAACTAGAGGTCAAATTATATCCTCTGAACAGGAGAGTTTTAATACAAGACATCTTATAGTTGAAATCAGTAAAACTAAAAAAAATTCATGCCCAAACCAGTGAAAGTGGGTTTCCTGTAAACTGATGTAGTAATAGAATTACAGTGCCGAAGGATATAAAATATTTCTTGGTACCTGAAATGGGTCCTTTGAATAAGGAATTTAAGCTTAAATTTACAAAATTGTTAAGGAAATTTTTTTATCATACTGATTTCCGCATCATATTTATTAATAAAACGTCTTTAGGTAGCTTTTTCTCAGCGAAGGATCGAACCCCTGACTCGTTGCGTAGCGGTGTTGTATATTTATTTACCTGCCCTAGGTGTCTCCTTGGGAATTACATTGGCAGCACTGTTCGCTCTCTCAGGGCTAGATTTTATTCGCATATGGGAATAAGTGGCCGAACAGGTAAAATTTTAAAAACTAAAGAAGTTTCGAGTATTCGCGAACACACCATAAAATGTAAAACTGATGTCACTTTAGACAATTTTAAAATTCTTGGTTGTAATACTTGTCCCAACTCACTAAGAATTTTGGAATCGCTTTTCATTAAAACATTGTCCCCCAGTCTAAATGTTGACTCACCTGCCGTCCCCCTCAATTTGCTATGATCCCTCCTCCTTCCCCAATTCCTTATAATCCCCCCTTCCCCAATCGCCCTCGCCATCTCTTGTTTTTCCCGTCTTGCCTCTGCTCAAATTAGTTAGCCTCGGAAACTGCAGTGAAAGGTTAGTTAGTTTCATTATTCCAGTGTACTATTGTTAATTTTTCCAGTGTATTAATTTCACATTTACTATATGTATTTAAAAATAGCTTCTTAATTTTTATATGTAAATCTGTATAACTTAGAATTTAACCCTCTTTTCTCAGTCTTTTAAAATTTGTCTGTATGAATAGTTTATAGAAATTTTCTGTTTTATTTATCATTCAATATTGATTTTAATTTCACATTGTTATTAAACAGCCTGAAGATGAGCGTATTGCTCGAAACGTTGCGAATTAAAGAAGACTTTTCATGGCATTTACATTCTCCTTGTCATTGGATTTCTCCTAAATATTAAATTGAAGCTCTGTAGAAGCAACCCGCATGATAGATATAGATATATATATATATATATATATATATAATATATATAATATATATATATATATATATATATATATCGGGTTGGCCGAAAGTCTGGATCCATAGGAAAATATTTATTTTAATACATAAATTACAACAAATGGTAAATACTTAAAATGAATATCAACTTTAACTCGTAAATGCGTATCCGTGATACTGTACAGTGGTTCGTACTCCAGTATAAACAACAAATTATAACAAATGCTCAAATTGGCGGACTCTGACATCGAGACACTTAGGGATGGAATTTATGATTTTTAATAATTCTTCGAATTGACGTTCTCGAGATGCGTGTTTCATTTGATAATCTTCTTGTTGACTTTACTGGACTATTCGTTAAAGTTTCACATACCATTGCAGAGGTATTTTCATCAGTTGCGGTTTTTGGACGACCAGAACGCCGTCGATCATGTACACTTCCTGTTTCTTTGAAACGTTTAAACAACTTGCCAACAGTCGCATGTGTTACTGGATGCTTATCAGGATGATTTCTATTGAATTCTGTAGCAACTTCTCTGTGTGTAGCGCCCTGTCTTGCGTACATGAGCACAAGTTCTACCCGGTCTTCTGTTGTTAGATTCGAAGCCATTTCTGGGCTGAAATAAAAAAAGTATTTGAGTATTTATACTGGAGTACGAACTACTGTACAGTATCATGGATACGCATTTACGAGTTAAAGTTGATATTCATTTTAAGTAATTACCATTTGTTGTAATTTATGTATTAAAATAAATATTTTCCTATGGATCCAGACTTTCGGCCCACCCTGTATATATATATATATATATATATATATACACCCCCTCGATTAGGTACTCCGGCTTGCCGGGCCGAGGGGGCTCGTACACCTCGTGGGTTGTTGGGGTTTCCTCAACTCCTCGCGGGGTGTGGGCGAAGAGTTACCTAGTTGCGTTTTTTTTTCTTTTCGTTTTTCCTTTTCTTTCTTTTTGCTCCCCCTTTTTTTCCGTCTCTCCCGGAATTTCTTTTGTCTTGACTCGGTCTTGTGCCTCTGTTAATTGTAGTATCCCCCCCCCCTCTGTTTGTATTTTGCAGTCTTGGGGTCATCGGGTGCACCCGCCAGGGGGCATCGCTCCGTGGCTGAGCCGTGCTCTGGGGACGGTACGGGCGCCCGGACCGCTGCTGCGTCTGGATTGGGCCTTTGCTTGGCCCTTAACGGACAAATCTCCGTAGTGCCAATCTGCTGTTTTTAAAACGGCAGTCAGGTTGGGGGGCGGGCTACCCGGGACGTTGGGCCTGCGCCTTGAAGGATGCAGCGGCGGATGGTGCATTGCCTTGGGTCCGAGGCTGTCTTTTTTGTAAAGCTATTGTTTATGGGTTCAATTTCTAAACTTCAATCCCCTCCTGTTGACGACTCTGGCCCGCCCTTGGATTTGGATAAGACTACTACTTCTGGTCGTTCAGCGGCCTCTGCCTCCGCTGGATTGACCTTCAAGCCGTATGGCCCCCTCTCGTCCTCTGCGGCGTCTGGCTCTCGTGGCCGGACTCGTGGTGGCCGTAGGGCGGGGTCTTCGCGGCCCTTGTTCTCTCGCCCACTCCCGGTTACCGTTACACATGGACCTGTCCCGGCTGTCAATTTCTGTCCGGTGGACAGGTTCCTTGTTCTCCGCCCTTCCGCTGGCTCCCTTCCGGGCAACTCGGAACGGGTGTTTCAGCGCCTTAAGACGGTGGGGGTTCCCTGTCGTTATGATATCCGCCCTCTGAAGGATGGGTCTCTTCTTTTGAAGTCCCGTTCTTCGGGGGTGACTGAGTCCCTTCTACAGTTGCAGGATGTCTTGGGTTCCAGAGTTTCTGTGACTCCCCATCCGCAATTGAATAGCTGTCAGGGCACCATTTTCGCTTCCCGTCTGCTGTCAATCCCGGTTGGCGAGTTGCAGGAGGATCTTGCCCCCCAGGGGGTAACGAAGGTCTTCCGCTTTTCGTCGCGCCGGGATGGTGCTCTTACCCCGTCCGCTCGTCTGCTCCTGACCTTTGACTCCCTTGTGCCTCCGGCCCAGGTGTTCTGGGGCGTGGGTGATCGCCGGTCGTGTGAGTTTTCGGTGCGACCATATGTTCCTGACCCGGTTCGTTGCTTTGGCTGAAACCGGTTCGGCCATGTTAGCTCTGCGTGCCGCCGTGAGGGTAAGCTATGTGTCCGCTGCGGTGGGCCTGCGCACCCTACCCCGTGCACGAAGCCCCCGCGGTGCTCGAACTGCTCGGGGGCTCACCCTTCCTCCTCTCGGGGCTGCCCCGTTTTCAAATTTGAATTCGAGGTGCGGTCCTTAAGGACTACCGAATTCCTTAGTGCGCGGGAGGCGCGCGATAGGGTCCGTGACCGGGAGCCGCGGCGGGGGTTGTCCTATGCTGCGGCTCTTGGCCCTGGCGGGTCCTCGGGCCCCTCCCGTGCTACCCCGGCGTCTACCGGAGTGGTGCCCCCCCTGGAAGTTCCGGGGGTTGGTGGTCCTCCTGACGCCGCGGGCCCTTCTTGTTCCTCTGCCTCACTTTCAGACATCCCATCTGATTCCCTGCCTACAAGTGCCCCTTCTCCCTCTCCGGCCTTTGGGTCTGGATCCTTGCCTACTCGTCTCTCGGGGGGCTTTTAGCTAACTGGGAGAAACTTGCTTCCCTGCTGAAGAGCGAGCGGCCTTCCTGTGTTTGTCTCCAGGAGACTATCCTGGCTGCGCGGGGACTCCCTCGTCTCTCTGGCTATGTTGGTTTCCCTTGCACCCCGGATAAGCACACACGCCGGCCGGGTGCGGCGATTTATGTGCATCATTCGTTACCATCGCGAGGTGTGCCTCTTCGCACTTCCTTGCAGGCTGTGGCTGTGCGGCTATTTTTAGATCGCCAGTACACTGCCTGCTCGATTTATATTCCTCCTCATGACCCTCCTTCTCGCGACGCGGTTCGCGAGTTGGTGTTGCAACTACCTCGACCGTTTCTCCTCCTCGGGGACTTTAACAGTCGCGACCGGCTTGGGGAGATGTCCGGTCGACTAATGTTGCTGGTATGTTGCTCTCCTTAATGGAGGAACTTTCCTTCGCGTGCCTCAATTCCGGTGAACCTACTTACTTCCACGAACCCACGGGTTCATTTACCTGTATTGATCTCTCCTTGGTGTCCCTCGATGCCTTACTCGATTTTTCGTGGAAGGTGTTGGGGGACTCTTATGGTAGTGATATTACCCAGTCTGTCTTGAGCCGGTCGGACCGCAGCCGGGTGTCTCGTCTCGACCGAGGTGGTGCCTTGCGCGGGCTGACTGGCCATCCTTCATAGCTCGTTCCGTCATTACCCGTTCGGTGTTGAGGTTTGGCTCTGTGGATGAAAGCTTGGAGTTCTTCGAGCGGGTGTTGATGGGCGTCGCGGAGGACTGTATCCCTCGATCTTCCGGTAACCCGCGGACGCGTAGCGTCCCGTGGTGGACTCCAGCATGTCACCGGGCGGTGTGCGAGAGGAAGAGGGCGTCGCGCCGCTTCCACCGCACCCGGCGCGCGGACCACTTGATCGAGATGCGGCGGGCGCAGGCTTTCGCCCGCCGGACTCTCAAGTTGGCCCGTCGGGCCTCTCGGCGTGCTTTTGTGTCCGGCATTTCCTCGTCTACCCCTTCTGCTACTGTGTGGTGGAAGGTACGTAGTATCGAGGGGAAGTCGGTCCCTGCTAGTCGCCCTGTCCTTCGAGACGGGGACGGCTTCCTTTCGGATCCTGCTGCTGTGGCCGATCGGCTGGCTGGGGCTTTTGCTGCGGATCGTCCTTTGTCGAATGTTACGTTCCCGCCGACTGGGAACGAGCCCTATAACCATCTCTTTACGATGCGGGAACTTCGGGCTGCCTTGGCAACCCGTCGTTCTTCCGCCCCTGGCCCTGATGACATTCCGTATGACTTTCTTTGGAATCTGCACCCGATGGCCCTACACTTCTTGCTGGATCTTTTCAACCGGGTGTGGGTTGAGGGGTCGTTCCCTTCCCGTTGGAGGGAGGCGATTGTGGTCCCGATACCTAAGCCGGGGAAGGATCCGGCGGAGGTGGCGGGCTATCGGCCTATTGCCTTGACGAGCTGCTTATGCAAGCTCCTTGAAAAAATGGTGGCCGTCCGACTTTCCTTTACACTGGAGTCGCTTGGGTTATACCCCCCGACCCAGTATGGCTTTCGTCGATTTCGGGGTACTCTGGACCCCCTTCTCCTCCTTGGTCATGATGTACGGGAGGCCTTTTCCCGCCGGAATCTTGTTCTGGCCGTCTTTTTTGATGTCCAAAAGGCCTATGACACGACCCGTCGGGGAGTTGTCATGGACCGTTTGAAGTCTTTTGGTTTTGTGGGCTTTTTGCCCACATTTCTTCGTAACTTCCTCTGCCGTCGCACTTTCCGCGTCCGTAATGGGGCGGCCCTATCTGACCTGTATGTTCAAAAGGAGGGGGTGCCCCAGGGGTGTGTCTTAAGCGTCTCCTGCTTCAACCTGGTCATGTCTGCGCTACCGGGAGCCCTTCCGCCCTCGGTGCGATGTTCCATCTATGCCGACGATCTGGCTGTCTATGCCGCGGGGAGGAGTCCCCCCCTCGTGGAGAGGCAAGTCCAACTCGCGGTCAATCGGTTAAACGCTGGGCGTCGTCGGTGGGCCTTACGCTGTCTTCCCAGAAGACTTCGTGTGTGGCCTTCCTTCCGCCGAGGAGACGGGGATCCGGCGCCGTCCCGACCTTTGATCTTACACTCGGGGGTCAGCCTCTGGCCCTCGTTCAGTCAGTGCGTTTCCTGGGTGTGGTTTTCGACAGCCGTTTGAGCTGGGTTCCCCACCTTCGCCGGCTGCGCGAGTCTGCAAGACGTACCCTGGATTTGCTGGGACATCTGTCGCATACTACATGGGGTGCGGATAGGCGGACACTCCTCCGTTTGTACGTGTCCCTGGTACAGTCAAAATTAGATTATGGGAGTGTGGTGTATGGCTCCGCCTCCCGTACGGCCCTTCGGATACTGGATCCGGTCCTCTCTAGAGGACTGCGCATGTCATCTGGCGCCTTCCGCTCCTCTCCGGTTGATAGTCTGCAGGTTGAGTGCGACATCCCTCCCTTGGGGGATCGGAGGTCGTTCCTCATTGCTAAGCACTATCTCCGGATCCTCCGTCTTCCCAACTCTGCTCTGTTCCAGGTGGTGGAGAGGGCGTTCTGCCGGGATGGGGGTTGGTATTTCACCGACACAGTGACCTCCCTCCTCGATGGTATGGGCACTCCTCCTCCATCCGTTATACTGGTCTCTTTCAATGGTGTTGCACCTTGGGAGAGCACCCCTGTTGCGTGCTGTAGGGCGTTGCGCCCCGTTCGCAGGGCCGATTCTGACTCTGCCTTGCTTCGGTCTCTGTTCCTTCAGCATGCGGCGTGTCACTCTGCATGTGTTGCGGTCTTCACGGATGGCTCGAGGTCGTCGGGGGGCGTTGGGGCCGCGGCTGTTCCCCAGTCGTCTGCCCTTGCTCCCCGATGTACCCGTCTCCCTGATGAGGCTTCCGTTTTCACGGCGGAGCTCTATGCCATTCTGAGCGCACTGGAGGTGGTGCGGGAGCATCCGGATGGGTCGTTTGTCATCTATTCGGATTCCCGCAGTGCCCTGGATGGCCTGGAGTGTTTTGACCCTGTCCACCCACTGGTCCGACGAATCCAGCTACTGTGCCATACCCTTGTCGCTTTCGGTGCCAAGGAGGTGGTATTTTGCTGGGTCCCAGCACATGTTAACGTGGCTGGTAATGAGGCTACCGATCGAGCTGCCCGTTCCGCGTGCCGACTACAGGTTTCACCCATGTCCCTCCCCTTTTCCGATTATATCCCTGGCTTCCGTAGGTTTTTGCGCTCCCGGTGGCAGAGTCGCTGGGATGGCGCTACAGGTAACAAACTTTGCAAGATTAAACCCAAATTGGGATGTTGGGCCTCTTCCTTCCATCGGTCGCGCCATAAGGAGGTGGCTCTGGCCCGCCTCCGTATTAGCCACACCCACCTGACCCATGGCTATTTGATGGCCGGGGATCGGGTGCCCCGATGTCCCAATTGTAATGTTTTCCTTACAGTTGCCCACCTCCTGGTGGAGTGTCCGCATGTATATATCGATGTAAATAACAGAAAACTACATATTTAAAAGTAAATAAACAATTAAGCATGTGTTACGAATGTATAAAAAGTTCGTGTGTTTGAGTTTCAGATCAGATGAAAATAAGTCGGTTTCCCTTAAAGAGAGAAATTAAGGTGCTACTGTAGTATGCGGTCTACCTACAATTCGGCGGTCTACCTACGATTTAGCGGTCTACCTACGATTCGGCGGTCTACCTTTTAATTATAGCTTCTTATCTTCTTATTATTTTATTATTAGGTTAATTGTACGCCCTTGACGATTGGTTAGGTTAAGTCGTGATATTTTCGTTAAAACTAACGAAAATATCACGACTTAACCTAACCAATCATCAAGGGCGTACTGTAGTATGCGGTCTACCGTTAAGTATGCGGTAGTAGTATGTTTAACATCTTTAATAATTCCTTAATTGTGTAAATTAAATTATAATTCCTTTCAATTCATTTTCAATTCCTTTTAAATATTTTGAACGGTAGACCGCATACTACAGTAGAAACTTAACGGTAGACCGCATACTACAGTAGAAACTTAACGGTAGACCGCATACTACAGTAGCACCGAAATTAATTTATTTAAATTAAAATAATAAGCCTTCATTTTATTTTCTTAATACAAATATTAAACAAAGAAACTGTTTTTGATTTAATACGTGTTTAACCTGAATTTGTTTTTTGTGATGTTCGCATTTGTTGACATATGAAAATGGAATTACAGTCGAAGAGGTGATGTGGTATTGGATTATAATATGCTTTGAGAATACAATACAAGTCATTGTATGTTTTGAGTTCAATGCATAATCTCATAAAGTCTGTTAAGCCCTTTTTCAGATATTTATTTTAAGTTTTCTCTTCTATTGATTAAGAGTATAAGGTTCAAAATTGAATGTCAAGCTCTGATACAGAATATCAGCCTAAGTGTGGGAGTGTTGCTCACCTCTGCAGCTAAAACTAGCGGGTCCACAAACACGTCGGAACGCTGTGTAAAAAGTACTGAGTGTTTGTTTGTCTGTTTTCGTTTGTCTCATGAAAGACCATGAAAGAACCCCCCAGAAGAATTTTCTTTTTCTCGTGAAGGCAGGCGAGGATGAATCCTTTTTTTTCCTGCCACAAGGACGAGGGGGTGTTCCTCAAGGGGGCAAGTGCCCTTCATTAAGGACGGTGAGACCCTAATTGGGGTGAGGAACTTAAGGGGGCCCCTCATAACGAAGGCCTTCAGGGAGCCTCTCCAGGGGCAAGTTTCAAAGCACCCCAAATTCCTCTACCCAAACACAGCTATACTACTGGCATTGAATCCTCGGATTTCTTCCAGTAAACCAAGGCGCAGGAAGCAAAAGGCTCTCTCTTCCTGGCTGCATACAATTTGAGCTCATTGTGCAAAGCAGATCTTTCCATGGTATCATCGTCTTTGGAGCTACTGTCTGAAAGATCGTAGATACTGGGAGACGAACTTGGTTTCTCGGGTGGAACTAGGTCACTTTCAGCAGGACCACATAGAACAAAAGTTTTTAATCACCGTTTCTTTTTGCTCGTTATCAAAGAGACGGTCTTTAACCCTTTAACACCGAATTTTTGGGGGCGTTAAGTCTAAATGCATGCATTTGAAAAGTTAACTAGAGGCAACATGTGACGGTAAAGGGTTAATTCCTATGGTCGATGCTGCCGCTGATTTATTTTCTATTTTTAACTTGTCGTACTTGCCAGCGTGTGCAAGAATACTTGCATTTTGTGTACAGTGTGTGTGTGTGTGTGTGGATTTATTCAGTGAAATGGTGAGACATACAGTAGTTGCAATTTGTACAATTCTCTGAATTGTAAGTGTGATAGAGTTTCTAATAAGTACTAAATGCTTGCAACGTTTACAAGCTTGAATTTTCGTTGGTCAGAGTAATGATTTTAGGGTGCTCAAAAGTACCTGTTTTTTTTATGACATACTACTGTTATAAAAAACGTGGCATTTTCTTGTAACCGTATGATTTCGTATCCATACTTGTTAAACTGGTACGGCCAGAACACTATTACGATTAAAAATTACTATACGCACATTCAACATCAATGGTCGGGTTTGTTTACAACATGCTCAGAGAAAACCGTTCAACGTCACACCGTCCAAAACACCAATCGCTAGTGATCGGCTCCCATCCCCAATACTTGCTGACATTCACTCTACTATAAGTAGAGCAGCTCCAGGCTCCAGCTCCAATTTCCGGGGCGCTCCGATAAGTCTGGCTCCAGCTCCGCAGGAGTTTAAACAATTGCCCTGGTCTGCTCCGAATCTTGTTGCTGGCTCCTGGCTCCGGAGCAGGAGCATTGCCAACCCTAATTGAAAGCAATAATGCTTTGTTATAATCCAATGTACACCTCGTCAGGGACCCCCTCCCCGCGGGTGGTCTTTCTGGGGTGGATCGCCCGCGGGCTCCTGCCTCCATGTGGCGAGGGGGGTCAGCCGTGGCTGGGGGCCCTGCCAGGTCGCCCGCCCGGTTGCGAAGTGGACTTTTAGCATACCCTGCTATCCTACAGCCCCCTCTTTCCTGTCTTCCCCTCTTTACCCTCTTCCTTGCCCCCTCTGTTTTTTCTGCTTTCTCTGTTCACTTCGCGCGCCCCGTGGGCTGCCGGGGCTGGTCGCGGGGGTCTCGCTCCCATGGCTGGGGCCGGACTAAGTTGGCTGGTAGGGTGCCCAGGCCTGGGACCCTGGGGGGCCTTGGTCTTTGCTGCCGCTGGGGAGAACTTTCGACGCTGCAAGGGCCCCTTTTGAAACGGGGTACCTACATGGGACGAGGCACCCATCCCCCGCCGGCGTGCGCTTGGTCCCCTTGGGCCCCGGGTAATCGGTTCCCCGCGGCCCCGGGCGCGAAACAATAAAAATTTTTTTTTATGGAAACACTTACAAATCTAATGGACCTCGTTGACGACCCGGCTTGTGCATCTGACCTCCCTCTGACTACCTCTTTGGACCTTGGGTCTGGTAAGGGCAGTCGGCAGCCCTCGCCCACCCGTCTGCTCTTCTTGCCGACACCTCCTCTCCCTCTCTTCCCCAGGCTCGTGGCGCCGCTGCCCGAACCCCGCCAGTGGCGGATGGACCTGCAGTGGACCCCCCGACCCCTGGATCCCCCCGTATTCCACGTCCCGATAGGGACCCACCTGCTTTTTCGCCCTCAGGTGGGAAGCCCGCGGCCCCGGTCGCCTCCCACTCCGGTCGGGCCTCATCGCCCCCGGCCCCCTCGGCCCCTGGGGGACGTGGGACCCGACGTCGCCGTCCGCCTTTCTCGTCTCCACGTCCCCTCGAAGTACCGGTGGTGTTTGGCCCGACGTCTTCGCTCGGCCTTAGGACGGTGGACAAGTTCCTCGTCCTCCGCCCCTCCTCCTCCAAGCCCCTCCCCACTAACCATGAACGCCTCTTTCGAGCGATCCATGGGGTGACGGGGACGGCTCGTTTTGACCTTCGGCCTCAGAGGGATGGCTCCATTCTGATAAGGTCGCGTTCCTCTGTCGAAACCTCCTCTCTGCTCGCTATCCCCAATGTCCTGGGCTGCGGGATTGCGGTGTCCCCCCACCCCCGCCTCAATCAGTGCCAGGGCACAATTTACGCTGCTCGTCTTCTACCCATCCGGTGGAAGACCTCCAGATTGACCTCGCCTCCCAGGGTGTTGTGAGGGTGTACCGCTTTCCCGACAGATCGCGATCCCCAACCGCCCCTTCTCCTCGCCTGCTCCTCACTTTCGACTCACTGGTGCCCCCCGTTTCGGTATTCTGGGGCTTTGGTGAGAGACGAGCGTGCGAATTCTCAGTACGACCATACGTGCCAGATCCTACGCGCTGTTTTCAGTGCAATAGGTTTGGCCACGTGAGCAGCTCCTGCCGTCAGCCGGCCCCGTTTTGTGTCCGTTGCGGCGACCCTCCCCACCCCTTGCCCTGTACTGCTCCGCCTTCCTGCACCAACTGCCATGGACCACACCCTGCTTCATCCCGCTCTTGCCCGTCCTTCCTCTTTGAAAGGGAGGTTCGGGCCCTCTGTTCATCAGAGTTTCTCAGCGCTCGGGAGGCGCGGGACCAGTTGCGGCTGCGAGGCCCGGCGTGGTGCCTCGTACGCCGAGGTTCTCCGTTCCCGGACCCCGTCCTCACCGGCGGTTCCCAACGCGCCTCCACCCACCGTGTCCGCTACTCCCAGTCCATCTTCTGCCGCCCAGCGGACTCCTACCGCAGCTCCCCGTACTACCAGCGCGTCCCCACGTGCTCCCCCCGCGAACGCCGATGCTTCGTCGGCAACCCCCCTGCCCTTCTACGCCCTCTCCACCGGCGACTTCGGCCACCCCTATTCCGGATCGTGACCCGGCGTCACCCATGCGGGCCGCACGACGGAGGGGTAGGGGCCGCAAGCGCCGCGCCAGTGGTGACCCCGAAAGGTTCGAAGCCATAAGCCTCTCATCACCTTCCTCTCCCAAACACAAACGCCCCCTTCGCCCTACCGCCCCGGTGTCCTCACCATCCCCACTGCGCAACGTTTGCACGCTCCCCCCTGGGTCCCCGACGGCCCTGTGGTGGGGGCTGAGATACACCCCTCTCCGGCCCGGTTGATGGACCACTGGAGGGGGAACTCGCCCGCCTGGTCGGGGTGGGTGGGACGTGCACGCCCCCGCGCTTGACCGCCCCATCTCTCTCCTCGACCTGCCAATGCCTCTGGGTGAGGTATTATTTTCCACTCCCCCTCGTAGTCCTGCCTCCCCCGCACCTCAGGTGAAGGGAGGGGCATTCTGGATACCTCTCAATCCCCTTCTCTGCATCGCTCTCCCCCGGACGTCCGGGAGACTCCTCTTCTGGAGGACTTGCCGGCGTCTGGTTCCACATCGCCCCCTCCGGGGTGACCCTCGCCTTCGCCTCGTTCGGCGTCCCTCGCTGAACTCCGGGGCTTTCCGATTCCCTCTTTAATCTCGGGCCGCCCGATCGGCCCACCCACCCCATAACCATCCTTTACGCTGACTTTCCTACCCCTCCCTATACCTCGCTCCTGCAGTGGAACATCCGCGGGCTCCTGGTAGGCCTCGAGAGTCTCTCCTCTCTCCTGGCCTCCAGGTGTCCGGCGTGTTTCTGCCTTCAGGAGACGATTCTGCGATCCCGTTCCCTCCCTCGAGTGTCCGGTTACTGGGCTCCCTTCCCCGCCTCTCGATGGGGCGGGAGGGGGCGCCGCGGTCTTCGTGCACCGCTCCGTCCCTTTCCGCCCCCTCCCGCTCCGTACAGTCCTGCAAGCTGTGGCCGTGCGCCTTTCCTTGGGGCGCCAGCTCACGGTCTGCTCTCTTTACCTCTCCCCTAACGTACGCCCTCCACCCGATTCTCTCCGTGACCTAATTCTCCAGCTTCCCCGCCTTTCCTGATTCTCGGGGACTTCACAGTCGGGACCCGGCCTGGTGGGACGTTTGCTCCACCTTTCTCTCCGGGACCCTTCTCTCCCTTATGGACGAGCTCGAGTTCACCTTTCTGAACGATGGCTCCCCAACCTGCTTCACTCGGCCCACGACAGTTTCACCTGTATCGACCTTTCCCTGGTTTCCCTCGAAATCGTGACGGAGTTCACCTGGGAGGTCCTGCCGGATTCTTCCGGCAGAGACCATTTCCCAGTGTGTCTTACCCCGACCCGTCTCTCCCCCCCACCTCTGTCCGCCGCGCTGGCTGTTCGCCCGAGCAGACTGGGCCTCATACGCGAGGGGCACGGCGATCTCGCCATCAATTCCTGCCTTTCCCTCCGTCAGTGAGGCCCTCGCGTTCCTCGAGAGTAAGATCCTCTCGGCTGCCGCCAGTTGCACCCCCGTACCTCTGGCTCCCCCAGGCCGCGAAGCGTCCCATGGTGGACCCCAGAGTGCTCCCATGCCGTTCAGGAGCGGCGCCGTGCCGGCCGCCGCTTCTACCGGACCCGCCAGCTGGAGCACAAGATCGAGTTTCAGCGCCTGAAGGCAGTGGCCCGTCGGGTCCTGAAACTGCCCAGCGTACCTCCTGGCGGAGTTACGTGTCCGGGATCTCCTCCACGACTGCCCCCTCGACTGTTTGGCGCAAGGTGCGTAGCTTTGAGGGGACACGTGTCCCCCCTCGACCCCCGGTGCTTCGGGTCGGGACGACGAGTTCGTCTCCGATCCGGAGGCCGTCGCGAACGCACTCGGCGCACTTCGCAGCCATCTCCAGTTCCGATTCCCCCCATTCCCGCCGCGACCCACCGGATTTTCCACCTCATAGGGATGACCCCTATAATCACCTCTTCCGCATGACGGAGCTTCGGGAGGCCCTCCGCCCCCGACGCTCCTCCGCACCCGGCCCCGATAATATCCCCTATGACTTGTTACGGCACCTCCACCCCTCTGCTCTCAGCTTTGTAACTGGACCTCTATAAACCGGATTTGGTTGGAGGGTTCATTCCCGGACCGGTGGCGTGAGTCCATCGTCGTCCCCATCCCGAAGCCCGATAAAGACCCCTCACTCCCGTCGAACTATTGCCCCATTTCCCTGACATGCTGCGCCTGCAGGTTATGGAGGCGATGGTCGCCTCGCGGCTGTCTCTTACTCTGGAGGCGAGTGACCAATACCCTGCTACCCAGGCTGGTTTCCGGCGCTTCCGGTATACCACCGACCCCCTCCTCCTCCTTAGCCACGACGTGCAGGAGGCTTTCTCCCGCGTCACTTTTACTCGCGCGTCTTTTTCGACCTCCAGAAGGCCTACGATACTACTCGGCGGAGCGCGGTCTTTGACTGCTTACGCTCCATGGGTTTCGTAGGCTTTCTCCCCTCCTTTATTTATAACTTCTTGTCCCCCCGTTCTTTCCGCGTCCGCATCGGTTCTCCCTCTCTGACCGCTTTCCGTTGGAGGAGGGTGTCCCTCAGGGTAGTGTCCTTAGCGTCCTGTGTTTCTCACTAGTGATGAACACAATCGCTACGGTCCTGCCTACCTCCGTTCGTAGCTCCCTCTATGCCGATGACCTGGCTATCTATTGCTCTGGCCGCCTCCCGTCTTTGGCTGAACGTCGACTCCAGCTAGCCATCAACGCGGTGGTTCGCTGTGCGTCCTCGGTTGGCTATGCTTTCTCACCCTCTAAGTCTTCCAGTATGCTTTTCCGTCCTCGGCGCCTCCGTCTGTCGCATACCTTCGCCCTTACCCTTGCCGGCACTCCTCTTCCCCTCGTCCCATCCGTTCGATTCCTGGGTATGACCCTCGACGAATTTTTCGGTTGGGTTCCACACCTTAGGCGGTTGCGGCAATCATCTCGCCGCACCCTCTCCCTTTTGAGTCACCTGTCCCACATGACCTGGGGGGCGGACAGGCGTACTCTGCTGCGCCTGTACACCTCCCTGGTGCAATCCCGCATCGACTACGGCTGTGTGGTCTACAGCTCCGCCTCCTCTCCGGCACTCCGTATGCTGGATCCTCTTCTCCACCGTGGCCTTCGCCTGGCGTCGGGTGCCTTCCGCTCGTCCCCTGTCGCTAGTCTTCAGGTGGACTGCGGACACCCCCCCCCCTGCCCCTTCGCCGGGGCCTTCTCATGGCGAAGTGTTACCTTCGCATCTGCCGCCTCCCGAGGTCCCTACTCTTCTCCGCGATCTCCCAGGCGCTACCCCGGCCTGACACGTGGCATTTCGCTGCCTCCCTGGCCGACGTCTTTTCGTCCCTGGGGGTCCCCCCACCCTCTATTCTGCCGTTCTCCTTCGACCTGTCGCCCCCTGGCTGACCACCCCTATCTGCCGCTGCCAGGCGCTCCGTGGCCTGCGTAAGGAGTCTCCTCCTACCGTCCTCCGGTCTTCTTTTCTGGCCCATCTTCCCGTACACTCGGACGATGTTCCCGTCTACACCGACGGCTCGCGCTCCCCTGCAGGTGTCGCGGCCGCCGTCTTCTCTCCGTCGCTGTCACCTACCTCCCGGGGTATCCCCCTGCCGGTTCAGGCCTCCATCTTTTCCGCGGAGCTCTTTGCCCTTCTGGAAGCCCTCCGTCTGGTATCGGGTTTTTCGCGGTCTTCCTGTACCATCTTTTCGGACTCGCTGAGCGCCCTTCAAGCGCTCGAGCGCTATAATTCCCCGGACCCCTCGTACGCATTATTCAACAGGAGTACCATGTCCTGCACACCGTTCACCGGATCCGGGTCACCTTCTGCTGGGTTCCTGCCCATGTCGGTGTTTCCGGTAATGAGGCGGCTGACCGCACAGCCCGGTCCGCCGCCTCGATGCCTCCCCTCCCCCGCCCGCTCCCCTTCTCTGACTATGTGCAGGTCTTTCGGTCCCTCTACGACCGCATATGGCAGCAGTCCTGGGACGATGCCACCGGAAATAAACTCTGGTCCATCCGCCCCCGCCTGTCATATTGGGCGTCCTCTTTCCACCGCACCCGACACAAAGAGGTCGTCCTTGCGCGGCTTCGCATCGGCCATACGCGCCTCACGCACGGCTATCTTATGTCCCGGCAGGAGGCTCCTTGTTGCGCCTCCTGCCAGTCGCCCCTCACCGTCTTTCACATCCTTGTGGAATGCCCCACCCTGTCGTCAGTACGTCGTCGTGCCTTCCCGTTCCTCTCTGATTTCCCCCTCCCCGATCGTTTACGTCTTATGCTCGCTGAGAGCCCTCTCTTTTCGCTTGACCGTCTTTTCCTTTTCCTCTCCCAATCTCGCCTCCTCTCTGAGCTTTAGGTGACTTCTCACCCGTCGTCCGCGGTCCTCCCACTTCTAGTGCCTTTCCCCCGTCTCCGTTTCTCTTTCTCATATTCTGCTTCGCCATGATATCCGCTAGCGTATAGCGGGAAATGGCGGTAAAAAAAAAAAAAAAAAAAAAAAACCGTCAGGGAATGACGAGGTGTACTTCTGGTTCTAAATACACGAAAGGCCTTGGAATAATTTTTTTCTTTGTAGTTTTGCATCATTTTATATATATATATATATATGTATTTATATATATAAAACCCTCGGTATCATTAAAAATAAAAATTACCCCTAAAACATCTTTAGTCAGCTGTCGTGGAAATCTATTACGTACTAAGACTTGCACTTAAATTTTACCGTGCAGAATGAGTCAATTATTTGTATAGCTTGCCCGACCCCACCCACCACAAACTGAAAGTGGCCACCGTCGTGGGGCTTAGCGAAATGTATAACTACCCACATACAAAGCCCGCTGAATGCGTCGATAAATAAATTTGGCATGTGATTGTATACTTCTGACGAAAATCAACGGCTAATAAAAAATTCAAATATTTAATAGATACACCTATGCACATATTCATGAAAGTACCTATGAAATTACCAGAGATTTAGGTATTTTCGCACACTTAAACCGAGTAAGCAATGTATCGAAATGGTTAGAAAAGCAAATAGAATCTTTATTGGTAGGATTTATAGGTAGCTCATTTGAATTTAAGTTTGAAAAAACAATGCTGACATTATATTACGCCCGTACCTAGAGTACTGCGTTCAGTTCTGATCTCCATATTCACGACAGGACATCGACAAAAATGGTGTGTGCAGCGACGGGCGACTGAAATAATTCTTATACTTAGAAATTATACACTACCCGTTCACAATCGTCAAATTTATTTTTGTAAAAAGGCCAATTAGAGATTTAATCCAGGTGTTTAAAATGATTAAAGGTTATGATAATGACGCCGAAAAATATTTCACTTTCACAAAGGCAGAGAATTCGTAGTAATGCTTTCAAGTTATTGGGTAGACATTAGGGTGGATCGATGATTTTACATTTTTTTCGATTTCCATATTCTAATAGAGACAAAAACTTGCGCATGCATGAGAAAATAGTCTCTGCAAAATCTTAGCTGAATAGGTAATCATCTTCTGCCCCCGGCAGAGCGATGAAAATCATATTTTAGTAGTCAAAAACGTATTTTTCTTATAATTTTTAAAATATTTCAATATGCATCAAAATTATTCCTAATAACTATAAAGTCGATGAAAAAGACCTCATATGATCGTTTTTCCAAGCGCGTTGTCCTACGTTAATATCTTTTGCCCCCGGCAACAACGTCAAATGTTGAAAAAATAGGTAATTTATACACACATTTTCAGATCGGCTCTTTGTCTTAAATAATGCATTTATATATTTCCCATAGCATTTATATCGTTGCTTAAGCATGAAATAACACACACGCAAAATTTTATGACTCTAGGCTAGGGTTTAAAGGTCATCTCTGGTGAGTGCTGCCAGCAGCAGCTGCCACTGACGCGCCAGTACGCACTGCGCAGTTCCCTCAGTTGCTACCATTACAGGGCATTTTCTTTGACGGACGTAAAGATAAAACAATGACAAGAAATAGACAATGTGAAGCATAGAAGGACTGTGGTAGAAGAGCATATAGTTTTAGTTCAAGAACCAGAATCCCAGTACATGGGGCATTTCACTCCTGCATCAGGTTCTGCCACTGCAATAACATCAGGTATCATCAACTTTCTAGAGACTAACAATATTAGCACGGACGACATTGTGGCTACCGGCTGTGATGGTACCGCAGTGAACACGGGTCGAAAGGGTGGAGCCATTCGTATGATTGAAATGAAACTACAAAGGCCAGTTCAGTGGATCATATGCCTATTACACGGTAATGAATTATCACTGCGAAACCTCATTCAAGACTTGGACGGCAAAACAACTGGGCCAATGGGCTTTACTGGACCAGTTGGAAAACAACTGAACGACTGCGAAAAACTTCCAATTACAGAATTCGATGCCATTCCATCTCCCGACATTGACATAGATGATGCCGAGTTGAGCACTGACCAAAAATATGTTAGGCATCTACATAGCAGTGTCGAGCGGTAGCTGCTCTTCAGCTCTCGCGGCTCGAAATCCAGGTAAGATGGCGCATTCCAGGTGGCTGACAACAGCAAATAGATTTCTGCGCCTCTATGTTTCAACCAGTGAACCCTCCAGCACCTTCAACGAAATTGTGCGATTCATTGAGACAGTTTACGCAACAATTTGGTTTAAGATAAAGAAAAACTCCAGCTTCACTGAGGGCGCAAAACAATTTTTTCGAAATGCGTCTCTCTCAGACCATGCCTCAAAGATCTAAGACAATCGCTAACAAAGTCCTCCGCAGAAATTCTTTCTTTGCTCACCCAGAAAATATTTTGATCTCCATGCTACATGCCGATGAGCAACACATAAGAGAATTGGGATGGAGAAGAATATTAAAAGCACGATCAAAACAATCACCAGCGGGGGAAATTCGAGCCTTCGCCATGCCTGAGCTGCTCTACGATAGTCAAAACTATTACGAAATGATCAACTGGCAAACGGCTGAGGTGACCGAACCCCTTGTTACAAAAACAATACCTGATACCCGAATAAAAGAGTTTGTTGAGACGGGAGACCAGCCTGATGGACTGATCCCACTATTCCCTTGTCATACTCAAGCGGTCGAGAGACTCATCAAATTAGTAACCGAAGCCTCTGCCAGTGTAAGTGGAATAGAAGAGAGGGACGGATTCATCCGCTCCCGTCTTCACTCCCGAACAAAAATTCCACGATTTGATTCTAAGAAAGATTACCGTATGTAAATCGACATGCAGCCAAAGGAAGGTGGTTGGGGCTGGATAGGGTGGAACTCGACGTACAGCCACCTCCTCGTGGTGAGTTCTGGGTTGCTAATTTTATAAAATTAGGAAGCGAGGAGCTGTACTTAGTACTTATCGTACTTATAACATCGCATTAACGTAATTATAATCCACATTTAGACTTTTCTCGGGGACAGAAGATATTACTCAGTCATAAAATTTTGCGTGTGTGTTATTTCATGCCTAAGCAACGATATAAATGCTATGGGAAATATATAAATGCATTATTTAAGACAAAGAGCCGATCTGAAAATATGTATATAAATTACCTATTTTTTCAACATTTGACGTTGTTGCCGGGGGCAAAAGATATTAACGTAGGACAACGCGCTTGGAAAAACCGATCATATCAGGTCTTTTTCATCCACTTTATAGTTATGAATAATTTTGATGCATATTGAAATATTTTAAAAATTATAAGAAATATACGTTTTTGACTACTAAAATATGATTTTCATCGCTCTGCCGGGGGCAGATGATTACCTATTAAGCTAAGATTTTGCAGAGGCTATTTTCTCATGCATGCGCAAGTTTTGTCTCTATTAGAATATGGAAATCGAAAAAAATGTAAAATCGATCCACCCTAGTAGACATTTTAACGAAACATTTTTCCTTCAATTGTATAGTTAATTTGTGGAATTGATTGCCAGCCAGAGTAGTTCAAAGTAACTCGGTCGAGTCCTTTCAAAAGACTAGATGCTTATCTCGCCTTGAAATCTGACTTAACAGCATTTAAATTTTCATTTCTATTACACTGCACAAAAAAATGTTTGCTGCTGATTTAATTCTAAGACCTGTTTCTGGATAATATTGATGTGCTGATTTCAAAAATCACCTTAGTTTTGTCCATCACATCAGGTTTTCGTGCAATGCAATATGCCTATTTTGGGTGATCCATGAAGGGCGCTTATCAAAATTGATGATTTGAGACCTGTTAACAGCTGTTTTAACTATCTGTGGATAAGAAAACTGATGAAAGATCCGCAGTTCAGTAACTCAATGACCGAAACGGAGGCAAGAGCTTGGAATGCTTTTGTGGCAGTAGTTAAGAACTTCCTAGGGAACAAAAAGTCTGAAAATTATAAAGATCTTGTAAAGTATTTACTTTTAAACTTTCAGCAGTTGGGTTGCAACATGAGCATTAAAGTTCACTATCTCAACAGTCATCTGGATAAATTTCCAGAAAATCTTGGTGATGTTAGTGAAGAGCAAGGTGAAAGGTTCCACCAAGATATCAAAGTGATGGAAGAACGATACCAAGGAAGATGCGATACCCATATGATGGCTGACTACTGCTGGAGCCTGCAAAGAGATCGTCTTGACATCTCTCATTCTAGGAAGTCCTACAAGAGAAAATTTATCAACACTGAAATGAAAGAAAACAAGAAAAAGACAACAAATGTTAAGAAAACTGGTTCCGTGCTTGCTTTAATATAGATTCATTTTTTGCTTATTTAAACACTTTTAATCACTATGTCAATATTACCATTGTATATTAAAGTTCACTCCCTGCACAATTGTTTACTTTTCCATGCTGATTCTGAGTATGTAAAAACTTATTTTTTGAAAAGAAAAAAATGGGCATAACCCTGACAAAATGCGATATCTCCAAAATATTCGTATTTGATTGCTCGAAAACCTGACGTGGTAGGCAAAAACTAAGGTGATTTTTGAAATCAGCACACCAAAGTTACCTAAAAACAGGTGTTAGAATTAAATCAGCAAAATTGGTGTTGGGCAGTGTCATCCATATTTCCCGAAATAAAGACTCGATTATGTATAAAAGTTTCATCCTAAATTTTAGAAATTTAGGAACCCACTCTGAACATCAAGAAACTTCACGCTTACGGATACAATCAAGGTTTAGTTACTCTGTAGTATTCAAATGGAGGGACATGCAGGGGGGGGGGGGGGGGTCGAGTGCAATAACCGAAATCGGTAACTCATACTGGGATGTTAAAATATAAAAAGTAACAAATATTCTATTAAAAGCATACAAGTATTCAACAAAATTTAAAGTTTGTACACATTATCAATTAATTATTAAAAGTATATGCAGATTAAAGACAAAAACAACTATTAGTTCGAAAGTGACAGTTTCGGCATTGTAACACTGGGAACAACCGGAAGCAGGTAAAACTGTAGTAGGCATGTTTTCAGTAGTTACATCATATATAGTTGGAGTAACTTCGTGATTGGAAGATGCAGTTGCTATTTCCGTGTTATACGTTTCAGGGAAAGTTTTACTAGTTGCTTCTGCAATTTCAGTCATCGTTTGTTCAGTTTTAGTATTAGACTGAGTATCGATTTCATTATTCTTCGTGAAGTTCTTCTCCATAAAGTTCCTTCTTCTGTATTTTGGAGTGCTATAATCAGACATATCTATTTCCTTTTTCATCCGTCTAGAGTCCTTTTCAGTTGGAATATTTGTTACATCTCCCTCCTGTGCCAAAAATGTAGTACTTTCAATAGCAATTACGGAATCTACAACTGTAGAAACCTCCGTGAAGTTTGTTTTACTTTCACCAAGAAGTTTGCTATTACAGTTATCAGAAGAGCAACAGTGGAAAGTTATGTCTGCAAAAAAAAAAAAAACTTATGTACATGAAAATTTCCCTTCAATTTATTTTTAGTTTGATCTAACAGTGCTATGCAATAAGCATAACTTAACCAAGTTACGCAGCTATTTCACAAATTTAACATTCCACGAAAAATAAGATTAGATATACATCTTTGAATTCTTACCGAGACCATTTCTTTAATTTAAAAATTCAATATAATTTAGTTTGTACAACATTTATATCTTCTGCCGATTCATTTTATTCGATTAAATGATATGGGGTTCACAACCTTCAGGTTTGAGTAACATTTTTCGCCAGCATGATTTTCCAAGTATCACAATTAAGCGAGGTGCACGTACCACTTAAACAAAACCACAGGGGAGGGACAATACTGCTCAGTAATCTCTAGTACGAAGTTAAATTTCAATGATAGTGATCGAAATTTGTACTGGATCTTCATTTTGGCTTTCGACGTTGTCATTATAATACTTTGAAATCTTTCTGGACAACTGTGTAACATACAAACCGTAATTGGAAAAGTTGCCGGTTATTAATCTGCAACTAACATTTTTGAAGCATTGTCTTTGAAATAATTAAGATTAGTAAGCTGCGTATGTATGTCCAACTCTAGCGTCCAACCTATGAGGTGTTGGCGTACAAGTTGGAAATCGCTGGTTCACAAATATAATTTATAACTTACCGTTTGAATTATCGTCGAACATTTCATTAAAATCTGTTAGTTTATGGAACCAGTCTGATATTATGTTTAAATAATTCTCAGATTCGGTTTGACATTCGTTCATCTGACCACATCTTTCACTGATGACTGTTCCATTTATGTCGGACGTCTGTTGGTAGAAATACTTTATAAAAGTGGTCAAGCAACTTAATTTACTGAAATTAAACTTTCGGCAGTGTCACGTCAAAAGAATATCAAGAATTAAGTGCTTCTAATAACCTGAACTGTAGTAAAGGTTTCATTTGAAGAATTATCTATACAGCTTTGAAGAGAAGGAATAGTGATGCCATCACTAGTACTGAGACAAATGAGATGGGGGTACAAGTTACCGGAAGTTTTTGTTTAAGAGTTTCTCAATCCATGCAGAAATGGTACACACTATTTCGTTAAGGACCGAATTATCCTATTTAAGTAAATCATAGGCAGGTGTTTTATGCATTGTCGAATGCGAAACAGGCACCAAGAGAAACTACTAAAGCCTGATAGTTCTATTAAGACTCGTAGAATATAGAAACTTTAGACTACAAAGAAACTTCTTAATGTAAGTTCGTCATTGACATCTATCCTATTTATTCACTAGAGATATTTTTCTAAGTTCTAAATATTAATTCGAGGGACAAAGGAGTGGTGGTAATTTATTTCTGAAAACTCTTAATCACTTCGGTTATACACAAGTATTATCAGTTCGAAGAAATTTAAGTTTACAGCCAGGAAAATCAGCTATCACCTGAAGATCAGTGCCCCAGCCTCCTTTAGTTTGGCTTAGGCTAACTAACGAAAACGATTGGTCAGGTTGTGATATTTTCGTTAGTTAACCTTATAAAGCCAACTAAAGAAAACTGGGGGCACTGATCAGGTGATCCAAATTAGCTTCCATCAATATCACTTAACGTACACAATGGAGTTACAAAGTAAATTTTAAAAAATGCTTTGTGTATCACCTTGTCTTCCGCTTATGTAAGAAAATAAAGACCCTACTTAAAGAATCCCTCCTCGACCCCCAAAGAAGTTAAATTTAAGTAAAAATTTTATACTTACGATGCATGCATCATTTGTAGGTTGGCACAAGGAAGAAAAAATTTGTTCTTTGCAGTAATTGTCACACGTATAACAAGATAAAGAAAAGGTTCTCGAAAACAGGCAGCAAAGATAAAAAGCCAAAATCATTTTGAAACCTGAAAAAAAAGAAAATTACGTAGATGAGTTCGTGTATGCATTTCACTACTTGAGTTGAAGGTAGTAACTACTTACCTTCGGCACCACTAGTTGTTTAGACCCTTGATTAGCCAAGTTGGTCATGCGAGAAAATCTAAACCACCACCTAACGCCCCGATTCATACGCTGGATGAAGAGCGGATCCCTGAAACCTGGTTCCGAGAAAATATTAGCTTGAATATTCAACACCGATGAAAAATTATTCGAGTTCACTACATAATCACCTAAGCTATTGAAGTTTAAGTTAATTAAAAACTACAAATTACCAATTTGCTATCAGAAAATAAATTTTTCTTGTACAAAAGATTCAGGATTACCATTCCAGCTAATAGTACGGTTTCGAGTACAGTAATTATTAAATTAAACTACCAATTCTTTCACACAAATTTAAACGAAAACCCATATTATAGAAGGAATACAAAAGGACACCATACAGCTTTGTAGGGTCAAGACCGACTTACTGTCAAAGGTTAAGTCTTAATTTAAAGTACAGAATAAGAGTAAAAATTCTACAATAGTGTTATGTGCTAACAATTAGTTCTAACTAGGGATTTTTAACGCAAGATAAGTATCTAGTCTCTTCAAGTACTCAACCAAGTTACTTTCAACTATGCTGGCTGGCAATCGCTTCCACAAATTAACGAAGACTTAAGAAATGCTTACTTCACTAGAATTAAAGCGCTTCCGACTAATTTCAGACCATTACCGCGACTTTCCTACATTACTGAAGGTGAAATATTTCAAGTCGAAGTTTTTAAAACTTTTAATCATTTGGACACGATTAATTCTCAAATCCGCCTTTATAAGAGTTAAAAAATTTAACTTTCCTAAGCGGGCAGCGTATGGTTTGTTTCCAAGTCAGAATCATCGTAGCCCGCCATTGCACTTTTTCGTCTACCTAGTCCTTTATGGGACTACCAAAGGCCTTTTGAAAGTCAAAATATCCCATCTTTTACTCGTCATATTTAAAAGGTAGAGCAAGTCAGTAAGACGAACGATTACATCAAAAGCCGTGCCGAGAATCTAATTTATGCAGTTCCGTTTGATTAACTATTGTCCCGAACGATCGTCTCCACAAGTTTACCAACTAGTGAAGTCAAACTAACGAGATTAATTCCCTGTAAGCGTTTCGTCTCCTTTCTCAAATATTGGCGTAAAGTTCGCAAGTTTCCAATCGAACAGAACTTAGATATTCGACAAATTAAATGTATATGCAGGAGTATGGCACATTTTATTTCTTTAACCCTTAATCCCTACCAGTTATGAAAGTTCCGCAAGCAGTACCAGGGTACTGGGGTTATTGATTAAATACCTAAGCGTAGAGCTCACTTGGACCTGAAATTTAATATTAATTTCACCTATGGCCAAGAAGCTTTGCATTATCATTGAACATTACGGGAACAGGATTGCTCTTTTTCGTTAGTAAACCCGGAAGGCGAATTTAAAACTTTCGTCACTCGCAAGTCATCGTACATGTTTGTTGGTTTCGCCTGAAAGTGGATAAATAGCCTGTAAAACTTATTTCTGTCAGAACCCCTTCCGATTATATTTAATTTGGATCACTATACGTAGCTCATATGCGCGCTTTTTCCACCAAGTTCTTTACTTCGCCTACTGAACTTGCAAGTTTTCATTAGATAGATTAGTTTTTTAAATTAGAAATACGCGTCCCTTTTTAATGTTAAACTACTTAATTGCATCATTCAACCGTTTAGGTTTAATGGTCTTTGCCAATGCATTTATGTAATGGAAAATTCGTCGAAGTTTAAAACTGTCAACGGTACTTGTAGGTTATTCCAACCAATTTTGACTATTTTCGAAAATATCACGACCTAACCTGACCAGTTAATTATCAAGGGCGTACAGTTGATCTATTAATTAAACTTTCTGTAGTAGTATTTACTAAGATCAACTGTACGCCCTTGATAATTGGTTACGTTAAGTCGTGATATTTTCATTAGTTTTAACTAAAATTGTCAAAATTGGTGGGGGGGGGACAAAAGCCCCCGAGGACAATTTTTAATTATTTACAGTTTATGTATTTTAAACCTAACATGGCATTCAGTTGACCTAACCGGTTAATATTGGTTACTTCACCTAAATATCTTCTGATCTTTCCAGATTAGAGGCGAAACCTGACTTGACCTTCCTAGCAATTTGTCAAGGGGGCTTTTGTCCGGACCCGGAGATAACCTATAAGTATCTATCAACTGCGTGCGCAATTAGTATAAAAAAAAAAAAAATCTCCCAATTACAGAAAAGTTTCAGCTTAAAGTCACGAAAATCAGTAGCTTTAAGATCTAAAACATTCGAAACTACCCTAATTACGAACATTAATTTCAAATATGTTAGATCATTGACGTAGTCAATTGGGATATCAATTACATCTAGATCTTTACTTAAAACAATCTAGAATAACAAGATTTCTAGCGCGATCCTTGATCATTTAAAACTGAACTCTCCAACAAACTTTCGTAAAACCAACGACTGAAAATAGGTTGTAAATGACCACCTCACTCCCTACAAGGCAAATTAAGATCTTCCATAGTTATTGAATGTTCGCTACTTAAATTGGACCTTTTCCAGTTTGTGTACAATTTTTCATAATTTATTTGAGAAAATGTTAAAACTAACGAAAATATCACGACTTAACCTAACCAATTATCAAGGGCGTACAGTTGATCTATTATTAATTATAACTTTCTGGAATAGTATTTACTAATAAATCAACGATAATTGGTTAGGTAATTGGTTAGGTTAAGTCGTGATATTTTCGTTAGTTTTAACAAAAATATTCTCAAAAATAAATATGAAAAACGGTACACAAACTGGAAAAGGTCCCTTAAATTAATTGCTAAAAGCTATTATCGATATTAACAGAGAGGGAAGTCTATACACTAAACTCGCAATTTTTTTTGAGAGTTGACTAAACACATTCACTTATTAAACCTCAACCAAGAAAGTTTTATTCTTTAAGAAAATCTGTACCTTCTGTATTTAACCAGAATTTATTAACTTCTACAACGACGAATTTTTAGTTAAGAACAACACTAAATTTAAGTCTTAATTATAAAATTAAAAACGAAAATTTAAAAAAAAAAAAATGTACAAACCTTTGTTATGATTTTGATTATTCAACCTTAACACGAAGCAACCACGGAAGAGGATTAAACTCATAAATAATTATAAGTATGACTTTACTTTCCTCATCGAACAGAGGAAAGGATGGTTAGTTGTTCTGTTTTACCTAGAGACCCTAGTTTTACTTTTTTCAATCGCGAGGGATCATTGAGATGTGTACACACACACACACACACACACACTCTCTTTATTGGAGAGGAGGGGCGACAAGGGATTACCCATGGCCATCACAAAAAACCTGTTGATAATACTCGCTATTGAAAGTGAATTTACAGTCTTTGATGCAAAGTTTAATGAGTTCTAAAACGATATTTATATGGAGTTTTTTGAAATTACTTACATTCCGAGAATCCTGGGAGTTGGCATCCCATGGTTGCGGTACGTACGTCGATGATATTTTGTATATCTGGCCCATGAATGACCTGGATGACTTCCTCCTTTAGTTAAATAATCAAGTTCCCTCCATTAAGTTTACTTTAGAAGTGGAACAAAACAACTCAACCCCGTTTTTGGATGTGCGTGTACATAGGGAAAGCCCAGGTTTTAAGTTTAGTATTTATCGGAAAAAACAAACAATTTGTCCTCCGTACACTTTTACTCCGGACATGACACCCCTATCAAGAAAGCCATATTTTCTTCAATGTTTCTCCGCGCTCTTAGGATCGCCAGTCCGGAATACATGGATGCCGAATTAGAAAAAATCAACAGTATTGGAAGTGATTTGTGTAACCAGCCTGCTTTTTTGGAATCTTGTCTTAACAAGGCAAAACGAACTTTCTTTTGTCGAAGAATATTTTAGTACTTCCATTTTTCCAAGGCTTTTTAGGCATTGCTAATGTACTTAAACTTTTGAATATTAATGTAGTATTTTCATATGACAATATTGTGAAAAATATCATAGTAAAAAATAGCCCTACCAATAATTCAGGCATTATCTATAAAATTGGTTGTAAACAATGTGATTCCTTTTACATTGCACAGACGGGAAAGGATTAGCACACACGTGTAAAACGGGCATCAATATTCCGTTAGAAGGGGACAGTCGTCCAGTGCCCTTCTCGTCCATTTGTCAGAGTTATCCCACTGTATTGATTGGAATAATGCTTCAGTTTTGTTTCACTCAAGCAACATTGCCAATAGAAATATTCTTGAGTCTGCCATTATTATTAGGCAGGGCCTTTTTGAGCTTGATCGTGTTGTTTTGAATCCGGGTGTCCCATTCGAAATGAAACAACTTTGAAACTCTGTAATTTTTAAAGTATTAATGTGAGAATGTTGAAACTTTGCCAGTTACTACAACATATGCATAAGTTTTTGTCATAATGTTTCTTGTTTGTTTCACATTGAATTATGTTTACCCCACAAGAAAAAGCGAAATACGTGTTATGGATGGCTGAGTTCAAGTCCCCTACTCTGGTGCAACGGCGATTCCGTACAACCTTTCACAAGGAACCACCCACCAGAAGAGACCTACATGCATGGACCAAGAAATTTGAGGAGACTGGCAGTGTTCTAAAGGAACACTCTGGAGGGCGAACAAGATCGGAAGAAGACTTTGAACGAATACGCAGCGCCTTTGGTAGTAGCCCAAGAAAGTCCATCCGTAGTGCCAGTGTCGAACTGCAGAGTCCTCGTTCAACTGCGCATAAAGTCGTGCGCAAGCGGCTGCAGTTCTATCCATATAAGCTTCAAATTGTTCAGCATATAACATGTGAAGATCTTAACAAAAGGAAACATTATGCTATGCACATATTGGACAGCCTGGACAACAACCCTGAGTACCTAAAACGTGTAATGTTTTCCGATAAAGCAACATTTCACGTATGCGGCCGAGTTAATAAACAAAATTGCCGCATCTGGGGAATGGAGAATCCCCATCTTACCCCTGATGTAGAAAGAGATACTCCAAAAGTCAACGTGTGGTGTGGCTTAAAGCTTAACAGGATTGTTGGCCCATTTTTCTTTGCTGAAAAATCTGTGACGGGAAATGTTTACTTGGACATGCTTCAGCTGTTCGTGGCGCCACAATTAGAGGACTGCCAGCCGACCGTCATATTCCAGCAGGATGGGGCTCCTCCCCATTGGTCCCAGGATGTTCGCTCTTTCCTTGATGACTGGGTACCAGATCGCTGGATAGGTCGAGGACCCATTTCTTGGCCCCCAAGGTCGCCTGACCTAACCCCGCTCGATTTTTTCTTTGAGGTTATGTGAAAGACAAAGTGTCCTACGAAGGCACGAGACATTGCTCAACTGAAAGAGCGCATCACAGAAGCGGTGGACTCTGTAACCCCTGAGATGCTAGGCAACGTGTGGAGGGAAATTGAGTACCGTTGCGACCTGGTCCGTGCTACAAATGGTGCACAGATTGAATGCATACAATAAAGAACTCTAATGTATCTAAATGTTATAATTCACATATATTTTAAGAAACTTTATGACATTGACTATTTACTGTGTGAATATTACATTGTTTGCATCATTCAATAAAAAATTATAAGGTTTCAAAGTTGTTTCATTTCGAATGGGACACCCGGTATATATGTATATATGTATATATATATATATATATATATATATATATATATATATATATATATAATACATTTTTTTACTCAAATTATTTACAGATTAAGTTGTAGATAGAAAGCAAAGTTTCACTATTATTTCAAAGCACCGACCCAACCATACACATATTCAGATTACGAGCAACTCATATTATCATTGGCAAGTATATTGAGTGTCAATGTACTAAAGTGGCATCCGTAGGGTAGAGTGGGATAAAACAGGGTATGTGGTGCTGAATTGTTTGTAATTCGTATGTTCCTGCCTCAAAATATCAGATTTTTCTGTTCACACAAGTTTTATCGTGTCCACTTTAAATTATTATCGTTGATTGTTTTTCATTGTGCGAATCTGTTTTTCCCAAACGAGGGAGACACACCCATTTTACCAAAATGGAAGGGTAAAACGGGGTACAGGTTTTTACAGAAAAAAGGAATGCTTTGTATATTTTATTTCAAACTGAACAACACTACGGTGTCATAAAAATTTAATAAGCATACATAAAAAGTAACAGGTTCTATAGTTAATGAGGCCAGCAAGCTACTCGGAAATTTCACAACGAACTATATCACAACACTCTTCCAAAAATGATGCAAGTATATTTTCTACTGCGCAAACAAAAGCGTCTCTATTGCATGGGTTCCACCTACATACCGACGACACATGGCTGAGCAATTATTAACTGCATTTACTGTTAGATAGAAGCACCACCAAAGTAGAAAAAGAAAGGTACCCTGTTTTACCTTACCACCCCGTTTTACCCGATTCTTCCCTACGTGATTCATCACCATTGAAAGTAGGGTTGACAGTACTCCAGCTCCGGACTGCTCCAGTGACTGAGCTACTGCTCCAGGCGGGCTCCAGAGCTGAGAGGTCCACTAAACCAGTTCCAGCTCCAGAGCTGTTCCACTAACTCCACCTTTATATCCTAAGTTGTTCTAAAGTACGGTGTTGTTCCGGACTGATACTTTATCGTCTTTTTTATTGCGATACAGCTCTTAAGATACAAAAACTGAATACACAATAGGATAGCAAAATTATTAAGGGTAGTAATATAAAGCCGAGTTCTTAAAGTGCAGCACGTGAGCAATCTGCATCCATCAAACTGTCACCATGCAGCCCCTAAGCCTTGACAAGTTGCGAGATAATTCAATACATATTAAAAATACGATTTATTTCTTTCTTGTATTGTGCATATAATAGCGTAAGATCGTAGGGTATATGTATTATAAATGTAATCGTACATATATACATATAATACACTACATGATCGTTTCCTCTTCGGTATTTCTCAGTCCTTACTCGAGGATAGGTTTCGGTTTAACAATTTTTTTTTAACATTTGGAGAATATCGTCTCGTTCTCCGGTCCGTGATCCGGTTCCTTGCTTTAGAGAACAGTCTTTCACTTTCCATTGATGTTACAGGCAAATAAAAGGAACTGTGTGTCAGCTTTGCCAACAAAGGCATTGAATCTTCGGATTTCTTCCAGTAAACCAAGCAGATTTTTCCATGGTATCATCTTCGGAGCTACTGTTTGAAAGATCAGAAATACTGAGAGACTACGTGGTTTCTAGGGTGGAACTAGCTAGTCACTTTCAACATGGCCACATAGAACAAAACTTTTTAATCACAGTTTCTTTTTGCTTGTTATCAAAGAGACTGTCTTCAATTCGTATGGTCGATGCTGTCGCTGATTTATTTTCCATTTTTAACTTGTCGCACTTGCCAGCGTGTGCAAGTGCGCTTGCATTTTGTGAACAGTGTCTGTCTTTGGATTTATTCAGTGTAATGGTGATACATAGTTGGGAGTAGTTGCAATTTGTACAATTCTGAGAATTGTAAGCGTGATAGTTTCTAATAAGTACTAAGTGCTTGCAACGTTTATAAGCTTGAATTTTCGTTGGTCAGAGTAGAGTAATGATTTTAGTGTGCTCAAAAGTACTTTTTTTACGACATTCTAATCTAATAAAAAGCGTGTCCTTTTCTTGTAACCGTATGATTTCCTATCCATACTTGTCATACTTGTCAAACTGGTACGGCCAGAACGCTATATTACGATTAAAAAATACTATACGCACATTCAACATCAACGGTCGGGTTTGTTTACATGCTCAGAGGAAACCGTTCAACGTCACACCGTCCAAAACACCAATCTCAAGTGATCGGCTCCCATCCCCTAAACTTGCTGACATTCACTTTACTATAAGTGGAGCAGCTCCAGGCTTCAGTTACAGCTCCAATTTCCTGAGCGCTCTGATAAGTCTGGCTCCAGCTCTGCTCCGGAGCAGAGTTTAAGCAATTGGCCTGCTCCGGTCCGACTCCAAATCTTGAAGCTGGCTCACTGCTCCGGAGCAGCAGCTTTGCCAATCCTAATTGAAAGCAATGCTGTTTGTTTCATCAGGAAAAGGCACCGCAAATTTATATTTATTTATTTATATATATATATATATATATATAATATATATATATATATATATATATATATATATATAATGAATTTCACAAACGCGTCAAATGAATAAACGATACAAATCCACAAGGAAAAAAAATGATTCGAAGGCTTTTCGTGTATTCACAATACACCTCGTCAGGGAATGACGAGGTGTACTTCTGAATACACGAAATGCCTTCGATTTTTTCCTTGTTGGTTTGTGTATATATATGTATATGTATATATAACCCTCAGTATCATTAAAACTAATATAAAAGAACTACCCGTAAAACATCTTTAGTCAGCTGTCGTGGAAATCCATTATTTATTAAAGACAAATTTTACCGTGCAGAATGCGAGTCACTTGTATAGCCTGTCCTACGTGGGTGACCCTTCCGGGGGCTAAGCCCCCGTCGACGTAACCCACTGTGTCAGAACACTGGACCCCCACCCACCACAAGGTGGCCACCGTCGTGGCCCTTAGCGACATGTATAACCGTCCACATACAAACCCCACTGAATGCGTCGATAAATAAATTTGGCATGTGATTGTAGATTAGGGTGCATTGAAAAAATCAATTTTTATAATTTAATGAATGGCGGGTGCGCAAAACATGCGAATGATCTCTACGAACCTATATTATAAGTTTCATTAGCCTACGACATGGGTAAGTGCCTGCGAGATGACTTTGAAATTATGAAACAAAAAATCGCTGAAAAAGGGGAATATTTTTCAGTTATCCTCCCGTTTTCAGCGAATAGCCAAATAATTTGGCATATATTGATGTTTTGCTTAAATGGAAACTTTTTCGTAATTAAATTATCTTTAAAATGAAATGTTTACTTGTGTGGTGTAACATTTAGCCACTTTTTTCCAATAAAAAATCAGAAAAAAATGTTGCCCAGAGCTTACCACGAGGAGGTAGTTACACATTAAGCTCCACCCTCCCTCCCTCCTTCTTATAGTAACCAGAGCTGGGCAGTATTTAAATACATTTGTATTTAAATACGTATTTAAATACATTTGTGTATTTAGAACTGTATTTATAAATACATTGTTTTTCATGTATTTAAATATAGTATTTAAATACTTTAATGAGTATTTAAATACTCAAAATATAAAAATGTAAATACTTTTACTAGTTTAATACACGTTCTGTCCTAGCACAGTACGACGCGTTGACAGTGTAGTACAGCATGGTTCATGTTTCAACATGTCAGTTCAATCAGTTGTGTGCCACTCTTAGTTGAAAGCGGTTGATTTCTTTATCGTGTGCGTGTCATGGCTTAGTGAATTAGTGAATGCATATGTTAAAATTTGTATGTATTTAAAATGTATTTACAAATGTATTTAAATACAATTGATGTATTTTGTATTTAGTATCTAAATACATTCGTAAAATGTATTTAGTATTTAGTATTTAAATACATTTCTCCCATGTATTTAGTATTTAGTATTTAAATACATTCAATGTATTTATTGCCCAGCTCTGATAGTAACTAACTAAATTGCATAATCTTTCTTTGTGTTAAATGATGGCATTATATCTCTTGATTTTAAAGTTGCTTTAATGAAGCCCTCTTCGTTAATATCCAGAAACGTTTTTAGAGGCCTCTGTCACCAACTTAATATGACGTTCTACATTTTGTGAGTGGCATGGGAAACGAATGTAGTCAAACTTTGAAAAATCCTTGGAGTGAACCATTGATTCTAAGTCACTCGTTTTAATTTGTCTGGTGATAGGTGGTTCGGTCTTCTGTATATTACGCCAGTCAATCAAATCAATATAATCATTGGCTTGAAAGTTTATCATAGGAATCTTGAAGGTTCTTACTTGCATGTTATGATCATTTTGATTTCTCGCTGAAAGCACTCTTCTAATTCCTAGTTCTCTTATATGAGCTCGTTCATCGCCCATCATTGCCAGAAGTATATTTTCTGGATGGGCAAAGTACCCATTGCGTTGGATAACATCCTCCATTATTTTTCGTTGACTTGCCGGAAGATAGCTTGACAGCGTTATCATTCTGTAAATATGCTGAGGTCCGTTAATGCATGATGGGAAACATTTAATATAGAACCACATTGGACAATATACTTTAATTACGAATGTTGCCAATGTTTGAAGATTCGGAGAAGGAATTTCTGTTCCAATATACAGACGTAGAATTCTTTCGGCAGTAGTTAGGCAGCGTGCATGCGATAGTGGACGAAGTCGACGATTTGCTAGTTCGTCTGGACAATAACCGTTCGAAACTGCTATACTGAGATCGTACAACAACCTTTGGGCTGTGCTTAAATCATTGCACCTTTCTATATTTGGAAGTGCATGTAGATCAATAGGCTCAAAATAGCAAACGAAGTGATTCGCATGTTTCTATCGCTTTGCCAATAAATCGGGAATAACTTCTCGGACCTGATAAGCCATCAATGTGCGTAAACAAATGGCGAATTAAAAGTTCATTACAATGGAAAAGGCAAATGAACCAATGTAGAGGTCTTCCTAGGCTTACCTCAAGATGTTTTATTACACCTCCACTTATTCCAGTGTTTACCTTTGTTCCATCGCATCCAATACATAACAAAGCGTCAGTACTAATTTCTCGATCAATTAAAAAGTTCAAAATTCCTTTGTGTATGCTATCTGAATCTCCTGAAATAGGAGAAATGTGACCCAAGTATTTGGAATTCGGTTCCTGTAATAAAACTATGTTCTTCGGAAGTCATTTTCGGGTAAAATTTATTCCCTTTTTTTTCTTGAATTAAAGTACTATCTTTTCTACCATCAAAGTAAAGACCTTCGATAAATCCAATCTGTTCACCGTGTAGGCTGCTTCTATACTTTTCTCTTCTCACTTTCGATTTATCAATTACGCCAGACATATTTTCCTCTCTCACAATTCCACAATCTTGCAACACTGTTGTTGCAAGAGCTGCTGCTGATCTCCGATATATTACATCTATCTGCCTCTCTAAGTAAGCTAGGCAAAGACGTTCTCATTTGAGACGAAAGTCTATCTTTTTGTGGTATGTTTGTAGAACAGCAAGATTCTTCTTTGCCGATTCTTTTTTGCGTGTGGATCATCATCTCCGCGATCGGTATTACTGTTTTCCCTCATCAACTGTTCATTCTTTCTTTTAGCATTTTCATTCAAGCGTCTAGTTTTGTCCATGTCCACTCCCCCAATAGCCGTTTCTTTTAGTTCTTTGATCCGCAAGAAACTTTCTTCTACGGGTACCGTCCTGCCTTTTACATAACTGCAATTGTTCAGATCTTTGCATTTACACGTACAAATATCAAATAACATTTCCTTTGCCTCAGTTTTAAACTTTTCTAGTTTTTCTACATATATTTTTGTGTTCTGTGATTTATTTAGCAGCTTATTTATTTTTTAGTCGAATGATTTTTTGCTCAATTCTTCTTGATATCACAGGCAAAGAAGCTTTACTCCAAATTGATACAATTTCATTGCTGGTATCCTTTACAATCTGTTTATTATCGTTATTAGATTCCTTTAAAAAAAAATAATGTTTCATTACATCAGCACGAGTTGGCAACAAATATGTTTTCAAGGTACACGGTTCTCCGAACACTTTAACATGACTTTGTTCTTGTTTTCCTTTTTCGTTACTGACCTTGTGGTCTTAGGCGGCGTCATATTTAGTTGAAAATAATAGTAATTTAAGTATACAATAGTTCAATACTCGAATATTGCGTGAATAATAAGATCACAATGCTCACACTTTTGAAACACGTCTGTACAAAGAAAATGCTGTTGGCCGACTGCAGCATGGCGCCATTGTGATATGATGACTCAGCAATCAGCATTGCTGAGACATAACATATGCAAAACCAAATGTGTAATTGTATGCCTATCGCGATAAACAACTATGAATTGTTATTCAGAGTTTATTTTTCAACTTTAAATTAAAAATATAATGCCATCATTTAGCACAAAGAAAGATTATGCAATTTAGTTAGTTACTATAAGGAGGGAGGGAGGAGCTTAATGTGTAACTTCCTCGTGGTAAGCTCTGGGCAACATTTTTTCCGATTTTTTATTGGAAAAAAGTGGCTAAATGTTACACCACACAAGTAAACATTTCATTTTAAAGATAATTTAATTACGAAAAAGTTTCCATTTAAGCAAATCAATATATGCCAAATTTATTTTGCTATTCGCTGAAAACGGGAGGATAACTAAAAAATATTCCCCTTTTCAGCGATTTTTTGTTTCATAATTTCAGTCATCTCGCAGGCATGTCGTAGGCTAATGAAATTTAGAACATAGGTTCGTAGAGATTATTCGCATGTTTTGCGCACCCGCCATTCATTAAATTAAAATTGATTTTTTCGATGCACCTTATTGTAGATACATCTTACTATGAAAATCAACGCTAATAAAAAATTTAATTTTTTCAATGGCAGACATCATGCATATATTAATGAAAGTACCTATAAAATTACCCGAGAGCAATGATTCACAAACCCTGGCCCGCGTGCCAAATGTGTCCCCCACGGGTCTCCAATTCAATCAAAAAAGTTAGAATATAAAAGTCACCCAATTTATGACTTAGATGGAAAGTAAGTAGGCTAATAGTTATATTTTCTTCGCTTGGCCCTCAAAAAAGTTTGCGCACCACTGCCCTAGAGATTTAGATATTGTTGCACGCACGCACGCACGCACACACACACCACACACACACACACACTTAAACCGAGTAAGCAATGTATCGAAGCAGTTAGAAAAGCAAATGGAATGTTTGGTAGAGTTTATTGCTAACTCATTTGAATTTAAGTCTGAGAAAACAATGTCGACATTGTAATAGCACACCCCTACCTAGAATATTGCGTTCAGTTCTGATGTCTGAATATGGGTGTCGACAAAATGGAGACAGTGCAGCGACGGGCGACTAAGATATTCCTAGACTTAAAAATTACACGCTAACCGTTCACAAACGTTAAATTTATTCTAAATCGTAAAAAGGCGGATTTGAGATATTTAATTCAGGTGTTTAAAATGACTAAAGTTTATGATAATGTCGACGCCGAAAAATATTTCACCTTCAGAAACGCAGAGAGAATTCGTAGTAATGGTTTCAAACTATTGGGTAGACATTTTTTCTTCAATCCTATGTTAATTTGTGGAATGGGTTGCCAGCCAGAGTAATTCAAAGTAATTCGGTCGAGTCCTATGGAGAGAGACTAGATGCTTATCTTGCCTTGAATCCTGACTTAATTAAGACCATTTAAATTTCCATTTCTAATTTTACTCTCCATATGTCCTGAAGTAAAGGCTCCCAGTTATGTAAAAAGGTTTCATCCTAAATTTTAGGAATCCACTTTAAACCCCCCCAAAAATTTGACGCTGATGCATACAATTAAGCTTTAGTTACTCTGTAGTATTCACAGTAGTATTATTACAGGGTGTCTAGTGTTATAATCGCTGGCAATAGATATAATGGGGTCTTGATATAAAAATAGATATTAAGCACCTGTACTATGCCTTACTATCTGCTCGAAGTCCTTGGTCATCTATGGTCAAATCGGGTAACTAACACTAGGATAAAATATAAAGTAACATTAATTTATTAAAATCATAGAAGTATTCAACAAAACAGAATAAGGTTTTACACTATCAATTAATTATTAAAAGTATATGCAGATTAAAGACAAAAACTATTAGTTCGAAAGTGACAGTTTCACTATTCCAACACTGGGAACAACCGGAAGCAGGTAAAACTGTAGTATATATGTTTTCAGTAGTTACATCATATATAGTTAGAGTAACTTCGTGATTTGAAGATGCAGTTGCTATTTCCGTGCTATACGTTTCAGGGAAAATTTTACTAGTTGCTTCTGCAATTTCAGTCATAGTTTGTTCAGTCTTAGTATTAGACAAAGTATCCATTTCATTATTGTTCGTGAAGTTCTTTTCCATCAAGTTCTTTCTTCTATATTTTGGAGTGCTGTAATCAGACATATCTATTTCCTTTTTCATCCGTCTAGAGTCCTTTTCAGTTGGAATATTTGTTACATCTCCCTCCTGTGCCAAAGGTGTAGTACTTCCAGTAGCAATTACGGAATCTACAACTGTAGAAATCTCCGTGAAGCTTGTAGTTTTACTGGTACCAAGAAATTTACTATTACAGTTATCAGAGGAGCAACATTGTAAAGTCGCGTCTGCAAAAAAAAAATAAACACTTACGTAGAGGAAAATTTAGGTTGTTTAATTTTTAGATTTAACAGTGCTATCTAACAAACAGAACTTACTTAACCAAATTAGGCAGCTATTTCACAAATTTAACACATTCCACGAAAAATAAGATACCATATTGGATATCATGCAATCTACTTTGAATTCGTATTTCCGAGACAAGTAATTAAAAATTCCCAATATAATTTTGTACATTTATATCTTCTCCCGATTTAATTTATTAAATTAAATCGGGGGGTTCACAACCTTTTTAGGTAGAAGTATCATTTTTCGCCAGCATGGTTTTCTAGGTACCATAATTAAGAGGTGCACGTAGCACCTAACCAAAACGGCAGGGAATGGACAACGATGATCAAGCTAATTTACAGCCCCAAGTTATATTTTAACGACACTGACATTTGTACTAGACCTTTATTTTGGCTTTCGACGTGGTCGTGAAATAATTTGAAATCTTCCTAGACAACTGTATAGCATACAAAGTCATCGAAAAAATCGCCGGTTATTAATCTGCAACGAACATTTTGGAAGCATTGTCTTTAAAGTAATTCAGATTAGTAAGCTGCGTATGTACAACTCTTGCGTTCCACCAAGGGCGGTACAAGAGTGGTCCGCGTACAAATTGGAAATGGCTGGTTTAAACAAATTTATAACTTACTGTTTGAATTATCGTCGAACATTTCATTAAAGTTTGTTAGTTTATGAAACCAGTCTGATATTATGCTTATAAAATTCTCGGATTCGGTTTGACATTCCTCCATCTGGCCACATCTTTCACTGATGACTGTTCCATTCAAGTCGGATGTCTGTTAGGTACAGAAATACTTAGAAGAATGGTCCAGCAGCTTAATTTACCGAAATTAAACTGTATTGTCACGTCAAAAGAAAATTAAGACAGTTTATTAGTTTTTCATGCAGAAGTGGAGTGGTTAGTCTTTCGTTAAGGACGAAATTTCTAGGCAGGTTTTATGCATAGTAGGGGCACTCAATATATTTTGTGGTACTTGTGTATTAACAGGGGGCCACCACATTGATTGGTTAGGTTGTAATATTTTTGTTAGTTGAAAATTTCTAATACATCATTTTTTAAATAGCAATATTTAAAATATTTTTTATACAATTTCCTGAAAAAAATTATTTTTAGGCTTTTTAGGTAATGTTTCTAATGTGTAACATTAATCATTGTAAATATTTGAAATATAAATCACTAAATATTAAAAAATATTGCTATTTAAAAAAAGATATTATAAATTTTCAACTAACGAAAATATTACAACCTAACCTAACCAATCATCAATAATGTGGTGGCCCCCCGTTAATACTAAGTACCTGTTTTGCCCTATCCTTTTTTCTAAGCTAAATAGGCCATGGGGGATGGGGCTGAAACGTCTTTTGGGTCGTAAGTTTGAACTTTCTGCGCTTCACGTAACCGTATTTCTCCAGTTTGAACCTCCCCTCCTTGTATAAACCTGATGGTTAACGCAGTTTCGAGAATACGATGCATATCACTGTCAAACGCCAAACAGTTAAGAGTTCTTAACCGCAAAGGAAACATTTGGAAATATTCAAACGTCCACAGAGACGCTATTGATCGAAGCAGTTTTACGCTGGTCGAAACGCGAGATCGGAGAGAGAGGGAGAGCCAGCCTCGATAAGCCACGCAGCGGTCGCCCGGCATCGGCTGAGACATCTCACTGTGCAACGTGCTAATAGCATCATTCGATCAAATCTGGGCCTCACAGACAACGAGCTATCACTGGAGCTAGGAATTAGTGAAGGAAGTGTGAATACGGTAATTCAACAACTGTGATACTGAAGTGTTCACGGTTTGTTCCTCGCCAACTGACTGACAAGATCAAAGCCAAGAAAAATTGCTTCAGGGTCGTTGGTTCGATACGAGAGAAGGGGGATAACGTCCTTTCAAGAATTGTGGCACGGGATAAGACTTGGGTACACCACTTTGAACCGGAAACAAAACGCCAATCCATGGAGTGGTATCACGCAGACTCCCAACGCAAGAAAAAGTTCAAATGGCTCCCTCTGCAGGAAAGACCATGGCCACCATTATGATAAAAACCTACTCTAATATACAGTATTTTCACAACAGTTTCGATGCGCACTGGCATCCTCTCCGGGTGGATACAGAAAAACGAATGAACTAAAAACAAGAGGGAAAACATTCCAAGAACCATTAAGAAATTCGCAACTAGGTTACATCCATTCTCCCGACACCGGAAGGGCATTTTATTAAAGGGTCCCGCTCATAAGTACATTCGCACAAATTAAAACTATCTTGTTCTATACATAGATTATTTTCAATTCCTGAATTTATTATTCCATTTACATTTTACCGAAAAAACGAATGAACCAAAAGCGAGTAAGGAAACAATCCACACACATTTAAGAAACTCGGGTTGAAACCCGTTCACCCGACGCCGAAAGGGAATTTTTTACTAAGTCTCATTAGAGCAGGGGTTCCTAACCTTTTTGGCACTGCGCCCCCCTATACCCAAAGGGCGAAAGTTTGTTCCATATGGACGTCTAGAATCCAGATAATTATAGGATTAATAAACATCAAAGCTCATGTGTGAGAAAATTAAGTATTTATATGTACAAAAATTATGAAAAACCTTAGTGCACCCTAACGAAGTAAATTATCCATATATATTTACGGAAATATATTTGAATGGTATTTGTTGACCGTCTCACGACCCCCACCCCCTAGGAATCTCAAACGCGCCCCAGGTTGGGAACTGCTGCATTAGAGGGTCCAGCTTATAAGTACCTTCGCACAAATTAATTATCCACTTTTTCTATCCATACAGATTATTTTCCGTTTGACAATTATTGCATTTATAAAGTAACTTCATACCCAATCTACAGCATGATCATTTTGGCTGGCGTGATGAAAAATTGCATTAGTATTACAACTTCTGAAGGTATATTTATGTTCTTTAATACGGGTTTCAATATTTCTTCGTTTCTCCTACGTATACTAAATCAACTTTTACAGGGAATGCTGTACAAACAAGCTTGTTCCTGTTTTGCAAGTTGCAGCGTTATTCCTAATCAATTTACTTTACAGTAGACGAATATTTGAATGCCAAAGCAAACTTAAAATCTTTCACTCAAAGCCGGCAATGTAAGGCAAACTCGCATATTGTTTTTGGTTAACAAAGGTTCCCGAGGGGCATAAAAAGATTTTCTGGCTTTAAAATCCGCTTTGATAAACCACTCAGGATATTTTAAATCCTTAAAAAATATTCCAAATCTTGGAATTTTCCCGATCCAGCAAATGTGGGCTAAAAATCCTCAGTGCTCTTACAAACATGGAAGAAATAATTGAGCTCTAACTCAATATGAAAATTGAATGCTATAGATTGGAAATCAAACAAGTTACTTTATAAATGCAATAATTATGTCAAACAAAAAAATAGAATTTGTATGCAGGTACTTATAAAGTTGACCCTTTAATAAAATGCGCTACCGGTGTCGGAGAACGGGATCTAACTAGGTGCGAATTTATTAATGGTCCCTGACTGTTTTCGCTCTTGTTTTTAGTTCATTCGTTTTTCTGCATCGACCCGAAGAGGATTCCAGTGGGCATCGAAACTGGTGGAAATGAACTATTAGAGCGCGTTTTTATCATAATTTGACCTTTACGTAGAAAGTTTTTTGCAGTTATGACCACCATCTTCTGGTACATAAAAGGAGTGATTCTGGTGGACATTATGAAGAAAGGACAATCAACTTGGAGCATATGCTACCCTACAGAAATCCAAAGACGTATAAAGCAAGTTAAAACAGACAAAACTGGAAGACGTCCTCCTTTGGCACAATAACGCAAGACCACAACAGTTTGCAAACAAGAGGCCATCACAAAAATACGTTTGACTATTACCCCAACCTCACTACATCCCGGATCTGGCACCTTCAGACTGCCATTTGCTTGGGCCAATGAAGGATACTATTCGTGGAAGAAAGTGACGATGAGGTTGAGGAGGTTAAGAGGTGGCTCCAGCGGAGCTTTACCAGCAAGGCATAAAGGCCCTTGTTTCGAGGTGGAGGAAAGCCGTAGAAAAGGATGGAGACTATGTGGAAAAAAAGACTAAAGGTATGTAACTACTCGTGTACAAAATTTCTGGAACTTACAAGGAAACTTGGAAAAAAAAAAAGGGAAAATATATAGAGTGGCCCTTGTAGAATGCAACAGACTAAAAGACTACTAAACAACGATAGGTCTATTTGATTAGAACTATCATAGATTATAGAAACTAAGAAATTTCGTTCCCCTTAATATGTCGAGTTCGTCATCGACCTATCCTATTTATTCACTAGAGATTTTTCTAAGTTCTAAATATTAATTCGAGAGGGACAAAGGAGTGGTGGTAACGTATTTCTCGGAGACCTTGCTCAATCATTTGCTATACACAAGAATTATTAGTACCAAGAGATTAAAGTTTTCAGCCAGGAAAATTAGCCGATCACCTGAAGATCAGGGCCCAGCCTTCTTTAGTTAGGCTTATAAGGCTAACGAAAATATCAACCTAACCAATCGTCAGGTCAACTGTACGCCCTTGACGATTGGTTAGGTTTGGTCGTGATATTTCCTTTAGTTAACCTTATAAAACTAAAGGCTGGGGGCCCTGTGCTTCGTGATCCAAATTAGCTTCCATCAATATAACGTATACACCAGAGCTTTCCAAACTTTTAACGTTGGCGACAAACTATTTAAGCATAATTTTCAAGACATTAATTAATTTTTGTCATCAAATAATTTTTCAGTAGGTGGTTTATCTTGTAGCCGATTTTGTTGATAAAAAAATCAAAATTTTCAAAATACAAAAAACAATGTGTCGCGACACACCAGTTTGGAAAGCTCTGGTATACACAATGGAGTTTCAAAGTAAATTAAAAAAAGAAATGCCCTCGTGTATCACTTTCCCTTCCGTGTACGTAAATTGAAATAAAGCCCCTACTTGAAGAATCCCTCCTCGACCCTAAATAATTAAATTTAAGGAAAAGTTTTATACTTACGATGCATGCATCATTTGTAGGCTGGCACAAGGAAGAAAAGATTCCTTCTTCGCAGTAATTGTCACAAGTATAACAAGATAAAGAAAAGATCCTCGAAAACAGGCAGCAAAGATAAAACGCTAAAATCATTTTGAAACCTGGAAAAAATAATTTTGAATGTAGATAACTAGTTCGTGTATGCATTTCGGTACTTTAGTTAAAGGTAATGACTACTTAGCTTCGGCACCACTAGTTCTTTGGATACCTGATCAGCGAGGTAGTCATGCGAGAAAACCTAAAACCCACCACCTAACCACGACCATTTATAGGCTGAGTGAAGAGCCAATCGCTGAAATCTGGTCCCCAAGAATCTGAATATTAGTCAGAATATTCAACACCGATGAACAAGCATTTAAGTTCACTATATAATGACTTCGGTCACCTGAAGATCAGGGCCCCAAGTCTTCTCTAGTTAGCCTTATAAGACTAACTAAAGGCTGGGGGCCCTGATCTTTAGGTGATTTCTATTCTATGGATTAAGTGATCAAGTTAAGAACTAAAAGTTAAATTTACTATCAGAAAATTTATTTCTCTTCTAAAAAAAAGTCCAGAATTACCTTTCCAGCTACTCGTACGGTTTAGAGTAGCTATAACAAATTAAACTACCATTTCTTTTGTACAAATGTAATAAACCAAAACCCATCTTATTAAAAGGAATAAAGGACACCATACAGCTTCGTAGGGTCAAGACCTACTGTTGCTGTCTAAGGAAGGTTAAAGGAAAATTTAACATGAAAACTTTAAAGCAAAGTATAGAGTAAATATTCTACAATACTGTTGTGCGCTAACAAATGCTTCTAACTGGGGATTTAAGGCAAGATAAGCATCTACTTTAAAGAACTCGACCAAGTTATTTTGAATTACGCTGGCTGGCAATCCACTACACAAATTAACCAAGATTGAAGAAATGCTTACTTCACTAGAATTAAAATGCTTACCGACTAATTTCAGACCATTACCGCGACTTCTCTACATTAATGAAGGCGAAATCTAGTCGAAGTATCAAAACCTTCAATCATTTGAACACCCGAATTGATTAATTCTCAAATCCGCCTTTATAAAATCTAGGATAAATTTAACTTTTCTAAGTGGGTAGCGTATTTGTTTCCAAGTCAAGTAATAATGGTAGCCCGCCACTGCAAACTATTTACTCTACCTAATCCTTTATGGGACTACCAAAAGCCTTTGAAAGTCAAAATATACATTCGTTTTATTCCTGTCATATTAAAAAAGTAGAGCAAGTAAGACAAGAATGATTACGTCGAAAGCAGTGCCGAGAATCTAACTCAGTTCCATTTGATTAACTACTTTATCCCGAACGATCATCTCAAGTTTACTAACCCCTACCCATTGTAAAAGTTCCCCAAGCAATAACCGGAGTACTGGGGTTCACCAATATTCCTGGTAGGGTTTAAGGTGTGTAGAGCTCACTTGGACCCGAAACTTATGATTAATTTTGCCTATGGCCAAGTACAGTCCATTTTCACTAACGCTAAAATCATGAAGCTTTGAATTATCATTGAGCATTACGGGAACATGATTGCTCTTTTTCGTTAGTAAACCCGGAATACGAATTTAAAGAGCTACCGTGACTTTGAAGTCATCGTAGATTTGTTCGTTGGTTTCGCCTAAAAGTGGATAAATAGCCTACAAAACTTATTCCTATCACAGAACACTTAGATTTAATTTGGTTCACTACATATAGCTCATATATAAGCTTACTTTTTCCAACAAGTTCTTTGCCTACTGAACTCAAATTCATTGAATACATTAATTTTCTTAAATTTGAAATAGGTGTCTTATTTAATATTAAACTACTTTAATTTCAGCACTCAACCGTTTAACTTAACGTCTTTGCCAGTGCCTTTACGTAATGGAAGATTATTCTAGAAGTTTTTAAAACTAGCAAGAGAACTCACTGTGCCATTAATATCTCAAAAAAAAGTCCCAATTATGGGCGAAAATTTTCGGCTTCAGGTCACGAAATTCAATAGTTTTAAGATACAAAACATTCCAAACTATCGTAATTACGAACATTAACTTAATTTCAAATATGTGAAGATGATCATTGATGGAGTTAGTCTCGGTAAATCTCTAGCACTCGATTTTTCAATATTAAATATACTCATAAAACATACCATTTGAAATCTCACATTTTTACGAGTTTAAAAAGGTAGTAATCCAAAAATATCAAGAGCAAATAAAAAGTAACGGTTTAAATATAAAACCCTACACTGATCAATTTGTGATCTTTACAGGGGCGGAGACCGCGTACCCACGAGACCTAAATTACACAAATAATGTAACATGTTAGGTTAGCGTAATAATTACCAAAAATACCATCTTACAACACAGACTGAAGATTTATAACTTAACCAACCTTTTATAATGTAGTTAATGACGCCACGCGTCAAACAATTAAATCTAAGTTACTTTTTATTTGCTATTGATACTTTTGGATTACTACATTTGGACCTTTTCCAGTTTGTGTACCGTTTTTCTTTTCAGATCAAAATGAGTGATAATATCAATCTCTTTAGTTAGGCTTATAAGGCTAACTAACGAAAATATCACGACCTAACCTAACCAATCATTAGGTTAACTGTACGGTGTACGCCCTTGACGATTGGTTAGGTCATGATATTTTCGTTAGTTAGCCTTATAAAGCAAAAATAAATTATATGAAAATCGGTATACAAAGTGGAAAAGGTCCCTACATTTTAAAACTCATAAAAAATGTGAGCTTTCAAATGGTATATGTTTTACATGTTTAATATTGAAAAATGGAGCGCTCAGATATATTATCCGTAGTCTCTACTGGGATCAGTTATATTTAGGTCTTTACTTAAAACAATCTAGATAGATATATTTCTAGTGCGATCCTTGATCATTTAAAAAGTGAACACTCCAGTAAGCGTTTGTAAAACCGACGACCGGAATTATGTTGTAAAGGACCACCTCACTCCCTGCAAAGCAAATTAAGATCTTCCATAATTATTGCATGTCCGCTACTTACAATTTAATTCCTGAAGTCTATTATCAATATCGAAACCTACACACTAAACCCATCATTAATTTTTGGGAATTGACTAAACGCATTCAGTTATTAAATATCTCCACCAAAAAAGTTATATTCCCTAAGAAAAACTGTACTTTCTCTATTTAACCAAGATTTAACAATTACTACGATCTCTAATTTTTAGTGAAGAAGAGTACTTAATAATTTACCAAGTTTAAACTCTAACTAAAATTAAACATGAAAATTTAAAAAGAAAAATCTACAAACCTTTGTTATGGTTTTGATTATTTAACCTTAACACGAAGCAACCACGAAAGATAATAAAACTCATAAATTATAAGTATGACTTTACTTTCATCATCGAACAGATGAAAGGATGGTTAGTTGTTCTGTTTTACCTAGAGACCCTAGTTTTACCTTTTTCAATCGCGAGGGATCATTGAGATGTGTACACACTACACTCTCACTCTCTCTCTCTCTCTCTCTCTCTCTCTCTCACTCTCTCTCTCTCTCTCTCTCTCCTCTCTCTCTCTCTCTCTCTCTCTCTCTCTCTCTCTCTCTCTCTCTCTCTCTCTCTCTATTGGAGAGGAGGGACGACAAGGGATTACCCATGGTCATCACAAAAACCTGTTGATAATACTCGCTACTGAAAGTGAATTTACAGTCTTTGATGCAAAGTTTAATGAGTTCCAAAACGATATTTATATGGGGTTTTTCGAAATTACTTACATTCCGAGAATTCTGGGAGATAGCATCCCATGGTTGCGGTACGTCAACGATATTGATATTTTGTGTATCTGACCCATGAAACGTGACCTGGATGACTTCTTCCTTCAGTTAAATAATCAAGTCCCTTCCATTAAGTTTACTTTAGAAGTGGAACAAACAACTCAATCCCATTTTTGGATGTGCGTGTGCATAGGGAAAGCCCAGATTTTATGTTTAGTATTCCAGACTGGCGATCCTAAGAGCGCGGAGAAACATTGAAGAAAATATGGCCTTCTTAATGGGGGTGTTATGTCCGGGAGTAAAAGTGTACGTAGGACAAATTGTTTGTTTTTTTCCGATAGATACTAAACTTAAAACCTGGGCTTTCCCTATGTACACGCACATGGAATCTTGTCTTAACAAGGCGAAACAAACCTTCTATCGCGTGAATAATAACACTCGCACTTTGTCAAAGAATATTTTAGTACTTCCATTTTTCCCAGGCTTTTTAGGCATTGCTAATATACTAAAACTTTTGAATATTAATGTAGTATTTTCATATACCAATATTGTGAAAAATATCGTAGTAAAAAATAGCCCTACCAATAATTCAGGCATTATCTATAAAATTGGTTGTAAACAATGTGATTCGTTTTACATTGATCAAACGGGAAAGGATTTGCACACGCGTGTAAAACAGCATCAATATTCCGTTAGAACGGGACAGTCGTCCAGTGCCCTTTTTGTCCATTTGTCAGAGTTATCCCACTGTATTGATTGGAATAATGCTTCACTTTTGTTTCACTCTAGCAACATTGTTAACAGAAATATTCTTCAGTCTGCTATTATTCAACTTACAAATAATTTTAACATGAGCCAAGGTCTTTTTCCCACTTGATCCTGTTGTTTTGAATTCGTTCAGAACGGATTTAGACAAGAAGGGCAAAGTGCTAAAACTCTGGCAGTTTTTCCTTACAAATTTGTATGCTCCTCCCACAATTTTTATTTCTATATTATACATATATATGCAATAAAATCACAGAACAACACGTGATCTTTTTAATAAGCAAACAACCACAGGGAAAAGGAAAAGGAAACTATTGGAACACTACAACAACATTATCGATGCAATGAAAACTATGATGTAATATATACAGACTTTGCCAAAGCGTTCAACAAGTGCGACCATGGAATCATAATACATAAACTGAAATATATGGGAATAACAGGAAAAGTAGGGAAATGAATATATACTTTCTTTAATGAGCGGCGGCAAGTCGTTACAGTACAAGGAGTATCTTCATCAGAATCAAAGGTCCTCAGCTCAGTACCACAAGGAACAGTATTAGTATAAGGGATAGGAATATAATGATTCCTCTACTGAAAACACTGATCATACCCAAATTAGAATACTGCTCGGTCCTAACATCTCCATTTAAAAAAGAAGACATTAGACAGCTAGAAGGGATTCAGAGAAGCTTCACAGACAAGATCAAGGGGTGCAAAGAACTAAACTACTGGGAAAGGTTACGCGAACTAAACCTATATTCACTGGAAAGGAGAAGAGACAGATACACCATCATTTACACTTGGAAAATAATGGAGAAGCTAGTCCCTATTCTTACTCTGAACCCTTAACTCCCCAAACAACGGTGAAAAGTAGAAAAGGAAGACTGTGTCGTGTTCCCAAATTAAAGGCTAGACAGGGAGACAGGGAACATCCTTAACCCTGAAAGGAAATAGTTTTGTTGTGAGAGGACCAAAACTGTTTAATCAGCTGCCTAAAGACCTAAGGAACACGAATGGTGTTGCAGTGGACATCTTCAAAAGAAGATTAGACGCCTGGCTCAGAACAGTCCCCGATGAGCCAGGCATACCTGGCTTTGTGAGGTGGAGAGTACAAGAAACCAACTCACTACTTCACCAGGCCAACTGGAGAGGAGGGGCAACAAGCTTGACCTTCGTGAAATGAGGAATAATCGCACGGAATCTTCGAAAGGTTGAATGGAAAGGAAAGGTGTGTGTGTGTGTGTAAATATATATTTACAGGGCGTCCCAAAAAAATGTATACACACTTTAACAGCTGATAGCTCAATTGATGTTTCTTTCTTTCCAAGTTAAACCCATTAGAATTAATAATGGCAGTCAGACTAAGCTTTGAACAAAGGAAATTGATTCTAAAATGCTACTGGAAGTGTGAAAACGCAGTTGAAGTGCAAAGACAGTTTAGGAGGGAGTTTCAAACAGATCCACCAACGCGACTTACCATCACTCGAATTAGAGATAAGTTTGAAGCCGATGGAACTGTTCAGAATGTCCACAAGAAGCGTTCCGGTAGACCACGGACATCGACAAGCCCCACAAAGCAAGAAAGAGTACTGGAAACGTATCACCAAAGTCCAAGAAAATCTGTGCGGCAAGCGAGTCGTGAGGTAGGAATTTCAGAATCGTCTATCCAACGCATTTTGAAGCGCTGTCAATGGAAACGTTACATTCCAAGATTAGTCCATGCTATTAATGAAGATGATCCGGACCGAAGAGTGGAGTATTGCGAGTGGTACTTGGCACGATGTGGATGTGGACTGGACGAAGGGGTTTCGTAGAATACCCTCCGCGTTCACCAGACCTCACACCACTAGACTTTTTTTTATGGGGATACTTAAAAGACAAAGTCTACGCTATAAAACCTGCAACAGTCGCTGAATTGAGAGCAGCCATTGAACGAGAATGCACACAAATACCAAACGAAATGTTTCGCGATGTTTGCGATTCCATTGCTTCGCGTTATCAGCAGTGCCTGGACCAGAACGGACGTCAGTTTGAAAACAGGCGTTGACAAAACAATTAAATAATGTCTGTAGATTCTATTACATTTTGAAAATGAAATGTATTTTAATAAACACTGCCTTTATAATTATTTAAAGTGTGTATACATTTTTTTGGGACGCCCTGTATATATGATGAAAAGAACCACGAAGGAAAGGAAACAGAATGGTGCTCAAGCGATTTCGTCTAATGACATCCTCAGGAACACAGAAGTAAATAAAAAGTTCGAGACTATATATAGGTCACAAAAAAAAAATTATACATATATATATATATATATATATATATAGGGTGAACCAAAAGTAGGTGGACAGTAAATGATAACGTTTATTTTGAGAATACATATTTAATTTTTTTGTATACTATAATACAAAATAAAATTTAAATAAATTTAGTTATAATATTTAATATAATATAACACAAACACCATAGTTATAATGAACACCATAGTTATAATATAATATAACACAAACCGTATTCAACCTACTGTCCACCTACTTTTGGTTCACCGTGTATATATATAATATATATATATATATATATATGGGAATGAACTCAGAATGGTTCCCTGAGTTTTTTATGATACACACAGACCGTGCATAGAACAAGGAACTCTTCTGGGATAATTAAATCCACTATAGTCCGAATAAGTAATGGTAAATGACAAATACCATAGTTTTTCTTTTTCATGATGCAAGCCCGACGTGGGCAACGGGTCTCTCGCAAAGAGGTCCCATAAATATCTGCTTTGCAGATAGCTGGTGAGGGAAGCTATATTTATGGGACCTCTTTGCGAGAGACCCGTTGCCCACGTCGGGCTTGCATCATGAAAAAGAAAAACTATGGTATTTGTCATTTACCATTACTTATTCGGACTATAGTGGATTTAATTATCCCAGAAGAGTTCCTTGTTCTATGCACGGTCTGTGTGTATCATATATATATATATATATATATATATATATATATATATATATATATATATATATATATATATATATATATACACACACACACACACACACACACATATATATATGAAAATTATTTCACGAAAGTAACACGTGAAAAATATTTATGATGAATAAAACCACGAAGGAAAGGAAACACAAAATGGTGCTCAAGCGCTTTCGTCTAATGACATCCTCAGGAACACTGAAGTACATAAAAAGGTTAAGCCTATATATAGGTTACAGAAAGAAAAAAAAGAAAAAATAAATAACATACATACACACACACACACATATATATATACATATATATACATACATATCTATATATACAAATACATACATACATACATACATACATATATATACAATAAACCGAGAAGTAAAAATAAAAAATTACAAATTAAAACCTTAAAGGATTACCAGTGAGGCGTACAGATTTGTAAGGAAAAATATCGATTTTTAGCACAAGATCAAATGGATTATAAAAATCAAAGCTGGGCACTTGCGTTTTTTTTTGCGGTACTGCGGTAGTGCGGTACTACCGCACTACCAAACCGGTACCGCATAACGCAGTACCGCAAAGGATCGCTGAAAGTACAGCCTGTACTTTCAGCGATCCTTTGCGGTACTGCGATATGCGGTACCGGTTTGGTAGTGCGGTAGTACCGCAGTACCGCAGTACCGCAAAAAAAAACGCAAGTGCCCAGCTCTGATAAAAATACAAATTTATACTGGAACTCTGCCCGGGTTTTAACACACTGCTGCCTATGGTCAGGTTTCGATATATATAAAAAAATAAAATGCAAATTAAAAGTTAATCGATTTTTAGCACAAGATCAAATGGATTATAAAAATACAAATTTATACTGGAACTCTGCCCGGGTTTTAACACACTGCTGCCTATGGTCAGGTTTCGATATATATAAAAAAATAAAATGCAAATTAAAAGTTAATAAAGTAGAAGACAAGTTTACCAAAGATTTAATGTTTTACCCTTCTTATCTAAATCTGTTTTAAAGGAATTCAGAATAACAGGATCGAGTTGAAAAAGACCTTTGCTTATGTTGAAGTTATTTGAAAGTTGGATAATGGCAGACTCAAGAATATTTCTATTAACAATGTTGCTTGAATGGAATAAAACTGAAGCATTATTCCAATCAATACAGTGGGCTAACTCTGACAAATGGACAAAAAGGGCACTGGACAACTGTCCTGTTCTAACGGAATATTGATGCTGTTTTATACGTGTGTGCAAATCCTTTCCCGTCTGACCTATGTAAAAGGAATAACATTGTTTACAACCAATTTTATAGATAATGCCTGAATTATTGGTAGGGCTATTTTTTACTATGATATTTTTCACAATATTGTTATATGAAAATACTACATTAATATCCAAAAGTTTAAGTACATTAGCAATGCCTAAAAAGCCCGGGAAAAATGGAAGTACTAAAATATTTTTTGACAAAGTACGAGTGTTAATATTGACACGATAGAAAGTTCGTTTTGCCTTGTTGAGACAAGATTCCATAAACGCAGATGGATAACACAAATCACTTCCAATACCGTTGATTTTTTCCAATTCGGCATCGATGTATTCCGGACTGGCGATCCTAAGGGCGCGGAGAAACATTGATGAAAATATGGCCTTCTTAGTCGGGGTATCATGTCCCGAGTAAAAGTGTACGTAGGACAAATTGTTTGTCGTTTTCCGATAGATACTAAACTTAAAACCTGGGCTTTCCCTATGTACACGCACATCCAAAAATGGGATTGAATTGTCTTGCTCAACTTCTAAAGTAAACTTAATGGAGGGGACTTGATCATTTAACTGAAGGAGGAAGCTATCCAGGTCACGATTCATGGGCCAGATACACAAAATATCGTCGACGTACCGCAACCAAGGGATGCCAACCCCCGAGAATCCTGGGGGTTGGCATCCCTTGGTTGCGGTACGTCGACGATATTTTGTGTATCTGGCCCATGAATCGTGACCTGGATAGCTTCCTCCTTCAGTTAAATGATCAAGTCCCCTCCATTAAGTTTACTTTAGAAGTTGAGCAAGACAATTCAATCCCATTTTTGGATGTGCGTGTACATAGGGAAAGCCCAGGTTTTAAGTTTAGTATCTATCGGAAAACGACAAACAATTTGTCCTACGTACACTTTTACTCGGGACATGATACCCCCACTAAGAAGGCCATATTTTCATCAATGTTTCTCCGCGCCCTTAGGATCGCCAGTCCGGAATACATCGATGCCGAATTGGAAAAAATCAACGGTATTGGAAGTGATTTGTGTTATCCATCTGCGTTTATGGAATCTTGTCTCAACAAGGCAAAACGAACTTTCTATCGTGTCAATATTAACACTCGTACTTTGTCAAAAAATATTTTAGTACTTCCATTTTTCCCGGGCTTTTTAGGCATTGCTAATGTACTTAAACTTTTGGATATTAATGTAGTATTTTCATATAACAATATTGTGAAAAATATCATAGTAAAAAATAGCCCTACCAATAATTCAGGCATTATCTATAAAATTGGTTGTAAACAATGTGATTCCTTTTACATAGGTCAGACGGGAAAGGATTTGCACACACGTATAAAACAGCATCAATATTCCGTTAGAACAGGACAGTTGTCCAGTGCCCTTTTTGTCCATTTGTCAGAGTTAGCCCACTGTATTGATTGGAATAATGCTTCAGTTTTATTCCATTCAAGCAACATTGTTAATAGAAATATTCTTGAGTCTGCCATTATCCAACTTTCAAATAACTTCAACATAAGCAAAGGTCTTTTTCAACTCGATCCTGTTATTCTGAATTCCTTTAAAACAGATTTAGATAAGAAGGGTAAAACATTAAATCTTTGGTAAACTTGTCTTCTACTTTATTAACTTTTAATTTGCATTTTATTTTTTTATATATCGAAACCTGACCATAGGCAGCAGTGTGTTAAAACCCGGGCAGAGTTCCAGTATAAATTTGTATTTTTATAATCCATTTGATCTTGTGCTAAAAATCGATTAACTTTTAATTTGCATTTTATTTTTTTATATATATCGAAACCTGACCATAGGCAGCAGTGTGTTAAAACCCGGGCAGAGTTCCAGTATAAATTTGTATTTTTATAATCCATTTGATCTTGTGCTAAAAATCGATATTTTTCCTTACAAATCTGTACGCCTCACTGGTAATCCTTTAAGGTTTTAATTTTTTATTTTTTATTTTTACTTCTCGGTTTATTGTATATATATGTATGTATGTATGTATGTATGTATTTGTATATATAGATATGTATGTATATATATGTATATATATATATGTGTGTGTGTGTATGTATGTTATTTATTTTTTCTTTTTTTTTCTTTCTGTAACCTATATATAGGCTTAACCTTTTTATGTACTTCAGTGTTCCTGAGGATGTCATTAGACGAAAGCGCTTGAGCACCATTTTGTGTTTCCTTTCCTTCGTGGTTTTATTCATCATATATATATATATATATATATATATATATATATATATATATGCTGCAAACCCACAAGGAAAAAGAAAAACGATTCCAATTGCAGCATTCATTCATTTCACGTGTTTAATTGTGAAATTCATCCCATATATATATATATATATATATATATATATATATATATAAGCAAACAACCACAGGGAAAGGAAAAACACAAACACGAGCAGGTTTTGCTTTGTAAAGTACCTCTCGCCAGGACTCGAACAAAAGACCTCTGACTTGGCGTCGCGGGCACTGACCATTAGGCTACGACAGGATGACTGCCAAATATTTCTTAGCATATTCTGCGTATCTAAAAGCGCGCGTGCTCATGAGCTTATATTTCCATATACATGGTGCCCTCGTGTTAAATAGAGAGATTTGAATTTATTTTCATTTCATTTCATTTCACTTAAAATGCTGTCCATTACTCGAGTACAGGAGGTTAAAAACACTTCAGGAGGTTAAGTCGCTGTGAATTGTTTGTAAATCTTATGTTCCTGCCTCAAAATATTTGATTTTTCTCTTCGCACATCCTTTATCGTGTCCACTTTAAATTATTACACTGGGGAACAAATTTCAAATTTTTGTCTATTGAATTAGATTTGACAGTTACTTCTAGGTAATTTGGGTGCGCTGAGCACGAATGTTTACTCGGTTTTGCTCTATCAGGTCCTGATTTTGCTCAACACCCCTCCTCTTTCACCCCCTCCTCTTTCGATTCAAAAATACCTTTTGGAGTTCCGATGGTAAGTTTATGATTTCATAAAACTACGTAATTTAATCACTAGTATACTGTAACTTACCTAAATGTAATTGTAACTTAGGTACATAAACAAAAATTTACAGAAAATGTTTATAAGAATCTCAAATATTGCATAAGGTTGAAACACATAGAAATGTTAAATGTTTGGGTGATAACTTTTGATAAAATTCATAAAAAAAGTCTCTCGTCGCTTTTGTTAACGCTTTACAATTTTTTTTCCATATCAGGTGTGGCGAGAGCCTACTAACCACGAGACCGATTGCTACCTTTGCTTTGTCAAGACTTCGGGCTTCACTAAGAAAAATGAACATTGTATCGAGTACCCAAATTTCGACACCGCGATACGACCTGTGCTACATTCAAATGAGATCCCCATTCCAAAATTTAAGGGTCTGCCAACTCAAGAATTAGTTGAAGATGTTCCTGAAAATATTGTTATACACTTTGAGGAGTCAGACACCGATTTTGACCCCAGCGTATTTGAAAGTCAAAACGATCCGCAAAAGTTTAACCAGGCCGAGTTGAATGATCTTGTAAGGGATCTAAATTTGCCAAAAAAGGCTACGGAAATTTTAGCTTCAAGACTTAAAGAGAAAAACTTGCTTACTTCAAACACATACATTTCATTTTACAGAAAAAGAGAAGAAGAACTTGTTAAATATTTTAGAACAGAGGATAGTTTAGTATATTGCTGCGACATAGTTGGTTTGTTAAAGAAGATGGGGGTTGAGTCTTACGATGCAAATGATTGGCGCTTGTTTTTAGACAGTTCGAAAAGAAGTCTTAAGTGTGTGTTGTTGCATAATGGCAATCTATACGGCTCGATACCGATTGGGCACACTCAACAAAATTAAAAGAAAAGTATGAACATATAGAAAAGGTTTTAAATCTTATCAAATATAGGGAACACGAGTGGATCATATGTGTTGACTTAAAAATGGTTAATTTTCTGCTAGGACAACAAGGAGGGTATACTAAATATTCCTGCTTCCTTTGCTTATGGGACAGCAGAGCCAAGGAAGAACATTATTTCAAACAAATCTGGCCAGCACGAACATCACTTACTGTCGGAGAAAAAAACGTAATTAATCCACCTTTAGTGAGCAGAGATAAAATCATATTTCCTCCTCTGCATATAAAACTAGGCCTCATTAAACAATATGTAAAAGCTTTATATACGAACGGCGAGTGTTTCAAATACATAACTTCAAAATTTCCAAGTTTAAGTTATGAAAAAATCAAGGCGGGAATTTTCGACGGTCCACAAATAAGAACAATGATTAAAGACAGCAATTTTCCTAATGTCATGAATGAACGCGAAAAAAATGGCTTGTTCTCATTCGTGGACTTGATAGAAAACTTTTTAGGCAATTATAGGGCAGATAACTACGAAGAAATCGTAAAAAAACTTTTAAGGGACTACAAAGAGTTAGGTTGCAATATGAGCATAAAAATGCATTTTTTGAATAGCCATCTTGACCAATTTCCAAGTAATTTAGGTGATGTAAGTGACGAACAAGGGGAGAGATTCCACCAAGATATCAAAATTATGGAGGAACGGTACCAAGGCCGCTGGGATTCCCACATGATGGCTGATTACTGCTGGCGCTTGAAAAGAGACCTGCCATCAACAAGCAAATACGCTAGAAAGTCTTACAAAAGAAAATTTTTGCCACAGTGAAAGCTTCATATCGGTTTGTTTTTTTATTTTAAGTCATTTCTATCGTTATAATGTAATTTTACTGTAGTTTGAACTGCTTGTATTCATGAAACTTGAAAAAAAAATTAACACATGACTTAATTTTTTAGTCCTAATTTGAAAAATCTGGAAAATGGCACATAGGCTGTCGACAAGAATCAGGACCTGATAGAGCCAAACCGAGTTGAAATTCGTATTCAGCGCACCCAAATTACCTAGAATCAAGTGTCAGATATCATTCAATAAAATACGTGTTGCCCAGTTATCGTTGATTCTTTTTCATTGTTAACTGTGCGAATCTGTTTATTTCCAAAGGAATATTTTTCATTCTGTCGTAACATTATGGCGAGTGCCCGCGCCTTCGAGTTTCGATTTCTGGTGTGGAATATATATATATATATATATATATATATATATATATATATATTATATATATATATATATATATATATATATATATATAAAGGCAGTGTTTATTAAAATACATTTCATTTTCAAAATGTAATAGAATCTACAGACATTACTTAATTGTTTTGTCAACGCCTGTTTTTAAACTGACGTCCGTTCTGGTCCAGGCACTGCTGATAACGCGAAGCAATGGAATCGCAAACATCACGAAACATTTCGTTTGGTATTTGTGTGCATTCTCGTTCAATGGCTGCTCTCAATTCAGCGACTGTTGCAGGTTTTATAGCGTAGACTTTGTCTGTTAAGTATCCCCATAAAAAAAAGTCTAGTGGTGTGAGGTCTGGTGAACGCGGAGGGTATTCTACGAAACCCCTTCGTCCAATCCACATCCACATCGTGCCAAGTACCATTCGCAATACTCCACTCTTCGGTCCGGATCATCTTCATTAATAGCATGGACTAATCTTGGAATGTAACTTTTCCATTGACAGCGCTTCAAAATGCGTTGGACAGACGATTCTGAAATTCCTACCTCACGACTCGCTTGCCGCACAGATTTTCTTGGACTTTGGTGATACGTTTCCAGTACTCTTTCTTGCTTTGTGGGGCTTGTCGATGTCCGTGGTCTTCCGGAACGCTTCTTGTGGACATTCTGAACAGTTCCATCGGCTTCAAACTTATCTCTAATTCGAGTGATGGTAAGTCGCGTTGGTGGATCTGTTTGAAACTCCCTCCTAAACTGTCTTTGCACTTCAACTGCGTTTTCACACTTCCAGTAGCATTTTAGAATCAATTTCCTTTGTTCAAAGCTTAGTCTGACTGCCATTGTTAATTCTAATGGGTTTAACTTGGAAAGAAAGAAACATCAATTGAGCTATCAGCTGTTAAAGTGTGTATACATTTTTTTGGGACGCCCTGTATATATATATATATATATATATATATATATATATATATATTAAATGTTTGTATATGGACCACTCTTGTTGTTCCTTATATATAATATATATATATATATATATATATAAGGAACAACAAGAGTGGTCCATATACAAACATTTAATGTGCAAAGCTTTCGACATTACTAATGTCATTTTCAGTGCTAAAATTGAGATATATCGGGTTGGCAAAAAAAAGTGAGACCTTTTAAATCCTTCATATCTCGGCAAATACGGTACATAAAACCATGAAATTTTAGTATGTTAGTACTAGGTAATTTTATGGTCTGTAGGCCATCTTTTAGCATTTTAGCTGAGAAATCGGATTTATGGCGAATATTCCAGAAAAATCTTGCTAATCATAGGTTCAAATTCATAATTAAAGCAATTTTAATTAACGTAAGCCAACTTAAATTTTGCTTTCCTCTTTTTCAGGTATTAGGTCCCAGCCCTATTTATAAAATGCCATTTACTTCAGAGGACAAGTTTTTATAAGACACTATAGGCTTGAAAAACATTATGGACGAAAGAGATTATTGTTAGAGTTTCTAAACAAAGGATGGACTGCAGGAGGTTTGGACAAGCTTCTCAAGAAAATCGATGAAACAGGAGATATCAAAAGAATACCGGGTAGCGGTATTAAATTTGGCCACCAAACAGTTCTGATTTAAATCCTGTCGATTACAGCCTTTGGAAAATTTGTCACAGAGAATTTATCGGGTTCTAGTAAGAAATTTCGCTCATTTACGACAGCTTCTTCTGGAAAAATGGGATGAGCTACCACAAGAACAAATCAATAAAGCCATAGATGAGTTCCATCCTAGACAGGAAAAGATTGTAGAAATTCGTGGCAAACATATCAAGCAATTTTTTAACATCAAGTTAGCACCATACGTGAGTACTTTGTAACTTTTTATCTGCACATGCAATACAGTAGTACTGTAAATGGAGAATTTCGAGTGACAAAGAAATGTTCAATAAATCCGTAATTTTCATTAGTTTTCTTTGAAATCAGTTCACTGTATAGGAAATTTACTTAGTTGTGGAGTATGAAAAAAAATATTGAAATCTGACCATAACTTTGGATTTTACAGCCAAAGTTCGAGGTCTCCTTTTTTTTTTTGCCGACCCGATATATACAATTAAAACGAACTATAAACTTAAAACAATTTAAATATTGACGAATATCACAGTGAAAACTTAAAACATATGAAATTATACAGTTAATACAATTAAAATATAAAATATTGTAAAAGGAACTATAATAGGGGGTTCACCTTTAAGATAAGAAAAGAATAAATGTAAGTAAAACCATTGTGAATAATTAGGGGAACATCACGGAAAAATTTAAAATATAAAACATTAAAATCTATAAAATCTTAAAAAGAACAAATCAGGTACAAGTTATTCAATCAGAGAGAGAGCAACGAATGGAAAAGAATGAAATTTTTTTTTGTTAACGGGCACTAACTTGGTTGGTTGGTTGGTAGGCAGGTGAAGGAAATTTTATTGAAGGATAGTGAGGTTGTGGAATGGGGTATTATGATTTATATCCGGTTGATGCTTAAAAATGAGTATGGTTTCTAAGAGGGGTAGGTCGTGTTTATTAACTTTAGCAATTATTGAGAAGTTAGTAGATTTAATTGGGTGGTCTAACTCAGGGCTCCTCAAACTTTTTTCACTTGCGACCCCTTTGGATCAGACAAATTTTTTCGCGACCCTTCACTCAATGTCATAAAAGCAATAGGTACTAACACTGTATATTTATGAAAAAATAATATTTTCAAATGTTTCTGCGACCCCCAGTAATATTTACGCGACCCCTAGTTTGAGAAGCGTGGGTCTAACTGATGGGAGTGGGAACGTATATGTGATTGGGAGAGATTCGTAAGTCTATTATTAAAGATTTAATTCCAAAACCTTTGTGCTCATCGGTCATTTATAAATATACATGTGACGATTGCACATCACCGTATGCTGGCATGACTGCACGCCAACTCCAAATTCGTATCAATGAGCACAAGGTTATTAGTAGCCGTACTAATAATAGACTTACGAATCCCTCCCAATCACATATACGTTCCCACTCCCATCAGTTAGACCACCCGACTAAATCTACTAACTTCTCAATAATTGCTAAAGCCAATAAATACGACCACTAGCGGGGTTCCTCAGGGTCCCGTTTTGGGGCCACTGTTGTTTATCATTTACATAAATGATATCGACAGTGGCATCGTCAGTAGGATCGCCAAATTCGCTGATGACACCAAGCTTGGGGCCAATGTTGGGACGCCCGAGGCGATCGAGCAACTGCGTGCGGACCTACGTAGGATAGGAGAGTGGTCCGACAAATGGCAAATGCCGTTTAACTTGGGTAAATGAAAGGTGATGCACATTGGCTACGCCAATCCCAAGTCGAACTACTTCATGTTGGGGAGCAATATCGAGGCCACTGATTTGGAAGAAGGACGTGGGTGTGCTAATTAGCAGTGACCTTAAGTTTACCAAACTGTGCGTAGAGGTGGAAAAGAAAGCCCAGAAGCTGTTGGGTTATATCAGGAGGCAATTTCGATTTCGGAACAAGGAGATTGTGCTCTCTCTGTACAATTCCCTGGTTCGACCGCACCTGGAGTACGCTGTGCAGTTCTGGTCGCCTACCCTCAGGAAAGATATTGAGAGGCTGGAGCAAGTGCAGGCGAGGGCCACAAAGTTAATCCCTTCTGTTAGGCATATGGGCTACAATCGACGCTTGCACGCCTTGAATTTGTTTTCGCTGGAAGCTCGGAGGCTGCGCGGTCAACTCATCGAGGTTTTCAAGCTCTTACACAGGTTCGACGATGTCGATTTTAGAAGCATATTTAGTTTGAATGATAACTTAACTCGCAACAATGGTTGGAAGTTGGATTTGAAACGGTTTAGCACTAGTGTGTGTGGGAATTACTTCACTTATAAGATCTGTGACACGTGAACAGGCTACCTTCAGAAGTTGTGAACAGTTCCTCTGTGGATCTATTCAAGAAAAGGTTAGATCGAATCTTGCACACTATTTGAGGATGTGTTACTGTCTTCTGGGGTGGCTGTTCGAGAAGTTAGCTGTGACAATGTGTAGGAATTTTTCGTTGGCACCCGTTGCCATTCGTACCTCCTCGGTATGGGCCGCAAGGCCTTTTGAGGTACTTCTTGTCTTTGTAACTCTCTCTCTCTCTCTCTCCTCTCTCCTCTCTCTCTCTCTCTCTCTGTAAAATGTAGCTAAGATTAATCACCACCTCCCTTGTAAATAATTTTAAGAGAATAATATCAGAGTATGTTAAAACGAGGCCTTTTTTCATTTGTTAATAGTATTGTATGATTGAATTATTGATTGTGGTGATTCATTTATACTACAGCGTGGTTGCCTCTAACAATTTTTCTTGATAGCGAGCCTATATATTTATTATACGTTTCCTTATGGACGTAATAAATTGTGAGTTTTTCTTTGATTTGAAATTGTTATACGCTGAGCGAGTTTTGAATTTTGAATTATTTAGTTTTGTGTTTTTGTTGAAACGTTTTCACCCCGACTAGGAAACACTGTACTAACGTAGTGTTATATCGTAATTATCATGTACAATAATTTGCAATTATATTCCACAATTCTTGTGATATACTAACAAACAAGATGGTGTATCTAATGGTTAGATGAAACATTTTCTTCAAGGTTGTCTCTCCTCGTAAATCAATTGTTTCCTCAAGTTCTGATAACCTGGAAGTGGGGTCGATTGAAGTATAATGCATTTAAAAAATTTTAAATAGTAGAAACGCTTTTTGTAAGTGTAATACGTAAATAATGAACTGTCCACGAATTATTGTAGCTAAAACTAAAATAACAAAGACTGAATTCACAACCCGGTTATAGAACACTTTTCTCGTAAATCTTTTACTTCGAAAATCAAGACAACGTTCTTCGATATTTTCGAAGGACAGTTTGTCCACTTTTCATTTAAAATTTCAAGTTGCTTTCAAAGGACAATTTTTTTTAGAATGTATAGAGTAGCGGATTTATGGATTTGCCGCCCCGAGGCCATTTGCCGCCCCGAGGCCATTTGTCGTCCCGAGTATGGAGAAAAATTAATTTAAAAAACCATTTATTTCAACTGAAAAACATCCCATTTTTTAAAGGAACTCAAATGTATTATTCATTTTAGGAACAAAACTTAAAAATAAAAAACAAAAGTAGAAATAAATTAAAATAATTTTTTTCTTCTCGTTTTTTTATAATTTTTTATTATAAATTTTTAGTATTCTTTTATGTTTTTTGTCGCCCCTAGGCCAAGGCCTTTTTGGCCTCTACGTAAATTCGCCAATGAGTCTATGTATGAAGTCGAACGTACCTTTTTCTGAAATCATTTTATTTGCTGTACTATTCGTTTCCTGCAAATCCTCAAGCTCAACCACCTTTTTTCTTATTCATGACTTCAGATTTGTTCCGGCCAAATTTAGGATCCCTTCTTTGGGTTTGCATTAGAGTAGATAAAGGTAGATAAATAAATGAACAACGTATTCGAAGGAAAGAACCTCGCATGGAAAAGGAGGTCAAACAATGTTTTCTTTTAGTGAAGTCATAAAGTTTTGCGATGAAGCTTTCCCCCTGAAGACTCGGGGTTGGGGGAGCACTAAATTTTTTTATTGTTCAAATGAATAAAAGATTTTTAGCAATTTGGAATTAAAAATGTGAAGTTGTGGAAACCTGTTCGGGGTAAGAAATAACATTTAAAAAATGCACCAAGAATTACTAATTGGTATATTTTTTAATAATCCAGTAAAATTACTCAAAATGACAGGCAGATTGACAGATTGCAACAGACGTGATTTTGCTTGTGGAATGAATGGGAAAGTCTATAGATCAGTACTTAAGAATTCCTCCACTATAAATTACATTAATTAATTAAGTTATGATAATTTTTCGTGTTTCTACTAACAACTCGACAACTATGATAAGTACATGGTCATATAATACACCATTTGAAAGCTAATTTTACACTCTCTTGTTTGGTGTGTGTGTGTATATATATATATTATATATATATATATATATATGAACAAACATCAAAGTTCGAATCGAAATTGCATCAATATCTTTATTTTTGTACATTAATCTTTACACTGAACACATATACATTGCTCAAATACTAGCTTCAGGTTTAAGCAATTAAACAGTTTTATATTTTATCTAGGATCTTTTCAAATGTTCATAGGCTATATTTCAGACATTTAATTTTTCTGTTGTAAATGGTATATAGAGTGAAATGCAGTATATCATATATCAGGCAGATCGAGTTAGGCAAAATTATGGGCTTCTTCTTTTGCCAATGTTGGATGCGGGCAGTTGAAACAAATTGTGCCTCTACAGTTACAGTGTCAACAGACTGTTGAACATTCTAAATTGTGTTCCTTACAACTAAATCTCAAGGTACTCAATACCCTTGTTCTACATAAGAACAGCAAAATCCTTGGTTGTGCAAGCTATCAATTAGAAACCTTGAGCCAAAATGAACACCGAGTCCAATTTATAGTGGAACTGTCAAAACACGTGGCCTTGCTGCCTGCATCACATCAGAGCCCGTCCCAGGGATGCTGTTTTGATGTCAACATTTTTCCCAGAAAATAAGATTTTCAAGAAACTTCTGAGTGACTCAGGGAGATATTGTAACATCTCATTGCTGGAAGAGAGTTCTTGAATGGGATATTCATCACTATCTGTAGAAACAGATTTAATGTAATGTTTTAGAAATTTTGCAGCAGTCTCTATTATTCTAAGTTGTTCTGCTTCAGAGTCTTTGTTTGAGCGCTTATTACATTGATATTGTTGGTTTACGTCGTCGTCGTTGGACCTAGGCAAGCTACGGCTTGGGACCGTAGCGCATCTATCCGGTATAGGTTAACCTGGATGATGTAGCCATAAGCACTGCCGCTAGTTAAGTGCCAACCAGTGATTATCTCACTAGCCGTATTGAGTCCGTTAGGCGAAACTGCGACAGTACCAAAGGTGGAAAATATAACCCTTGGATTTCTATTGTTTATTTGTAAAATGGACATGGTATTAGATTAAAATAAATATTTGAATATAAATAATTAACTGACAATTGTGATATATAATTAATTATGTTTACATACAATAAAATAATATAGTATACATAAAATTAGTATTAATGTGGTTCACAATTGAATTATGAGGGGTAACTAATTTAAAATGAATTTATAACTATTCCGAAATTCAAGACGGTAAAATTAACATTTATCTTGAAACTAAAATAAGAGTATTCACTACAATATAATATATTTGCAGCTGTAGGGTTGAATACTACAACATTTGATTTGTCATTTATCTCATTTACAAAAATTCTGTCGCCTGTTCCAAAAACTTTGTTTTCATTCATTTACAGCCAGTATTTTCAAGAATATCCTCCATCTTCCCGACGAGATCATGAATAGTTAGCTGCTGACTGTTCCTCATCATTCTCTTCCAAATAACAGACGCCTTCTTTTGGTCTTACAGGAAAAGTGTTAATGCTTCTCTTTTTTTGAAGTTTTCCCATCAACTTTAGCAGGTATACCTGAGCCTTTAATAAGTTTAAGTTTAATTGAAAGATAGTCTTTTTTATATATTTTTTTAAAAGATATGTTTTATATGTTTTTGCAATATATAAACAGTAATTTATTGAAACGGTATATTTATTTTCTATGTAACTGGATTTTCTATTAGATGGGGTAAAAAATAAACGCAAAAAACGTTTTTTTTTGGTTTTTTAAATCCGAACAAAAAAAAACGTATTTTTGGCAACACTACGCATATGCATAAAAAATATTCAGGATCCTGAACTGTCGTTTGAAGATATCAAGTAAAAAACTCCAGTAAAGATTGATAGATATTGGTATGACTTTATTGAAATGAGTGCGAGTTTGGATCATTTTGATTTTGGCAAAAATCTGGTGACCATAAAACTATATATATATATATATATATATATACAGTGCGTTCGAAAAGTCTCTCCGCAGTCAACGTGTTACAGCCAGTATATGTGCGCTAAGCCGGTTTCAGCCGGTTTAAATTCGATCGTGTCAGTACTGTGACAGAGTTGGGATCGTGACAATAGTGTGCGTCGATAGCTTGGTAAAAAAAATGTGTTGTGTGCATCCTTGTCTGCGAATATGTTAGCAACCGAGGAACGAATATTTTTAGCTGAGTATGTGTTTCGAGGAGGCGATAAGTATACAGATTAGTGATGGATCGAATAACCGCAACCGCAACCGCACTACAACCGCACAAAAATTCACAACCGCAACCGTAACCGCAACCGCCGTTCCATAAGTGCGGTTGCGGTTGTAAAAGCTTAGTTAATTTTAATTTTAGGTTAATTAGAAATATTTCTTTTTTTAAAAAGAAAATGATGGTCTCCTTATGCGTGGAGCGGGAACGTTGTACGATGAGAGGCGTTGCCGCTTGAAAGGTGAAAATGCAGCAAAAATATTATTCTTGAAATTCACACTGCCTGTCATTAAGTTTGACATCAGTTTTTCAAATGAATAATAATCCATAACTTTCCAATGGGTGGAGGCTGGGAAAGTGGTAGGTGGGATGAACAGTGCGATGGTCCTCGTTCCCTCATCTGGTAACACACTTAGTGCAAAATATGGTTTTAATTAATTTGACCTATTCTTTCATAATAGCTATATAAGTTTAGAATATACTTCATTTAAATAGTATTTATTTAGTAAATACCTTATGTTGAACACAAGTTTTGCAACACACAAATAGCGGTAGCGGTGTATTGCAAAACTTGTGTTCAACATAAGGTATTTACTAAATAAATACTATTTAGTATATATTATGTACCAAGTGTGGCTAAATCGCACTATAGTGGCTAAATCCAGTTAATAATTACGCATTTTTCCTAGTATATGATAACCACAACCGCAACCGCGGTTGGAAAAAATTCGACAACCGCAAACACAACCGCAACCGCGGTTGTGAAAAACCGACCACTCGATCCATCACTAATACAGATGCTGTGAAACAAAAATTTCGTGAGAAGTTTCCGGATTCCGTTGTTCCACATCGTGATACTGTACGCGATTTAATCCGTAAATTTCGGATAACCGGTTCGGTGGCAGATGCAGTTAGAAGTGGTAGACCTACTGTTTTATCGGAGGACAAACTTTTGAACATTTCTGATAAGATGTTGAAAAGCCCCTCTAAATCAATAAGAAAATTGGCTCAGGAGACTAACGTCGCTGTAGGTACTGCGCACAAAGCTGTAAGGCAAGAACTGAAATTATTTCCATACAAAATGTCGGCCGTGCAAGAGTTAAAAGCGACTGATCACGAGAATAGAGTGTATTATTGTGAGTGGTTTCAAAATTTCATCAGAGATAAAGAAACCGATGTGCTGGATGAAACCTTTTACACAGACGAGGCGTGGTTCCATCTGTCAGGCTACATAAACTCAAAACAGTCGTTTGTGGAATTCAGAAACTCCTCACGCTGTATATGAAACACCATTGCACGACCAGAAAATCGGCGTTTAGGTTGCAATATCAAGAAAGCGAATTGTCGGTCCCATTTTCTTTGAGAACACGATAAATGCTGAACGATACTGTTCAGAAATTCTGTATCCATTTATTGGACAGCTAAACGAAATGGAAATATTGAATACATACTTCCAGCAAGATGGTGCCACGGCAAACATTGCTCACCTTTCGATGGAGCTACTGCATGATATGTTTGGGGATCGCATAGTTTCAAGGGGGCTTTGGCCTCCACGATCCCCAGACCTTACGCCGCCCGACTATTTCTTGTGGGGAGCAGCAAAAGGTGTTGTTTATAAAGACCGCCCGAAAACAATTCAAAACTTAAAAACCGCAATATCTACTTACATTGCTTCAATATCAACCAACACTTTAAAAAAAGTGTTTGACAAGTGTAGACGAGTTGCTCTGTGCCTGCAAAATGGTGGAAAACACTTTCAACACATGCTGTAAAATCAAAAGGTTATGTAATAAAATCACTAAATCATGAGTGAATGAAAACATTGTAGTTTTTCAATTTCCTATGCGTTTAACATAGCACTGCGGAGAGACTTTTCGAACGCACTGTGTGTATATATATATATATATATATATATATATATATATATATATGCAGTCAAAATTACTGGTACCATATGAGGAAATAAAGAAAACTTATCGTGGTGGGGTATGAAAAACAATCGAATCATATATATACATAGCAACTGTATGCAGTTAATGGAGAAGCTCTAGGAAGGAGTACAGTCCTGATGGTGCTCCTCCTGTTGTTCTCAAGAACTATGCTTCAGTGCTGACACCCTACCTAGGCAAACTCTTTCGTCTTTGTCTCTCATCTGGTACTTTTCCTTCCTACTGAAAGTTCGCTTTCATTCAGCAGGTCCCAAAGAAGGGTGATCGCTCTCAACCCTCCAACTATCGTTCAGTTGATTTCATTTTTTGCCTTTTTAAGTTTTTAAATCTATCCTCAATAGGAAGATTCTTAAACACCTCTCTTCTCACAATCATCTTTCAGATCGTCAGTATGGGTTACGCAAGGCACGCTCGACTGGCGATCTTCTTGCATATACTGTATCTCTGACTCTTAGCCATCCTTCTTTCTGGATTCAGGTGAGACTTTTGCTATTGCGCTAGACATATCGAAAGCTTTTGATAGAGTCTGGCACAAATCCTTAATTTCCAAACTGCCCTCCTTCGGTTTCTATCCTTCTATCCAGGGACGTAACTAGGCATCAATCCAAGAGTAAGCACCCCAAAGTCCCCAATCCAAGAAAAAGCACCCTAGTTAGACCCCAATCCAAGAAGCAGCACCCATGTTCGACCTCAATCCAAATTAAAGGATTTTAACATCAACATTCCTCGAAAACTTTGTCCAGGTCATTGCTTGATCGCGCTGAACACACAGCATCACTTTTTTTATAAGATTTTTTTTCCTTTACACCAATTTATTTCTGGCAATGGATCTTCAACCAATAATGGTAACACTTCAGTTTGAAAAGTTGATGGCGTCATCTTGCCCTCAAACTTCTGAATGGAGTTTACATTCCAGGACATATTTATAAATATATCGAAACCTACGGTAAAATTATTGAATGTCCGGTTAGGTTAATTGAATGCCCAGTTAGGATAATTGAATGCCGGTTAGGTTAATTGTAAGCCCTTGACGATTGGTTAGGTTAAGTCGTGATATTTTCGTTAACACTAACGAAAATATCACGACTTAACCTAACCAATTGTCAAGAGCGTACTTTTAACCTAACCGGGCATTCAATTAACCATTTTAGAGCAATTAACTCCATTTTAACTCCATTTTTAACTCCATTTTGGAGCAATCCAAGAATAAGCACCCTCGTTCGACCCCAATCCAAGAAAAAGCACCCTAAATTGATTTGGGGTGCTTATTCTTGGATTGCTTCGCTTTATTTTGCGTTCATCATAATTTCGGAAAGTTTTGAAAGTTTTTTGCAATTGAACAAGATTTCTTTAAAAAAATCCTTTAGGAAAAATTTTTAAAAAGTCATTGATACAGAATATCCCGCAGTAAAATATATTTACATATATATTTCATAAGTGTATTGATTTAAGGAAAATCATACCATAAAATGACATTTCTCGATAGTATGTATACATGTGTGTTTGCTTTCTTTTGCATTCTTTTACCAGTATAAATTAGTCATTTACAGATGAATTATAATGCATTTTTATGCAAGAAACGTTAAAAATCGCTCGGTTCCCGGGAGCTTACAGCGCTCCCCCAGACTCCCTAGCTGGAAAGTTATTGCTACGCTCGACAGGTCATTGCTACCCTCGGCAGGTTTTCCCACAAAACTCGCTTCGCTCGACATAGATCCGCGCCTGCGTATAGAATTTAAAAGTCTGGTTACGCCTCTGCTTTTATCTGTGCCTTCATCTCTAATTTCCTTTCTGGTCGATCTATAGCTGCGGTTGTAGATGGCCACTGTTCTTCTACTAAAGTTATCAACAGTGGTGTTCCTCAGGGTTCTCTCCTGCCACCCGCTCTTTTCCTTTTATTTATTAATGATCTTTTAATTTGCACTTCCTGTCCTATTCAATCCTATGCCGATGATTCCACCCTTCACTTCTCCATCCGCTTCACAAAGTGTCCCTCTCAACAGTCACTCCATAATTCGCATGGGACAGCTATGGGGCATCTTTCTGCTATATCTGATTGAGGCAGAGAAAACCTTATGGCTTTCAATGCCTCAAAAATTCAGTTCCTCCATCTGTCTACTTGTCACGCTCTTCCACACGACTATCCTCTTTACCTTCAACAATACAAAACTCAGTCCTTCCTCTTCTCTTAACATTCTTGGTGTTTCCTTTTCTCGTGATCTTTCCTGGAAAGATCACATATACTCTCTTTCCAAAACAGCTTCATAGTATTCAGGCTCACTCACGTTCTGTATCTGCAAGTTGAGTTTTGGTATACTTTAGGTGCTTTCCTCGATGACTTTGCTTACTAGAAAGCACTTGTTGTTGTTCTTGGACTTTTCTTCACCTCACAGACCAATTTACGAACAGTTTTTCAGGAAGGACCATCTTTTTTCCTCGCCCTGGCAATGTAGCAACCGTACTAGGGCGCTTCCATTTTTGTACATCGGAACTATAATCGACACTGGGATGCTAAGACATTTCTCAATGTCTTTGTAGCTTTTGCCATCTTTATGCAGACCAACAATCCTTTTACGAAAGATCTTCCGATAGCTCTTTTTTTTTTCTCCTCTGAGTTATCAAACTAATGCAAAGTTTAAATTGGCTCAGCCTTATACATACTCGGGTCTTTCCATTCTAGAATATTCCATTTTAATGTAAACTAAGCATCACTACTATAAACTATTTCTGCAGTACCGCAAACCTGTAACAGAAATAAAGTAGGGCGTACGAATAATTGTTATTATTTATTTCATTAATTGCATACATTTACTCTGCATATGATTCAGTTGTTTAAGTTGTCATTATTATTATTATTAAATGGAAGAAAACAGGGACATTTTCCAGTTTGTGTACCGTTTTTTCATATAATTTATTTTTGAGAATATTTTTGTTAAAACTAACGAAAATATCACGACTTAACCTAACCAATTATCAAGGGCGTACAGTTGATCTATTATTAATTATAACATTGTTTGTTTCTGGAATAGTATTTACTATTTACTAATAGATCAACTGTACGCTCTTGATAATTGGTTAGGTTAAGTCGTGATATTTTCGTTAGTTTTAACAAAAATATTCTCAAAAATAAATTATATAAAAAACGGTACACAAACTGGAAAAGGTCCGAAAACAGTAGTTGTCTTTCATACGCCACCACGATACTTTATCATTATTTCCTCATGGGTACCAATAATTTTGATTGCAACTGTATATATTGCGAACTTCTTTCCACACGAAGAAACAAAGTACACCGTGTAAATTAATCAAAACCATCGTGCATTCACAATATCTTTTCGTTGCCTCCAAGGGCAACCCAACACAAAATTTTCCATTGACTGTACACTTGCCATCTTGTGTTTGCAAGTTGATATTCATAATATTATCACTTAAAATGACCTCTCTCTTTTTTAAACACATTTATATCTGTCGAATAACGACTTAAATTCCTTCATGTAATCTCTCTCTCTCTCTCTCTCTCTCTCTCTCTCTCTCTCTCCCTCTCTCTCAAAGTGTGCTTTTCTCATTTTTGTTTAATATTTCCAACATCTTTACCGCTTTGCAACTTCTTAACAATATAACATTCTACCATTTTCACTATTCCATCCCTCCCACATCCACACGATTTAGATGTCATCTTTCACACGTCATATATTTTCGCTGATGCAATAATTCTCTCGTGCAGCTACAATCAAATCGTCTTCCTCAATTTTACTCGAGCAGTTTCATTTCACATTTACCTTTGATTCTCCATTCAGGTTCGGACAACCCTCATCTCAAACACATTGAAGCACTCGTTCATTTTTTCCACTTCCACTTTCAATACAGAAGTTCTTGACTTCTTTCAAAGAATATCTGTCAGTTCTATTTGCCCGATCAGTTCTGAGGGGTGTCTATGTAGTTTATATTACTCTGCGTTTAGTCTATTCAGCCGAATATATGAAGATTAACAGATGCAAAGCAGGCATAGATATCTCATTGAAAAACATAGCCTAAAAGTTTCATATGGAGATTACGACTAACGGAAAATAATTTCAACAGTAAAACTGTAACATTATACGAGTTTCTCGCTTATAAAAAATAGTTTCTGTCTGATTTGACATATTTCTGTAATTTTCTCTGGAAAAAATAACTTTAATGTTCCACATAGGGTACCCCTAGCTAAACACCTCCAGCGACCTCTAGGTTGAGAAATACTTCAATTTTCCATATGGAAACCGCCTAGCTGAGCACCTCGAGCGATCTTTTGGTTGAGAAACACTACCCGTGAAGATATCTAATACAGGGTGTTTCTAAAGTAACCATCTATTTTGGTGAAATAGGGGGATTTTAAACAATTGTTATATTGGCATAATGGTATGTGCATTGTTATACAAAATTCCTGTATTTATAATATTTCAATTGCTTTACACGATTTTTTGTTAATTATTTTATTTTATTTTCAGACCCATATCATTGATGATGAATGTGCAAGAACGGGTTTATGTAGTAACATGCAGGATAAAAGGCATGAAGTGCAATGAAATTAGAGAAAAGTTTGAGAGAAGGTTTCGTAAAACAGGCCCTAGAGACCAGGCTATTCGCGAATTAGTAAACAAATTTATGAGGACTGGATCTGTGCATGACGAGCGTAGATCTGGACGGCCAAGAAGATCTCACGAAAGAATCGAATCTGTTCAAGAAGCATTCGAAGAGGATCCACAATTACCGATTCGGAGGGCATCCCACAGATTAGAAATTCCACAAACAACGGTTTACAGAATTCTACGTTATGATTTAAAGAAAAAGCCATACCACATTCAAGTGTTCCACAACTTACAAGAAGAAGATTATCCACGAAGAGCAACAATGTGTGCCAAGCTTACAAATATATATATATATATTTTCATGTTTTAAAGGTGTTTTTTTTATAATTCATATTATTTCGAAAAATAGATGGTTACTTTAGAAACACCCTGTACAGTATTTTGAACTTTTCTTTTTATTAGTTCGTAATAATAAGGGACAGGAAAGTATGCCATATTCCGAATCCCAACCATACCTAAATAGACTCTTTTAAAATACTTACTGACAAACGATTAATAAATTGGCTGTAGTAAAATTATATGTACACTATATTGTACACACACACAATTTGCAACTGTAATTACTGTACTTCGCATTTTACCGTTAACGAAGTACCAATTTGTTTTAGTAATGTGCGATAATTAATTAAAGTAAGAGTTAATATGACTCTAAACTATGTCAAAAGAAGGTTGTTTACATTTCTCAATCACTTTTAGGTTTACATTTTAAATAAAATTACTTTTGACCAACATTAAAAAACAATACAAAAAAATTAGGTCGATGTTTTTTTGCTAAAAAAAAAAAAACCGAACCCCAAAAAACACGCCGCAAGAAGAAGAAAGAATACGTACAGGATAATTCTAATGAATTTTCCATTAGTAACTTGCTCTCATAAAAAGGGTTAAAGAAGAACGTCACAGCTGAAATGGGTAATCATGTACGAGTAACTTAGATGAAAATTTTGTCTCTCTGAAGGTGATATGAACATGCTTGAGCTGACACAAACATATTTTTGTGAAATTTCTACCGTTTTCCTGCTTCTGTTTGGTGAATGTTTACACAAAATTTTAATAGAATTGGAGGACAAGGTTTTGATGTTATGAAAGTTCGGAGTTTGAAACTCGGAATTAGGAATTTGAAATTTGGTTTTGACGGTTTTGAGACACTATACTAAAAATCCATTCCACAACTTTTCCCAAATGAAGGTCGTGTTTGTAGATATATTGCCTTCAACTTGAATTAGTAAAAAAAAAAAAAAGTAATAATTCCGAACTCGTCACGCTCGACGTTTTTCATGGCTCACAAATTTTCCTTGAAATACTTTTTACCGAAGAGTTCAATATATATATATATATATATATATATATATATATATATATATATATATATTATATATATATATATATGCACTAAAATCACAAAATAACACGTGATCTTATTGATTGGAAAAATGCTTCCAAATTAACCCTTTCACTCACTGGGTAGTAGGGCGGAGTGAAAAACTCATTTTTCGAATTTTCAAATTGGCTAGTGTGGAAAATGTGTGGAGTAGTGAGGAAATAAGCTGGTATAAATTTAAAATCATAACATTAATATCTTCAGGTGCCACAATGACCTTCAATATTGAAAAAAATTGAAAAAAGCAGATTTTAACCAATAATTACAGAAGAGTCCACGATGCACAACAGACAAGAATTTATTCACACTTGTATAAAAATAGCTCAGTCAACCTTTAAAAAAAGTTTCTATTCTCTAAAAACAGTTTTCTATAGTCAGCTCACTCAGCTGTCACGTGAGTACCTCGGTTCAGTGTAGCTGTCGCTCTCGTAGCAGGTGGGTGTTCTGTTGTTGGCGTTACTCAGATAGTCTAAACTATATTTCTTATATATTTTGCATTTCTGTATTGTGTTGCCCTAAGTTTGCCATGTACTATTAACTGAAATTAACGTATAATTGATATTAGCTCTTTCTTTTTCAGATTTGTATACTTTCAAAATGTCTCGAGTTTGTGCAAAATCAACCAGGGCCTCAACTGAGTGCCCCATGTTTGGTATGGGGGAAGATTTGTGGCACAGGAATCTTCCTACATACGAAGGAGTTTTTAAATATTACTTGTTTGTAAGAAACGATTTGAAACAGAATACTAATAAAGATCCTTCAATATCTCAAATATTAGAACAAGTTGTTGATAAATTGAAAACAATTTGGGAAAGTGCTTCCGTCCCAATTCTGTCAGACAGGCGAATTGAAACAATGTTCAGAAGCTACCACGAAAAGTATCGTGTCATTATGAAGCCATACCAAAGCAGAAAAAATTCTGAAGCTTCCAAAGCAAAGATTGATATGTTCAAAAAAGAAGCACACACGAAACTTTTTGACATTGCAGCGTGCAAGTGCAAAGTACTAACACAATGTTCTTGTCCCAAAGAAAAAACGGTTCCAAAGGAAGAAGTGACGTTCCTCTTAGATCAAAGGAGTGAAAGAAAACTGTTTATTGATAGAGTAGATATTACACTCTCAAAGAAAAAAGCATCTACGTTGCTAAGAAAGCAAAAAGAAGCTGTGAGGCTCACCAAAGAATCTTCACAGGAGAAATTGCAGGATACAAATGTTGAATTATCATCATCGACATCAAATAGTGAAAGTGAATCTGGCGAAATATCAGACGATACATTTCCAGAGCCAGTTAGCTCGAAGAGAAAGCTCGAACAACCTGAAGAACAATTATTCAAGAAAAGGAAAACTACAAATCTACCTTCAGTGGCTACTGCTTGTGACAGGACTGCAGTTTCAGATCGAGCTGCAGCATTCATTGTTAGTGCAGTATTGCAAGATATTGGAGAAGTTTCTATTGACAATACATCTGAAGTAGTGGATAGGAGTAAAATCAGAAGAGAAAGACAAAAGAAGAGATCAGAAATTATGAAAGATCAAAATCAGGTCCCAATCAGAGGAATCTATTTTGATGGTCGAAAAGATTCTACACTCTTCCAAGAAAAAAAAGAGTCCAAAGTATATCAGAAGAAGGTAACAGAAGAACATATCACTTTAGTGAGAGAACCTGGTTCAGATTATTTGGGCCATTATTCTGTAAATTCTGGATCAGCTGAAGAAATATGTAAAGGAATGTTTGAGTATATTGGAAATAATGACATGAACCTGGAAAACCTTGTTGCCATTGGATGCGATGGTGCAGCAGTCAACACTGGAGAAAAGGGAGGCGTTATAAGGCTTATAGAATTGAAGCTGAAGAAGCCAGTTCAACATTTAGTGTGCCAGCTCCATGCCAATGAATTGCCATTACGCCATTTAGTTGCAAAGCTGGATGGAAAAACATCTGGCTCCCGCGGATTCACCGGTCCTATTGGCAGGGAATTAGAGAACTGTGAGAGTCTTCCTATTGTCGAGTTTGAAAGGATTGATGCTGAGGAACCAACTGTAGACTGTGAAGATCTTAGCACCGACCAAAAATATCTAATTGATATTCATCAGGCCATAACAAAGGGATATTGCTCTCCAGATCTTGCTCATCGTAGTCCAGGCAAAATGGCACATTCACGATGGCTGACTACAGCAAATCGTTTGCTTCGTCTATACGTTTCAACTGTAAGTCCATCTGAGAACCTCATGAACATTGCTTCTTTTATAATGAAGGTCTACATCCCAATGTGGTTTTCTATTAAGCAAAGTACGTCTTTTGTCAATGGCTCAAAACATGTTTTCAAAACTATTGAACTAACAAGAACACTGAATGACGAAGTAAAGGATATTGTAAACCTGTCATACAAAGAAATGCATTTTTTGCAAATCCAGAAAATATTCTAGCATCAATGATTCATGATGACCGCAGCGCCATAAGAGAATTAGCGTGGAGGCGAATAAAGAAAGCAAGGCAAACAAACAAGGAAAAAGTTGTGAGGCGTTTCACAGTACCTGTTATTCAATTTGAAGCTACTGATTATACTGATTTAATTAATTGGCAAAAATGCATTGTCACTGAACCACCTGTGACAAGACACCTGACAGAAAATGAGATTGAAGAATTCATAGAAAACAAGAGTACCCCTCCATTCGAGAAATTCCTAGTAGAAAAAAAGGTAAAATTAGTGACTGAAGCATCATCAAAAGTATTTGGATTGAACGCGCGAGATGGCTTCATAAGATCAACACTTCAGTCACGTAAAAAAATGCCATCATTCGAAAGTAAAGCTGAATATAAAGTTTAAATAAAACGTTAATAGAGAAAAAAACATGCGCAAGGATGGGTGGTTGGGAGGGCATGGGTGGAGCTCGACACGCAGCCACCTCCTCGTGGTGAGTTCTGGATTATTTAGATCATTAATCAAAAGAACATTGATCTAAATAAACTAAGAGCTGCGTAATTCAGTAACTATTTTAGTAATTGGAACACTTAATATATAATAATAACAAGTAAGTTTCAGTTATTGTACTAATGCAGAATATAAGAAAATCATTATATTTCACTTTTTTCGACGGCTGTGGCACCTGAAGATATAATTTCGCAGGACTAATATTTATGCACAGTCATTATCTATAGCACCCACATATTTTCCGCACTAGCCATATTTGAATTTCGAAAAAAAGTTTAAAAACCTCATTTTCGATCCGCCCTACTGGGTAGTCAATTGTGTAGCTGAAAAATAAACCATATTGATTCTTGTATAGCTATACATAAAGGCAAATTTGTTTTTTACCCTATGTCATAATTCGTGAGCGAAAGGGTTAAGGTTTAGTAAATCTATTGTTAGCAGAAATATACTGGAATCAAGTGTGATCAAGAATAATGCGGATTTGGTCCTTAATATTAGTCCTGGGTTGTATAAATTAGATTCGTGCATTGTCAGAAAGCTGGCGAAGGGCCTACTGTTTTCTTGACTGCATTCTTGCCCCTTAATGGTTTGCCCTGGTTAAATAAATAAATATTATTGTAAGAACTGTTAACATTCTTATGTGTCTATTTTAATTGTAATATTTCTTTCGTGTATAATCTTTGGTTGCTGGGGGGTTTATTGGACTTTTCAACTGGGTTGCTTTTGGGAAAACAATTTTTCCAAACTGTTTGTAGAAAAAAAAAAAAATTTGTAATATTCTATAAGACGATGGCACCATTCCCTTTGTTTTCATTAATTTCTGGTCACTTAATTTCCTGCCTTAATTAAATATTAGTGTTAATAACCATTATAATAATTTTTGTTTTCTGTACTGGTGTTTTGTCTAATTTCATCTATATAGTCCTTTTATATTTAGTAATTTAGCAGCCTACAGATTATGTTATCTATTTGTTATCTACGTTATCTCTTTGTTTTTCATTAAATTCTTGCCAATTAATTGCCTGCTTTAATTAAATATTAGTGTTAATAACCATTATAATAATTTTTGTTCTCTGTATTGGTTTTTTGTCTAATTTCATCTATATACTTCTTTTATATTTAGTAATTTAGCAGTCTACAGATTATGTTATCAATTGAAAAAATCTTTAGAGGGCTTTAAGGCCTTTAATTTGAGGTGCCGATTGTGAATTTTTTGCTTGTCTATTTAACTCATTTACTTTGTAATCTCTGTCTATTTTCTGTTTCTCCTTGATAATGTGAATATATCACGAAAGCGCTCGGACTTTGTGTTTCCTTTTCCCTGTGGTTGTTTGCTTATATATATACTGTACAGGGTGTCCCTAAAGTCTGGACACATAGGAAATATCACTAACTATAACTAACTATATGTTATTATTATTATTATTATTATTATCTTAAATTCATGCAACTGAGGCCTAAGGTAGGCCCACATCGAATCAGCAACCCTGAGGTAGGACCAAATAGGACCTCCAAGTCCATAAGTTATGGACTTGGAGGTCCTATTTGGTCCTACCTCAGGGTTGCTGATTCGATGTGGGCCTACCTTAGGCCTCAGTTGCATGAATTTAAGATAATAAGAATAATAATAATAATAATAATAATAATATAATAACATATAGTTAGTTATAGTTAGTGATATTTCCTATGTGTCCAGACTTTAGGGACACCCTGTGTATATATATATATATACAGGGTGTCCGAGAATTATCTGTACAATTTTTGGCTGTTATTAAAAGTCAACCATGAAGTGTAGAAATTCTAGTGTTGTCTCATTTTACAGAGAATCTCATTAAGTTTTTTCTGATACCACGTTTTGACAAGTTTTTTAGAAATGTACGCGGGTGACAGACATTGATGATTTAAAAGCAACAATCACAGCTGCTATTGAGCGAATTGATGTGGATATGCTGCAGCGTACATGGCAACATTTGGAGTATCGATTGGATGTTTTGCGAATCACTAATGGTGCATATATCGAATGTTTGTAACAACGTTACTTTAATAAAAGAAACTTTTGAAAATACAGATTCTAAATAATCTTGTTTAAGAATTTTACGTGTGTTATCAATAATTTTATTAAAAGATGAAATTGTACAGATAATGTTCGGACACACTGGAATTTCTAAAAAACTTGTCAAAACTTGGTATCAGAAAAAACTTAATGAGATTCTCTGTAAAATGGGACAACACTGGAATTTCTACACTCCATGGTTGACTTTTAATAACAGCCAAAAATTGTACAGATAATTCCCGGACACCCTGTATATATTAGGGTTTCTCGTTTTCAGGGGTTTTACACTATCCCAGTTTTCCGGGACAAAATCGGCCATTGTTCCGGGATCACGGGATTTCCCAGTTTATAAAAAATAATGATAATAAAGTCTTAAAATGTTTAAGCATTAGATAAATCTAAGTTAGTTAGTTAGTTAATATTAAATATAAATATATAAATATTTTAACACAATAATGACAAATATAATGAAGAATAGAGCTTAGGCTGAGTTTCAAACACTGCAGAAACATAAATTTGGTATATAGCCTCGGCGGCTATGCCTACAATGCTAATTTGCAGCTTTGCACTTCAACAAAAATAAATTATATTATAGTGTAATTTATACGAACACACCTTTTATATACGTCTAACTAATTTTTAGTTAAAAAAAATATTAACAGCAAAAGATGTGCCACTGAATTGAAAATAATAACCAAAATTAAAATCCATTAAAACACAAAATGTTCGATTCAGGGAACTCAAATGACTGGCTTTCAGTCCGAGTCAGTTATCAAAAATACCAGTCATGTTACACATGCACAACACTATTCGAGTTATACCTCGCAACATGATTCGTGCTATTATAAATTTGTCATCATAGTCTTTATGTTTGCATTTTATAGATACAATAGTAAATTAACGTAAAACTATTTGAAATAACGTTTTTAAAATACCGGGAAACCCTGGGATTTGCTGCGCTTGTCCCGAGATTTAAGTTTATCATTTTCCCCCTGAAATCCTGGAATCCCGGTTGAGAAACCCTAATATATATATATCGAGTGTCCCAAAAGTCAGTTTACCGAAGAAAATGTTCTCCTAAGGTGAGTTTACTACAAAGAAAAAACTTGTTTCATAAATATATTTACAAAACATAAGAAAACAAAGAAAAAAAAATTCTGAAACCTATTTACAAAACCTGAGAATAGTTCTGGTTCCAAAATAACTGTTCAAAATGTCGTCCATGCGTTCGATGCACATCTTGTATTGTAACGGTGTTGACCGGCAAATTGCTTTACATAGTTCCTTATCATTGTTTAAGAGCTGGAATTCTTCACAAATGTAGTCTTTAAGGTCCTGAAGACATGCTGGCTTTTTGCTGTAAAAAAAAAATTGCTATAATGTTTAGAATAATCATCAAGAGAAGACATTTTCCTCGGGAAACTGACTTTTGGGACACCTTGTATATATATATATATATATATGAATTGTTTTGAAAGTTTGAAGAAAGTTGAAAGTATAAGTTTTTCTTCTTTTTTTTCCTTTGAATTTTTGGTATTTTCAATTTTTCTATTTCGAGAAATTTGAGGTTAAACGTTTTTGTTTCTAAAATGTTTCCGGTATAATCGATTTTACTAAAATTATATATGAAGTAAGTCTTAAGTAAGCAAAATATCATTCCAACTTCAATAAAATCGTATGAATATTTTTTTTCTATGAGTATTTGAATGCAGTGTAGTATCACTTCTTTTACACTAATTTTCGGAAAAATGGGCATATACACCACTGAAGCTTATTAGATTGTAAAGGTATTTAGATACAATATTTATCTTCTGCTTCTGAAACGTCATTTCTATACGAGCATCTCTGCGTATAAAACGAGTAATCTTGCTACCAAGTTCACGATGGCATCATTTACGAGGAAGAACGCTGCTTAAAACATTGTTATTTTGATAACAGAAAATGGATAAGAACGATAAGGTGAGAGAATATTAAACATAGCGTATATTCAGCTCCCACAAAGTACAGTATAACGAAAAGAAGAGACTCGCATGTACAGATTTAGAAATTTCCTCCGACTGTCATCGACAAGATTTGAAAATTCCTGTCATGGTATTCTTTCAATTTAACGTTCGACAAACATTCATGTTCACGAAACACGTCAGTGGGATGACACGTTATCTTTTGACTCCATATCGAAGAAAACCCAAAAAGCAGCTTCCGAAAAGAAAAATTGTTTGTTCGTTATCCTTTCCCAAAAATAGCTTATAAACATGAAAATGTCTTTCCGAATTTATGACAGCGTTTCTAATCATGTCTGTAAACATCCTAACAAGAATGCATAAACAAAGTTTCAGAAACAAATTTAGTTCGATGCGAACTTAGCACTGTATATACTCGAAATTTAATGGGCATGCACGAAAATTTCAGAAGTATGGAAAAGAAACACGCCACCAAAGTCTTCGGCCAGCCTTTATTTCGGCAAAACACACACACACACACACACACACACACACATTATATATAGAAATATAAATATATATATATATATATATATATTATATATATATATATATATATATATATATATATATATATATATATATAAATAAAAATATATATAACTTTTTATAGGTTTCATCTTAAGAACTGTGCCTTTTGTAGGGATAATAGAAGAGAAGCCTTAAAATACATTCATTCAGACGAGAAGAGCTCGAAACCTTTGAATAAATGTTCCTCATGGATTTTCTGATATTATTCCTAATATATAAATATATATATATATATATATATATATATATATACAGGGTGGGCGGAAAGTAGCTCCCTATTTTGGATTGGTAAAAACATACGTATATTATCCATTTATTTCAGAAGAAATAATATGAAAAGGTAGGCATACATGGTAGGTTTTCTCTAAAATTCAATGTGGGCTCCAACTCTTTCCACCAGCTTCTGGAGCGCCCAGGAATGGCGTCCACTGACTTTAGCAGGAACTCCGGCGGGATGGAGGACATGACTTCCCGAATTCGGTCCTCCAGTTCTTCCAATGTCCTCGGTTTGGTGCGGTAGACTTCTTCCTTTACCCACCCCCAAGAAAGAAGTCGCACGGTGTCAAGTCGGGGCTCCTGGCTGGCCATTGATGTGGACCACGACGACCCATCCAACGCCCAGGGAAGTGGGCATCCAGCCACTCACGGACAACAAGAGCGAAGTGCGGAGGGGCGCCATCTTGCATAAATATCAGATCGTCGATATTCTCCCATGTGCTGACAACCGGCCAGACCTCGTTTCGCAACATAGCAAGGTACCGCTCAGCATTCATGGTGTTGCGCAGAAGGAACGGGCCCACAACCTGATCTGAGGTCATACCACACCACACCGTTACACTGAACCGATTCTGCCGTTTTTCAGCGGTAACCGTGCGACTTCTTTCTTTGGGGGTGGGTAAAGGAAGAAGTCTACCGCACCAAACCGAGGACATTGGAAGAACTGGAGGACCGAACTCGGGAAGTCATGTCCTCCATCCCGCCGGAGTTCCTGCTAAAGTCAGTGGACGCCATTCCTGGGCGGCTCCAGAAGCTGGTGGAAAGAGTTGGAGCCCACATTGAATTTTAGAGAAAACCTACCATGTATGCCTACCTTTTCATATTATTTCTTCTGAAATAAATGGATAATATACGTATTTTTTTACCAATCCAAAATAGGGAGCTACTTTCCGCCCACCCTGTATATATATATATATATATATATATATATAATATGCTTTCCATCATGTGTAATTGGGTAATTTTGTATACAGTATACGTAGTGGCTCTAAACCATCCAGACCCTATTCAGAACAGAACCATAAAAATAATGAACAATAGACCGATTATAACCAATAAATTTCCCTCACTTCAACTACGCAGAAATGTTTCTTCGCCCACTATTTTTTATAGATATTTTAATAGCCAATATTCTGAGAAGCTTCACTTAATAATTCCACCCTTCTGCATCCATTTCAGACCCCCGACCAGGGGCTCTGGGAGCGCTCGTACCTTTACAGTACAAATACCACATTGCGGAACATCCCTTTAAAAATTCATTTATATCGCGCACATTCACTCTGTGGAATCCAATTCCACAGAGTGAATTTCCATCATCTGACAATATATCAAAATTCAAAAACAGTACCTTCCAATTTAGCAACTCTTCTTCTTGAAGGAGGATGCTTTATAGGCTTTACCATAACATTCAGGTATGACTGATACCCCGTCCTTAATTTATATATATATATATATATATATATATATATATATATATATATATATATATATGTGTGTGTGTGTGTGTGTGTGTGTGTGTGTGTGTGTGTGTAGTAATGCCCCTCGCCGAGTTCGGGCAAGGTCAGGATGTTACTAGAGAGAGGGTTATTACTTTAGCACTCCTGGATGAAGAAATAGTTTACTCTTCGTATTCCTACAATCGCGGAGTACTGTGTGGGCTGTGATTTTCTTTTATCCCAGTTATCAAAGTTCAAAGAGTAGAAAATAAACACAACGGCTTACACGATTTTTAATTTGAATATAGGCGAGATAAATATAATTGATTTGAGTGAGTCAAATGTTTCTTTTATACAGGGTGTCCCAGAATTAACTATCTATTTCAATGAAATCGGACAAATTTTTTAAAAACACACTTTTATTTATGTTTATCATGTTTAATATGTTAAAAATGTATAAATTTCTAAATTTTTTCATAATTTTATTTTCATAATTTTTTCATTATCTGGTCCAATGAAAGACCGTCTGAAGTCATAGAATGGCAAAGAGACTCTCCAAAAGTTAACGTGTGGCTTGGAATGACCAAATCCAAATTTATGGCCCATTCTTCTTTGCGGAAGCAACTGTAACAGGTACCGTCTACCTTGATATGCTTCAGCAGTTTCTCGAACCACAGCTTCTTGATGATGGCATTCTTGATAATGTTGTGTTTCAACAAGAAGCATTGATCTTTTGGCGATAAACCTTTGTTTTTATGAAACCCCATGCAAAGAAATCCAGGGGTGTCAAATCCGGAGAACGCGGAGGCCAAGGTCGAGGTCCTCCACGTCCAATCCACCGATTCGGAAGGCGTCTGTTGAGGTATTCTCGAACAATTAGAGCATAATGACATGGTGCTCCATCTTGTTGAAACACAACATTATCAAGAATGCCATCATCAAGAAGCTGTGGTTCGAGAAACTGCTGAAGCATATCAAGGTAGACGGTACCTGTTACAGTTGCTTCCGCAAAGAAGAATGGGCCATAAATTTTGGATTTGGTCATTCCAAGCCACACGTTAACTTTTGGAGAGTCTCTTTGCCATTCTATGACTTCAGACGGTCTTTCATTGGACCAGATAATGAAAAAATTATGAAAATAAAATTATGAAAAAAATTTAGAAATTTATACATTTTTAACACATATTAAACATGATAAACATAAATAAAAGTGTGTTTTTAAAAAATTTGTCCGATTTCATTGAAATAGATAGTTAATTCTGGGACACTCTGTGTATATATATATATATATATATATATATATATGGTGTTTTAGCTGCACATTTCTTGTACAGGTAGGATTCTAGAAATATTAAAAACTTACAATAAAAACATTAAAAACTATTAAGAATTGTCTGCGGGTTCGAGACCCGTTGCAGGCAGACGGAGCATAGCAAACCCAGCTATTCTTACTTTTGAGCTGTAAATTATCGTACTCGCTTTTAATTATTCTCTGAGATGTCTTAACACACACACAGCTAATCTTCCTTTTGAGCTGTAACTTAGTGCACATGTTATTAATTATTCTGTTTCCTTCGTGGTTATTTCAGCATATATATATATATATATATATATATATATATATATATATATATATATATATATGCCGGTGTCTTAGCAGACGATATCTGAGCACTCTTACTTTTGAAAACTGTCAGGATATCTGCTTTCTGATTATAATTTTTAAAATTTGTGGCATTTTCTCTTATTGTAGCTCTTTAAACTTTATTTTTACTTAACTTTATAGGACCGATGCGGAACTTGATCGTGTTATAGCTACTTTTCGTTTTGATGAAAGGGGAATAAGTGATATGGATACTTTATCCCACAACCAAACCAGTGATCTGAACACAGAGGTCGAGGTATTGGCTCACATCCGGTCCAACGAATGCCAGGTCATCGCGGAACTAATGTATTTTTTGGGGGTTAAGAACAAAAGACATTGTATTTTCATTTAATTTACTAAATGGTAGAAAACATGTACAAAGCGGAACCAGTATCCATTAAATAATTCTTAATGGTTAAAAATAGGCCTTTACACAATATAGATATACACCTTTGCACAATACAGCGGGTGCTAACATATGGAAACCTTTTTTTTATGTCTGCATACCGTTTTATCGTTCATTTCAGTGTCGCACAAATCGAATTTTAAAAAATTTATAAAACCCTTCCCACGTGACATGTGCATGAGAAATGAGAGGGCGTACATGCCCTACGTGTTGCTATAATATCCTTGAAAGCGATACGGGTTCCATACAATCTCAGGTACATGCATCTGCACGATTAATTTTACTATAACAGGATCATTCCAGGGCTGAGTGCCGAGTGAGTCAAAATAGTACATTCTTTCCCTATTATTAAAATAGATTGCAAACTAATGAACCCCCTCACTCCCCGACAATGTCGGTGTTAACGATAACCCCGTACCAGTTTCTTGTAGTTGGCAATTTCAATATTTCATTCTTCGCAAACACACCAACAAATTTGGAGCGTGTGATTCGGTCACTTTTCATTTCTCTCTGGAGTGTATTCGCGTCCATTTTAAGTCTGTGACCACGTTCCTGAAACGATCAACTTCTATTAGTGCTTGTGATTCGAGGTACACGAGTACAGTAATAGGAACGTCTATAGGCTTGGCAAATTCCAACCTGACTGAGATATTCCCACTCTGTTGTGGACTTAAGTGCGTATTTATGCCAGTAGACAAGTCAGGCGTAACATCAAATGAATAAATATTAAATTCTTCGGCAAATTCTTTCTGCGTTATGACGAATCCGAGCTCATCACAGGCACCTGTATTATAAGCCAGACTACTATAAGCTCTCGCGCAGAGCGGGAACACAGCGTCTGATGAGTAGTCCGTAATCGTAGTCCCTCCCAACGCTATGCCATTTACGTATAGAGTTATATTTTTAAGGCTGAAATTCTCGAATTTAAGGGCACTCTTTTTATATTTTCCATTCGTCGAGGCGTGGCCCTGCATTCCAATTAATATCCTTTTAAGTAGGACTCCAAGGGCCACGTTTTCTAGTTGCTTCGAGGCCACCAAACCGGCGGGCACCGTGCATAGTTTGATCTGTACCCTGTTAATTGGGTATTTTACTGTGGCGTGTATTAAGTCTTTCTCAATTTCTATTTGTTTTGGCGAACTTAATTTCACTCGGCGTATACGCAACTACGCCTCCATAATGTGAATCACAACGGGTTTCGCGCCCTCTTCTTGATCAGACCCCAGATTTATGCAGATCTCAGGACTCGTGCGGTTGAGCTTTAGCTTCAGATCGATGCCGTTCATGAGCAGTTTCTCCTGGAATGTGAAATCTATAAGAAGACGTCCAAAACACTCGTTTATCTTTTTTTTAGAATTTTTAAATTTATCCTTTAAAACATTTTCATCTTTAGTCTGGTAATATCCCTCGGCTGTTAAAAAGGTGCCCTTCGCTTCTTTTGAAAAGTTGAGGACATTTTCCAGATAGGCTCGTAGGTGGTAGTACCTCGTTCCTGCCGAGATGTTAAACTGATTTAAATACACCTCACACTGGTTGAATATGGTGTGTAAAAAAGTTGTTTTCAGGGTACGCTGAGTAACTATCATCGCAGTCCGTTCCATCTGAATGGGCTATACGCAGTTTGGCGTACATGTGCATGCACCTCGGGTCAAAAACGTAAGGGCCTGAGCTGGGTATCACGAATTCTATAGGGGCACTCGGCGAACTAATTGTGTTTAATGGGTTAATTGTAATAAAGTCGCTATGCTCAATAGAGACCTGAGTGGGGGGCATATCAAAGAGGGACACTTCCGATTTACAGCATTGTGAACTACATGGATGGATGAAACGCGCCATGACGAGTCAGAAATAGTGCAACCTCTCTCGACAACCAGAGCCGGATTTAGACGTGTGGAGGCCCTGGGCAGCCTCCATGTGGAGGCCCCCCTACCTTAGGGGGAAGACATAATTGAAGTCATCCATAAGATTCATAATATAATTAACATACATACACTTTCAAAACATCGTGCACTCTTGTGTCTGTCCATTCCACTCATTTCTGCAAAAAATGAAAGCCTCGGGTTACTCGGGTATTCCATTATAGTGAGAGTAGGCCTAAAAGAGTAATAAAAACAAAATAATAATCAGTACACAACAAATAGTAATTGGTAAAAGTTTATGTACTACAGTGGTATTGGATGCGCGTGTTTTTTTGTTGATCATCTATCGGGTTTTTCTAGTTTCGGGTTTTTTCTATTTTGATAATGGCTTGTCAATATGTGGAGGCCCCCAAGATGTGGAGGCCCATGGGCAGCTGCCCACTTTGCCCACTCCTAAATCCGGCCCTGTCGACAACTAGTAATCAGCCTATGCCATAGGTTTCATACGCTTAGAGCACTTCTTTTTTGATTTCCTTTTAAGGTTAGCGCCACGTGATGGTAACCCCTTCTTCCTGGCAGATCTCTTCTTTCCGCCACCACGCATTTTTCTCTGCATCTTTGATGATTTCGTCCCGTGTACGTTTTAATTGTTTTTTAGAGCTTCTTTAGGCTTAGGTCTACCCATTATGTCTTCGCCACGTTAAAACCTGTTTGTAACGCCTTCCTTCTTCCTGGCAGATCTCTTCTTTCCGCCACCACGCATTTTTCTCTTTGCATCTTTGATGATTTCGTCCCGTGTACGTTTTAAATGTTTTTAGAGCTTCTTTAGGCTTAGTTCTACCCATTATGTCTTCGCCGCGTTAAAACTTGTTTGTAACGCCTTCCTCCCTAGGTGTCTAGCACCCCTCTTCAACAGTGGGACAGCGGTGCGTAGTATGGATGAAAAAATGGATCCAAGCCCACTCCCACGCTGGTATCTCACCCCTCGATAGACTGTGAATGGCCTTCGGGTCATTATAAACGACGAAAGTGTAGTTTCACTGTTAAGCTCCCATCACCGAATAGAATTTTTTTTCCCTCAATCGTTCTTATATATATAGAGAGATGTTGGTTAATAGATTAGTCGCAACATTCACATAATAGGGCTTGTCATATGTAACGCTCACACTTTTCCCTCTATGTTTGGGGATGTGTGCAATACGCAGTAGGCGCGCCTGGGTGTCCCCAACAAATTGGTGCTCTACGATATTGCTGTAAATATAGCACATGTCTGGGGGTGGAGAGCTTTCACTCAATTTCTCCATCTTCAATTGATACATTAAGCTGGACAAGTCATGTTGTGCCTCGTGAAAGGTATATCTTTGGAGAGCTGCGCTATATTGGCCCTCGGCCACAACTGTGAACAGCTCTTTATCTTTAATATTTCTACTAAGCGTTGATTTTAACTTCAATGTGCATGCAGGCGTGTCTATATTTACGACTTCATAAAGTAAATCGTTTTTCAGGTACGACTTTTCAAGACTCTTGTTTAACCCCGTCACAATGTCCATGGCTGTATCATAATGCCCGATTCCTAGCGTTACATTTGTGCTATAGTAATGCACCTCAACGAACAGGACTGATCGCATAGTATTGTCTAAGGTTATGTCTAATTTTTCGCATTCATCGATTCTTCTAAGGATCAGAAATATGATTTGCTCATTTTCAAGAGTTAAAAATTTGGAGACTAACTGGAATTCACATAAACCCACCTCATACGAATCACGCTCCAATTCAGTGGGTCCGTGGAGTTCTGTCACAAAGTTGGCGAGGGTGTTGTTAGGATGTACAGACAGAGAAGAAGAGGACGGGAGTGTGACATAGAAGTAGCTAGGCGCCATGTTGCATACTAATTAAGTTTCATTATTGCAGCAGCTTTTATATAGGTGTTGAAGCTTTCTAGGTAACCCAGCCATTTCACCAGGTACATTTTTCTCTTTCCTGAACCTTTGCTGCCTAAAGTTTTTTCAATTTTAAACACACTTTTTCCTAAATTAAATGTCACTTTCTGCAACTCCTCGCGGTAAAAGCCTCAAGCGATCTCTTCCCCATTTAAATCTTCAACGTAATACATCATTATCTCACCTTTAGGTCTCATAGCACGAACTTTAAAAATCTCACGTGTCCATCCTTGCTCAAATCCCTTCGCGAATTTATTTCCCGAACGTGATAGCCTTACATAATCATTGATTTTGAAATGTGGAGAGAGCGGTGGCGGTGCTCCATCTCTTCTCACCTCTGGCAGCATACCTCTTTCTAAAACTTCGTTAGGTGTTGTGCCAATCGTACAGGTGGTATCAACGGTTGTATGATGATGCCAATGACCCGAGAACGTTTATAGATCTGTATGTGTTTTTATGTGTAAAATAGCGATGCATGCGTTCCTTTATGGTACGTTGAACTCTTTCAGCTAAAGAGGCCTTATGTATAGAACTGCTAGTGTAGTAACTGATATTAAATTCTGTCAGCATGTTCTGAAAAGCGCGACCTGTAAATTCTTTCCCCATATCCGTACAAAAATAGCCAGGAACTCTTCTTTTAACATCAACGTTTTGGTCGCTTTAGCAACTGTTTCAGGCGATTTATTTTCAGTGGAATTAGCCACAGATATCTAGAGAATACATCTATTATGAATAGGATGTAGCGGTATCCGTCATTATACACTGAATATCTTTGCATGTCTATTAAATCCGCTTGCCAAATAGAGTCAATCGAATCCGCTGTTGTCTTGGCCGTTTTAGACCTTTTTCTCACCAGTTTGTGAAGTGTATAAGCATCCTGCTCCCGCAAAAACCGCTCAACATCTTTTTTCCCTACTCCGTAAACACCTCTGTACAGTCTATTAACGCCACCATAGGAGGCGGGGTTAGAAATGTCACAATAGTGTTTACTTAATATGTTAACCATTTGCGTATTTTAGATACACGTGGATAAAGTTGGCCGTTTCTTCTCTTCTTTCTCTTCTTCAGAGACGCTGCTGCTGGGGGCAATGGTGTACTCAGTTGTGACACATGCGAGACTTGATCCAGGTCTTTTAACCTATTCAGATTACCTTTCAATGTTATGGGGACATTTTTTGGTTGTAGTCTTGCTTTAATATGCTTCCATCCTGTTGGTGAGGGCTTGTCCCACTTTCTCACCAAATCATGAACAATATCAATAATGTTGGATCCTTGTACCCTTGTTCCTTCAACAATGACCTCGCCTGTATCACTCAGTGTATCAGCCCACTGTATGATGAGGTCCTCACTCAATAGATTATAAAGAGTTAAGCCTTTATTCCTCAATGTATGTGGGAGACTGTTTTTAAGACATGTTCGATGTGTGTGTTCCGTTGTTCTTTGGTTGGTCATCTCTAACGTCAGGCCCAGGTCCTGTGTTGCCATGCTCAGCGCTACTCGCGCTGTGCCTAATAACCACGGGGAGCTCTGTCGGATTCTTATAATCTTCGTACTCATGAAGAAATTTCTGCAAAGCCTCTTGAAACTAGAGCCTTTTCTCATCAGATGACTTTTCACTGTTTAATAGGGCTAGCAACTCGCTTTCCATTCTTTTAAACCTACTTTTACGGGGTTCTAGAGCCGTGTCTGGAATCTTTGAACTTTGCAATGAAGCATACACTTCGTGCGGAATCACAACCACCTTCTTCATTATATTAATCTAGTCAGTAAAGGACCCAAAACTGAAAATAAGATGGGTAGGAATGATCCTCCTCTTTGTACAATAATTCGCTTTTTCTTACCCACAGTTTGACTTTTATGAGCGAGCGCTCGTATTATGTTCTTGTAACGACGTAAGCGAGCCTTCTGAGGGGGTTTCATTGGCACATTACATTTTATAACATTGAGACAGATTTCACAGATGCATTTTAAAAAGTCGGAGTCGATATTTTTAACAAACATCTGTTGCAGTGCCCGGGACAATCGTTGATAGATTTTTATTAATTTTTATTAATTTTATTTAATGGTGTTCCTTGAACACGAGTCGTCTGCGATATTTACAGGTGATCCCTTGAAAAGAGGCAACAAACTAATACAGATGCAGATAACAGGTAATGTACAGTTTAAAGACACCCTGCTGTTCACATCTTGTAAATTAGCAAAGCTGCCCAAGGTCATGGGCGTAGCCGCTGAAGTTTCAAAGGAGTATTTCCCTTACACATTCCTCACTAACGAAACTTTGAATTACGTAGGACTACCTCCACCCAAACATTACTTTAACTACACCAACATGAGTGATAGTGAGCGTGAAGATTTTGACCGCTACTACAACAGTTTTAATGAAGCTAATCCATACAATCTAGCCGATAAATGTGAACATTATTGCGTGAATGACGTACGTGTACTTAGAGTATGCTTTCAAGCCTTTAGAAGGATGTACGGGTGTCAGGAAATGATTGCCCCCCCCTGTAGAGCAAAAACTAGAAGAGATAGATAAAAACCGGCGAGACCACTTGAAAGAGCGTTAAAATCTGAATAAAAACCATTATATTCTATTCCTGTGATTTTAATTCTTACCATTTTTTCCCCCACAGAAACCATGGCATCATCTATTTTGAACGATTCAGAGAAAAAGCGAGTTCTTGACCGCATTCGAGCTGTCACATTTCGTGAAGCAAAGGAAGCTGGTGCAACTTTCATAACTCGACACTGGGTGGCTGAGAGATTAAAAAGATCAGAAGACTTTGTCAAAAGGAATTGGAATAAGAATCCTGAAGATTGTGAAACAGAATTTCGAGGAGGAAGACCGGAGAAATTATCTCAAGAATCGAAAGACATTGTGCTTGCTGCATCACGGCGCCGAAAGAAAAGCTGCTCTGAGGTAGCGAAAGAGATACTTATCCGTCGTGGTAAGATAGTCAATCGGCAACTTGTACATCAATTTCGAGTTCGCCAAGGCTTGAGTGCTTGGCATGAAATAGCTAAGCCACGGAAGAGTGATCTTAATATTGAAGATCGGCTATGGCTTTGTGATTATCTTGAGGAATGGACGGAAGACGATTTCCTTCACTTGGTTGTCAGCGATGAATTCTTCATTTATGTCTCCAGAAAACCAAATTTTCAGAATGATCGGGTTTGGGCAACAACTCCTGATGAAGTCCCAGACGACCAGAAGTATCGAGAAATAGTAAAAAATCCAGCATGTGTGGGTGTTTTCATTATGTTCTCTATTCGGAAGCTCATCTGGGTTATCAAACCAAGAGGAACCAGTTGGGATGGGCCTTATTTTCGAAATGTAATTTTAGCCCAACATGTAATTCCGTTTTTGAAAGACCCCGAGTGTGTTTTGGATGTTCAACAGGCAACCTTTCTTCACGACAAAGCCCCCTGTATGAAAGCACTTGCGACTCAACAACTGCTTAAGGACAATAACATTGATTTTTTCGGAAATAATGAATGACCTGGCAATTCTCCCGATCTTAATGTCTGTGAACATGTCGGATCCATCATGAAGGATCGGGTGGAGTCCTTAATGCTGGAACAACCCATTCAGAATCGGTATTCAACAGAAATTATGACTGCAAAGATCAACGAAGTCCTTGAAGAAATGAGTCATGATACCGATCTCTTTGAGACACTTCTGGGATCATACCCCCGTCGATTAATGGCCGTCAGAGCTGCAAATGGGGGCAACACCCGATATTAAAACAAGTGTTTTTTATTCAAAATTAAACGTTCTTTCGCGTGGTTTTGTCTGTTTTTTCTATTCCTTTCAGTTTCTTCTGTACAGGGGGGGGGGGGCAATCATTTCCTGACACCCTTTACATAACCCGTTTCAAATGCGATCCGCTGCAAGTCGCGACCACGATCACCTCATTATGTTTTACGGTGTTCAAGAATAACTTCATGCCTAAAGACATCTTAGCCGTTATTCACAGAAAGAATCCCCGCAGTTATGGGCACAAGGCTATTTACTGGCTCATACACCTACAGAAACATACCGGGGTATACATAAAACATGCCCGCAACACGGGTGAAGTACCCATTAAGGTCAATGGTCGTGTTTTTTGGGTTGATGACCTAAGTGAGGATCCAGCCACTGGTGAGAAGACTATGTATTCCTTTAACGGCTGCTGGTGGCATGGATGCCCGCGCGCTGAATGTGCCGTCACAGGGGACCTTTATGGAAGATCCCCCGCCGACAGCCTCGCATGGATCCGTAACCATGATCAACTTATAGACTCCCAGTTCACTCACAAAATCGTGTGGGAGCATGAGTATGATGCACGGATGGAAACAGATGCCCATTACCGTGAAGAAATAAGGGCCATCAAACGTTCAATGGTGTTGGACCCCCTCAAATGCGGTGACAGCTTGTTTGGAGGGAGCACAAACCTATTCAAACTATACTTTCCGCCTACGGAGGGCGTGAAACTCCACTACTACTTCTGCTCTTTATACCCCTACGTGATGAAGAACAATCCGTACCCCGTAGGTGCGCCTGAAAAAATGGTGGGTCCCACCATACCAACCATCGAGGAGTTTTCAGCTAACTTGAATGAGCGCTACTTTGGACTCTCTTTCGTAGACGTGCTCCCCCCTCGCGATTTATGGATGACGATCTTACCCGTCGTTATAGATCACAAGCTCATGTTTCCCCTGTGCGTGAAATGTGCAGAGGAGAACAGCGGTGATTGTAACTATACAACCAACCAACATAAGATCAGAGGTGTATATACAAGCCCTGAGCTGGCCCTAGCCGTTCGCCATGGGTATAGAATATTGAAGATACATGAGGTGTGGAGGTTTCAGAAGCTACCCAACCTTTACACACCATATATAAACGCTTTTTTGAAGGATAAAGTAGAAGCATCAGGATATCCGCGAGGGGTTGATACCGAAGATGAAAAAACGGCTTATATTCAGCGTTACCGTGCCCATGAAGGTATACAGCTTGACCGATCCCAAATTGTTAAGAATCCTGGCAAGCGCTTTAGTGCAAAGTTGTGTCTAAACAGTTTTTGGGGGAAATTTGCACATAATACCGGCAAAGGGAACGTTCATTTGACACAAAGTTATAGTGAAGGCTGGGATTATGTCAACGCTCCCGATAAAGAGGTTATGGAGATCGTGAATGTAGGTAATACATAATAAAGTACAACATTACCGAATTGGCCAATGATACCTCGCGGGTTACAAACATACCTGTAGCCAGCTTCACAACGGCCTACGCCCGCATCAAACTTTGGGGTCTATTGCACTCTCTTGGACGGAGGGTGCTGTACGCTGACACAGATCGCGTGATATTCACAGCGAGGGAGGGTGATTCATGAAGTGGTATTCGGCAAAGTGCCAAAATGTGATGGATACTGAAAAACTCTCTATTACCCCCTCCCTTGATACTTTTAAGGCTACATTGAGCCGTGCGAAGGACCAAGATGTTCAAATACTCTACGGGTATTCTGGCGAGCGCATTGTAGGTTTTCATAGTACAAACGATGTATTGAAGTATGTTGTAGACCTAACCTTTATAAAGGCTCACATATACCGCGAAGTGGAAGAAACAACACGTTCAGAAGATAAGCAACGGTTATGGATAGTGAGTCTTGTTGATGAGTAGTTTGACAAGCGATATTATGTCATGTTACATCATACCGACTACTCGTACGCTACGGTTGAGAATATAAATCTTGTCATCATGGAGAATCGTAAGTATTTTTACCACTATATTAATATATATCATGACGAGGTTTGTAGTGAGGTTGTGGCTAATGGGCTATGTCAGTTTTTAACAGACTATAGAGACGAGTATCGTTTGTTAAACAAAAAGGATAAATATGGACATATGTTTCTCTCGAATGGTTCTGAGAAAGCTCGTCCCCGAAAACTCGGTCCCGGCAAACTCAGTCCCAGAAAACTCGGGCCCAGGAATACTCGGTCCCAAGAAAATTCGGTCTCAGAAAACTCGGTCCTAGAAAATTCCGTCCTCGTAACACTTTGTCCCAGAAATCTTGGTACGTGGGAGAAAAAGAAGAATTAAAGGGATTATGTTTTATTAGAAAATTGCATGAAAGACATTAAAAGAGTGCATATAAAAATCTATTGCATTATGCAAAAGCATTTTCTAATTTCACTTATCTATTACTAAAAAGTACTAAGATTATAGGCAATGTTTCTTAAAAAAGCGATTTTCTCATTAGCATTGTAGTTTTCAACATTTTTAATGCGTCGGTTATTAGTTACATATTTTCTTTTTTTATGAGGCCTATCACCACGATTAACGTGTAGCATTTTTGTTTGAACCAGTGATTCTTCTTTTTGCAAAGCATATATTAGTGTCCAGATATTTGGGTTGTTACTTTGAATCGAAGATCGTAGACCGCTATGGAATCCTTCAAGTGCATTATTCGTCCTAGGTAAGTTCATATTCACTCTGTTCTGTATATTCCACAAAGAAAGTTCAAAAGTTGGCTTTTCTCTGCGGTTGCGTCTACCTCTACGAGTGCCTATATACGTTGCTTCAAAATAATTAATGAAGGTTATTGGTATTTCCTAACCTAACCTAACCTAACCTAACCTAACCTAACCACATCATCGAGACCAAGATTCCTGGGACCAAGCGTTACGAGGACCGAATTTTCTGAGACCGAATTATCTTGGGACCGAATTTTCTAGGACCGAGTTTTGTGAGACCGAATTTTCTTGGGACCGAGTATTCCTGGGCCCGAGTTTTCTGGGACCGAATATTCGGGACCGAGTTTGCCGGGACCGAGTTTTCGGGGACGAGCTTTCCGGTCACCCTCTCGAATAGTGCACCGGATTGTGAAGATGTTTAGTTTGTGGAAATGAACGTCTGGTGAGTGATAAAACATTGAAGCCGGTATTACTTCGTGTAGCGGAAAATTCTCTTTGTCTAGGAAATGGGCACAAGTGTTCGAACAAACCTGTACACGCTTCAGCAGTTTATGGTGTGAATCGCTCCCCCTAGTGAGCCGCCCACCTGTGTACCTCACCCCTCTGAATCACACGAGTTCGAACAAACCCGTACACCTTTCATCAGCGTGACTCACTCCGCCCGTCGAGCCGATCCGTCCACCTGTGGCTCATAGTCATCTCAGAGCTTGAATCGAGTGGACGTGCGAATACGATGGAACTTCCTTTGAGAAGCATTCTCAACGCCTCGCACGATGTCTCCGTGACGAAGTCATTGCCTATATTAGACGCTCGTGTTACGGATATGATTTATTTTGACACGGTTCTTGAATACACATACACCGCTCTGCTCGACGGATGTATCGAATGTCGGAATGAACAAGGCGAGAATGGTCTAGAGCTGGATGCATATTTAAAAGGTTTAGACTCTTCGAAATATCCCGAACTTTGGTACAAAGCACTTGAGCGGTACAGGGCAGAGCTTGCCTACACTGTTCACCCTGAAGAGCTGTATCTCTGTATAATTAGTAGCTGTCGTTACGACTTGGAAGATTATTTCAATTGTCGCTGTGAAGAGTTCACGATTGAAAAGCTCGGGATGGTAAGAAAAAACACTCGATTGGAAAGGAGTGTTTATAAACTTGTATTTAATAATGATGTTGTGGTTAACGATGACCTCTTTGTGCGTGCTTTTGATTGTATTGTAGCCGTGTTTAAAGATAACTTGCCAGCCGAATGTAAAGTGGGCACAAAAATAGTATTGAACGATATGAAAGCCATTTACGTCGAGTATAGGTATCCGTATAACTTAAAGGCTTAGAAAATATGTAGAAAATATGATTTTCCACAGTTAACCTAAATCGAGGTGAAATTATAATTTAATAGAAATGGCAAAGGAAGGAAGCTTAGGAAGGTAGGCTTTGGTGACTTCTTCATCTGTGTCACATAAAGTTATAGTTACGAAGAAAGATAACATACAGTAAGCCAAGATGAAACACTGACGATATTTCCCATTCTTTAACACATTTTCAGCATATAGACTAAGAACTACAGTTCTACAGAACTACAGAATGCTTCCGATTATCTGAGAAACATAACGTGCAAACAAGGGTTTAGCAATTCAGAAGATCGAAGATATTATGCACCTTTATTTTACTGATTCACTACATGAAAATTTAAAACACAAGAAAACGTCGAAACAAACAGAAACGAGGAGAATTTCGATTTATGATTGATCGAGGTCCGTAGTGTAATGCTAGCGCATCCAACCGGCAATTGGAAGGCCCTGGGTTCGATTCCCGTGCGGTTCGCCTCATTTTTCATTTATTCGTTATTTCTCTTCCCCGTGTGCAGAGACGCTCCTTATTTACGTCGTTTCTATTCATTTATATACTGCGTGGTCATTGCAGTTAAATGCACATATTCACGATTTGCGAGGGTGCCCTCTCAGGGCATTGGTTTCTGCCCTATGTAGGAGAATTTCGATTTATGATTGATCGAGGTCCGTAGTGTAATGGTAGCGCATCCAACCGGCAATTGGAAGGCCCTGGGTTCGATTCCCGGGCGGTTCGCCTCATTTTTCATTTATTCGTTAGTTCTCTTCCCCGTGTGCAGAGACGCTCCTTATTTACGTCGTTTCTATTCATTTATATACTGCGTGGTCATTGCAGTTAAATGCACATATTCACGATTTGCGAGGGTGCCCTCTCAGGGCATTGGTTTCTGCCCTATGTAGGAGAATTTCGATTTATGATTGATCGAGGTCCGTAGTGTAATGGTAGCGCATCCAACCGGCAATTGGAAGGCCCTGGGTTCGATTCCCGGGAGGTTCGCCTCATTTTTCATTTATTCGTTATTTCTCTTCCCCGTGTGCAGAGACGCTCCTTATTTACGTCGTTTCTATTCATTTATATACTGCGTGGTCATTGCAGTTAAATGCATATTATATATATATATATATACACATATATATAAATAAATATATATATATATATATATATATATAATATATATATATATATATATATATATTTCCTGTACTAATATATTGATGGTTATACTACAACGTTTTGTATATTTTTGATTATATATTTCTCGTTCGTATTTCTTATGCTATTATTATTTTTGATCATATATATTCCATTGTATATTTATTTGATTATATATTCATCGTTCGTATTTCTTATGCTGTTATTATTTTTGATAATATATATGCCATTGTATATTTATTTTCTATATATTTGGTGAAATTGAATCCATTAATTCGTCTAAATAAACATAATGATGTAATGGTGTTTTATTTAATTTTTTTGGTTGTACACGACATTTAATTACAGCAAATGGTTGGCCTCTAAAACGGATTTCTAAACCAACTGCCAAGAATATCTGGATAGTACAATCTGGCAACCCTAATAATGCACACCTGAACAAGCCAATTACGCCTTCTAAGTCAACTGGCTGGTTAAGCCAGAATATATGCTTTAATTAAATAAATAAACGCAATCTGGCAACTCAATAATGTACAGCTGAACAAGCCATTTACGCCTTCTAAGTCAACTGGCTGGTTAAGCCAGAATATATGCCTTAATTAAATAAATAGCGCAATCTGGCAACTCAATAATGTACATCTGAACAAGCCATTTACACCTTCGAAGTCAACTGGCTGGTTTAGCCAGAATATATACTTTAATTAAATAAATAGCGCAATCTGGCAGCTCAGCCAGATAAGCCAACTGGCTGATTAAGCCAGTTGTCCGATTAGGAACATATTAAGACAACGGCCGCTCGGCTGAAGTCTTAATATGCGCTTGGCTCCTGCCAGGCGAACACCTCTCTTCCTCTCTCCTTCTCCTCTCTTTCTCTTGGGGGATAACTCCGCCTCCAAGTTGCATAACCCCCTGTTGCATAACATCTTGCAACATTCTCCCTTTGATGCATAACTTATAAGCAACATTTTCAATTGCATTGCACTCTCCTTTTTCGCCCATGCTACTCGCCCCTCCTGAAACAGTCTGCGTCATTGCGTGTGAATTTCGTCGACGAAAGGAAACGAGTCATACATAGCTTGGAAAATATTGAATGAATGAAATTACATAAACATAATAGTCATCAGGGCGCATTTACGAGTTAAAGTTGATATTCATTTTAAGTATTTACCATTTGTTGTAATTTATGTATTAAAATAAATATTTTCCTATGGATCCAGACTTTCGGCCCACCCTGTATATATATATATATATATATATATATATATATATATATATATATATATATATATATATATATACACCGGGTGTCCGAGAATTATCTGTACAATATTTGGCTGTTATTAAAAGTCAACCATGAAGTGTAGAAATTCCAGTGTTGTCCCATTTTACAGAGAATCTCATTAAGTTTTTCTGATACCACGTTTTGACAAGTTTTTTAGAAATGTACGCGGGTGATGATTTAAAAGCAAGAATCACAGCTGCTATTGAGCGAATTGATGTGGATATGCTGCAGCGTACATGGCAACATTTGGAGTATCGATTGGATGTTTTGCCAATCATTAATGGTGCACATATCGAATGTTTGTAACAACATTACTTTAATAAAAGAAACTTTTGAAAATACAGATTCTAAATAATCTTGTTTAAGAATTTTACGTGTGTTATCAAGAATTTTATTAAAAGATGAAATTGTACAGATAATGTTCGGACACACTGGAATTTCTAAAAAACTTGTCAAAACTTGGTATTAGAAAAAACTTAATGAGATTCTCTGTAAAATGGGACAACAATGGAATTTCTACACTTCATGGTTGACTTTTAATAACAGCCAAAAATTGTACAGATAATTCTCGGACACCCTGTATATAAGAAGAAGAAGAAGAAGAGAGAGGTATACTAAATCTACATATAGAAAATGATCGAAAAACTGGTACCAAACCTAAAACTAAACCGAAATACCATCCAAACAACGATGGAAAATAGGAAAGGCAGAATGTGTAGTGTTCCCAAATTAAAGGCCCGACAAGGGACCTCCTCAACTCTGAAGGAAAATAGCTTGGTCGTCAGGGGGCCAAGAATTTTCAACCAGTTTCCAAAGGACCTCAGAAACGTTATAGGGATCAAAATTGAAGTCTTCAAGAGAAGACTAGATGCCTGGCTCAGGACGGTACCAGATGAACCGGGTGTGCCTGGCTATGTACAGTGGAGATCGCAAGAGAGCAACCCGCTTTTCTACCAAGCCAGGACTAGAGGCGGTGCCACCAGCTTGACCTTCGTGTGAAGAAAGACCGACGCACGGAACCCAAACAAAGTTAACAAGGTATATACAGTGGCCAGTCATATTACTTGGACCACCTACATATTTATCGTGGAATGAGATTTAGAAAAGGTTTTCAAAGGATTAAGATAAGCCGTTTATGGGTATTTGCCTTTTTGCGATACGTCTAGACACACTAGTCTCAGAGGAATGATTGTGATCAAGAATTGTTACCTTATTTGGGATTTATCAAAAAAATAGAAAAATCTAGGGGTGGTCCAAGTAATTTTGTTAGTTACTGTATATACTGTAGGTGAAGAAGGGAAACCACACTTCAGGAAGCTGTAAATTTTATTTCTTAACACCAATACAGTTTCGGTTCCTCGCGAGCCCTTATACATTTATACAATATGACAAAATTCCGCAGCGTTCACTCAACACTTATTTTTGAGTGCCATTGATAACACTGTGCAACAATTTTTTTGTTTATGTTGATTTTTCGATCTTTTCTATATGTTTCGGCCACGCTGATTACATATTTGGCATCGGTTTTGCTCGGAAAACTATAGTTTTTATAATATGGTCAAATTTAGAAAGCTTACTTTTTCGCCATTTTTATGGCATTTTTCTGAGATAGCAAAAGTAATTTCAAGTGCAAAATTCAAAATGTTCCCAAAACTGGGGTTTATTAGTAATATTTTTATTGGTTAAGGCCCATTATTAAGTATTTGTACACATTTGGTTTCTTATTTCTGTTTATAAAATGTTTTTTTGTATTTTTCAGATATTTGAATTATAATTAGATGGTGATGGCTACCAATAGGTCCTGCAAACACTCTGCAGATTCATTTTGTTATGTTTGCGGCCATTACATCAATCCAAAGCAAGTAAAGCACAAAATTGACACAGGAACGAAGTTTTATACAGCATATCACGCTTACTTTGGCATGACCATGGGCGATCAAGATAAATCATGGGCACTTCATTTTTGCTGTGGAAGCTGCCGTTCCACACTAGAAGGATGGCTGCGAGGTACCTGAAAAGGCATGCCATTTACTATTCCTCGCATTTGGAGGGAGAAAACCAATCACCACGATGATTGCTACTTCTGCATGGAAGACATTTCACTCTACAAGAGAGGTAAAGGTCGAAAAAATGTCCTGTATCCAAATATCCCATCTTCTATTGCCCTCGTCCCCCATAATGAAGATTTACCCGTTCCATGCCCACCCACTATGGAGGAAATAAAAGAAACGCCTTTAATATCCTCCGATGAAGATAAAGATGCTGACTTTGAGGCAAGCTCCAATACGTCACCCCATTTCCCCAACCAGAAAGACATAGACGACCTAGTCAGGGATATGAACCTTACGAAAACCAATGCAGAAATTATGACGTCCAGCCTTAAAGAGTGGAATCTTTTCGACCCAAGTGTCAAGATCTCTTTCTACAGGAATAGGCATTTGCGATACGCTTCTTTCTACTCCTGTTTTGCATCGAGCTCTCTTTGCTACTGCTGTGATGTGAATGGTCTTTTTGCTGAGATAGGAATTGAAAACAGCCTTGCTGATTGGCGTTTGTTTATTGGAGGTTCAACTAGAAGTTTTAAAAGGCGTCCTACTACATAATGGAAACATGTTTCCATCTATTCCTGTGGCTCATTCGGTTCAATTGAAGGAAGAATATGAAAATGTAAAGCAGTTGCTAGACAAAATAAACTACAGTGAACATAGATGGGATGTATGTGGAGACTTCAAAATGCTAGGATTCCTGCTTGGACTACAGGGTGGTTACACTAAATATTCGTGTTTCCTCTGCCTTTGGGACAGCAGAGCAGATGGTGAGCATTTTGTCAGAAGGGACTGACCCGTGAGAAATGAGCTTAATCCAGGTAAACACAATGTTCTAAACGAAGCCCTTGTTCCAACAAACAAAATTTTGCTACCCCCGCTGCGTATCAAGCTTGGTCGTATTAAGCAATTGATCAAAGCTTTGGATGCTGAAAGTGATGCTCTTTATCATATACGTTTAATGTTTCCCAAACTTTCTGAAGCTAAAATCAAGGGATGCATATTTTTTGAACCTCAAGTCAGATGCATGTTAGCATCTAAAGAGTTAGAAGAAAAAATGACAGCTCTTGAAAAAAATGCTTGGCAGTCATTTCAGCCTTTAGTTCATGGATTTTTAGGTAACAAGAAGAATGACAACTACAGAGAGCTAGTAGAAAATCTACTCAAACACTTTCAAAGGTTAGGTTGTAGAATGTCTCTGAAGTTACACTATCTGGACTCACATTTAGAATTCTTCAGACCAAATTTGGGTGACGTAAGTGAAGAACATGGTGAACGTTTTCACCAAGATAGCCAAACCATGGAGAGGAGATATCAGGGAAAATGGGACGCAGCTATGATACGCGACTATATCTGGTGTTTAATACGAAATAATCCACGGGACTACAAGAGAAAAAGTCGCTCAAATGTACATTTTTAAGCATTATCCGTTTAGATTTGTGAGCATATTTGTGTGCATATTATATATGGGTGCATTATACATACATACATTATATACGCATTATACAGTATATACATTATATAACTTATGTATACATTATATATCTTTAAATATGAAATATATTTATTTTTTTTCCTTTCCTTTTCTTCATTGTGATTTTGCTCTCTGATAAGCCACTAGGTACAAAAAATAGATTATGGTTTTCAGAAGAAACTAGAGTTTTCACGAGAAAACTAATGCGATTTTTTAATTCAGCGCACCCAAAAACACAAAGAAACACCAAAAAAATAAGATAAACACAAATTTTCCAAAAATTTTTTACATAATGTAATGCTAAGACGTTTAAGCTGCATGTAAAGAGAGAGAGAGAGAGAGAGAGGAGAGAGAGAGAGAGAGAGAGAGTTTCTGGGGAACCTCAATTTTATGATGAAAAAGAAAACGAAGAGTGAAAGCACTTTGACAACTCTTTTCTTCAAATTTTTTTATTTCAAATTTCAATTTAATCGTTTTTAATCATCTTTAATCGTCTGATGATGGCATTGTATCCCGAAACGCTTGAAGAAAAGATTTGTTTAAATCTTGCGAATCTTTCTTTGCTATCCTTATTATTATTAATATTATTATTATTGTTATGATTATTATTATTATTATTATTATGATTATTATTATTATATTATTGTTATGATTATTATTATTATTATCTAATTACAGAGTAATATTATTATTTGATTACTGTATGATTATGAGTATTTGTAAAAGAATTTACGGTAGTTACCGGAAATCTTATGTTAGTATTACAAAGAAAAAACAAGGAAGATTTGAAATTGTAGAGATTCTGAGTTCTTGGTTCAGTTTGTGGAGAGCAAACCTGAGGTTAAATGACTGTGATTGTGAGTGGAATAGGTTCACTTGTGTTGCCGTGTGTAGGAAACACAAACTCGCGGTGCATCTTGCTCCTGATAAATCATTCATCCGGATCTATAAAAAGATGAGTTTTTGCAACGTGAACTAAAGACATAAACGGAAATTATTAGGAATTTGACCGCTCATTCGATTATGAAAACACAAAGCGATTATGAAAATACAAACGGAGGCCTCGCTAGTGCGTTGACCCTCTATGTACAGTACTAGGCAATGACGCTGCGAGCTATTCGTACCCAGTGGGTAAATCTGTAAAATCTTCCTTTCATCTATGACTTAATCTATTTACTAGTGGTGTACCAGTTAATCGGCATCGGGAGAATCGGCCATTTTGGGTGCATCGGCCAAATTTAGCCGATTCCCTTACCGATTCTTTGAAATTTACAAATTTTCATTACAAAACAAAATCTATATTTAGCGAAAACTGAACATACAAAAATCACTATTTATGATAATTTACAATATACTCATTTCAAAGTGTGATTATATAAAAATGTTTTACATTCACGAAAAATGTAAAGCGTAATAAGGTAAGTGGCCCATAAATTTACATTTTCTCTAATTAGCTAATCTCTAAGTATTATAAACTATTGTAATCTCCTAACTCTACATTAATAATAACTATATTAATTTGTACTTTATAATTTACATATTAAACCATCTTATTATGTTGACTTTATTTCAAGTATTTTATTAATTTTATAAACCCAAATTATATATCCATTTTTTTATTCAAATTGGCCACAAAAGAGTTGAAATTTTAATGAAAAATTTTGTTGTTGTTTACATTGTTAAAGAAAGAAAATACCTTCAACATAAAGAAAAACGGATCACCTGAAGATCCGACACTTCAGCCTTTTTTAGTTAGCTTTATAAGGCTAACTAACGAAAATATCACGACTTAACCTAACCAATCGTTAAGTCAACTGTACACCCTTGACGATGGTTAGGTTAGGTCGTGATATTTTCGTTAGTTAACCTTATAAAGCTAACTAAAAAAGGCTGGTGTGACGGATCTTCACGTGATCCGGAAAAACAATTACTTTAAATATTGGTATTCAATTTATGAGACTAAAATAAAATTATTTTATCATTTTACTGAATAATTAAAACTATTTAATACCACTTTAGCTATGGTCTATGAGTAAAAAATTTTGGTACTGTATATTGTGGAATGAGCTAAAGAAAACATTTAAACAAATTTGAAATGTAAAAATATGAAAACTGAAAGTTTACGCATTAGATTAGTAAAATGTATGAAGGGAATGATTTTTTAAAAATCTAGGCAAAAAATCGGTATCGGTAATTTTTCATGGAATCGGCATCGGCATCGGCAAAATTTGGGAATCGGTACAGCACTACTATTTACAAATGTATCATGAACATTGCCTCTAATTTATAGCGAGTGGACCAGATTATAACAGAATGTTACCATGTAACTGCTCTGCCATTGTAGGCCATAATTAATTGTTACAGAAACAATTAATAATTTTATTAATTAGTTTAAAAGGGGTCACCAGATATGCTTGTGTCAATAATCAAGGAAAGGAAATACCCGTTATACCCGCGGGTATGTATAACGACGCAATTGCTTAGATTATACAAATGATCGAACTAAAGGAATTAAATCTCAATTATTTTATCATTGAAGGACAATGCACAAAATACAAATGGAAAATAAGTGAACTTATTACACGAAAACGCAAGAATAAATTTCAGAGTCGTGAATACGAAAAATGTTACGCGGTGAAGTAGGCCTACGAGGAAGGCCTTTGGAAGAGTTGTTACATCTGTCAAGGCAGAGCCATGACTGACTCCTTCTATCCTGTTTAAGAGAGAACCATTTGATGAACTTTCTTTTACCGAACGGGCATCTGTTCCAGCGGAAATATCTTTATGAGGTTCCCAAAATGGTACTTTAACGGTTGTTTCAATGATTCTTTCCAGCTTGACGCTTCCGGCGGTAACCGTCTTTCTTGATCGTGGAACCTGTCACTGTGGGATGCAGGTTCCTACATTTTATATATATATATATATATATATATATATATATAAGTTGTTAATTGGGTCGTTCCTAATGAACTTCAATTTAATTTTAAATAAAAACAAGATGACCCATAAAACTTGCATTATTTCATCTGAAAATATTTATTTAATAGTCTACGTTTCGGACCTTGGCCCACTCTAAAAACTAAAATAATTTTATGAATTGAGTTACAATTACCTGTTTGTAATACAAATTGTAATTCAATTTATAAAATGGTTTTAGTATTTGAGAATGAGCTAAGGTCCGAAACGTTTTCGCTTGAATAAATATTTTCAGATAAAATAATGCAAACTTCATGGATCATCTTGTTTTATATATATATATATATATATATATATATATATATATATATATATATATATATCAGTGGCGTGCGGTGATTTTTCGTCAAGGGGAAGCAATTCAAGCAAAAACAACAAAGATTATATAAAATAAAAATAAAACTTTAAAATACTCGTATATAATAAAAACAAAACACATATAATCATCTACTTACTTTACTTATAGGTTAATTCTATTCTTCTTTCTTTTTTATTAAATATATCTATTATTTCTTCGTAAAAGGCATCGGTTTTCATATCCTTAAGAAGCTTTTTCTCAATTGAGATTAAAGCTAAACTTGCAAGCCTTTCACAGCACGTATAAGTTGCCAGATATTTCAAGAAAATTAACTATAAGATCTGGACAGCGAAATCTAAATTGCTTCCTTTTTGACATAGGGAAGGATAAAATAACGATAAATATATATTCTTTTTCGCTTAACATGGCCATGAAATTTTTTAGTAGAAAAACTATATATGAAACTTGTTGTATTCAATAAATACTACATTATTAAACATTAAATGAGTTTTTAGAATGGAAAGAAACAATTTGTAACAGTAAAAAAAAAGCGAAAGTCATTGGGAAAAAGGATGCATTTCGTCAATTGTTGTCCAACTCGAGGTTTTTTGCGTCGGCTTTCTTAAAGGTTCTTGCACGAACGGCAACCAATGTATATACTATGTATCCACCTGATTACCAATCAAATGCTATAAATAGTATAATAAAATGATTTTGTACAAATTATTAACACATATTGAACTGTTTAAACTTTAAAGTATAATACAGCATTTTCTTCTTTCTTTGAATAGGGAAGCATTGCTTCCCTTGCTTCCATGGACCGCACGCCACTGATATATATATATATATATATATATATATATATATATATATATACACCCTTGTGGGTTTGCAGCATTTATTCATTTCACGTGTTTAATTGTGAAATTCATCCCATGTATAAACTTGCAGTTATCCATTTTTCTGAAGTTCTGAATTCCAGCTATCATTTAAACATTTTTTTTAATTCAATAACCTTTATTAATAATAAAATAAATACATTCGTTTTACAATTTACAATGACATGAATAATTGTGAAGCTCGACTATTTATTTTATTTAATTTGGCCCTTAAGCTTTACTGGACTTTACTGGGCCTAAACCCACTTTTGTAAGCCCACTTATGGAAGCGTTTAAATAAATCCTTGCAATATTCAGTGCTAAAAAGTTAACATTCTATTAATTATAAAGTATTTTCCTGTTTTTCAAAACGAGAGTAAGATACATTTTTAAATCGAAATTACAGAAAATATCTATCTGAGCTGGATTATGCTGTTATTTTAGTATTACCAATTTTAATCAGCTTAACAATCGTGTTATTTTAGCAGGTTTATACTGTTAATATAATGACATCCATAAAAATGATTTTCTATAAAGGGGGCATTTTTGCGGGCGCCCGCCCTTGGCCGCTCCTCTCTACCTAAAAAAAAATCAACAATTTTTGGCCAATCAAGGGTTATGGCGTTTCCAAAAACATTAGCAGCGACGAAACTAAATATTTACCATATATCCTTCAAGAATAGTAACAGATTGATGTCTGAAAACGTTTGCCAATTTCACTTTTAAGAAGGAGGGGCCTGTACATCTCTCACTAATGTTTATTCAGAACGCTGGATTAGAGATTACAAATTGCTCATTCAGGAACCATGTTTCATTTCTTCGAGGGGAAGGCCAATCAGAGGTAGAAAAATATTTTTACCTCTTAAAACCGATGTTTCTTCGTAAGATTTTATGAATACAATATTTACAATATTTCAAGAATTCGTCGATATTTATCCATTATAAAATAACGTAATGTTTTGTCTCGTTCTAAATTTATAGAAATTTTGAGGCACTTTTTAGGAATTGTTTCGTCAATAAATGAAATGAAACAAATTCGATCAAAAGCGATGTAATTTCGGCGCTCTGTAGCGTTAAACCGAGGAATAATTTATGTACAACGAAAATTTCTAAATGCAAATTTATTCTCGTAGATGTAATTAAAAACGCCGTTACCATCCATCCTCTAATTAATGTATTTCCCGAAAAATACGTGTCAAAATATTATTTCCTTTTGCTTTCAAAGTAAAAAATAATTAAGTGAAAAATTTCTTGCTCGTCTCAAAATTCTGGTAAAATATGAGAAATGACTCTTTCGGAAGAAAAAAATCTTTTTATACGACCATAATTATTCATTTACTTTTTATATTAATTTCACATTTTATATTATTAAAAAATCACCTCGAGATTCTTATTAAAAAAAAATGGGACGACAATTTCCATTTTTTTTTTCGTCTGTACATCTCATTTAGGGTTTTCTGAGGCCGAAGATCGAAGCGGCACACTCTCTTTCATTTAAATATTTATAATATATTGGAGACTGAATTATAATTTATTTCTCCGCGTTGAATCCGAAGTGGAAATTGGAAAAAAGTAAGAGAGAGAGAGAGAGAGAGAGAGAGAGAGAGAGAGAGAGAGAGAGAGAGATAGAATAATATTCGCCTGTTCTATTGATGTATAACTGTCACCATAGCGATATTCCCATTATGTAGAAATATTTTATTCTGAAATTGAATTATGAATTATTAATGGGAGAGGAAAGGAATTTCCTTTGCATTATTTATGTTTTTTATGATTTTATATGCGAAATATATGAGCGTCATGAATAACAGAGTTATTTTAACACTTATGAGTTTACAGCGTATCTGTTTATCCCTCAAAACCCAGCAAGTACAAAAAGAGTAACGATATTTCTGCTTGACATAAAGAATTTCACACACTTAAGCGTTATAAAGTAGATCAGAGATACACAACCTTTTACAACAAAGGGTCAGATACTAACTGTTGGTTACTCACCCGCGAGTCGCATATTGGTCACTGGTCAGTGTCGAGCATTTAAAAAGCCTTTAATCATTAAAGAGAGATACTGCATAATGAATATTTTCTTTTACAAGTTAAATTTCAGTTAGTATCTTTCTTATTTATGATCTTTTGCATGAGTCTGAATCTTGTAAATATATCTAGTAGACTGTGGTGATTTAAAACAGTTATTGCAAAATCTTTCTCATGATTTCTGTCTGTGGCGACAACATAGTATTTAATTCTTCCCCGCGTGGCGCAAGTTGTTTCTCCAGTTGACCATATTGGCCCGCGGGAAGCACGTTGCGCATCCCTGAGGTAGAGGTTCGGAAAATGTGCTTATGTAAGGAACTTTCACTACATAATATCATTGCGAAGTATGAAGAAAGTCATTGTTCCCATATACAAGACTATCACACGTAGCTCATTATCTTCAACGTTACTTATAATTTTTATATTCACAAACATAATCTT
>JAJOZX010001339.1:670000-911443 GCA_023014485.1 Bathynomus jamesi
TAATGTTATTATGGGCGCAGCAATATCAGAATAATCAGGAATTGTTGAGAACAATCCGGATGTTCGTTGACAGTTTCTTGCTCTAGAAATTGCCCGAAACTTCCACTGTGCTATATAAAGAAGAGAGCAGAGTCTGAGAAGTCAGTAAGTGTGAGCACACAAAGAAAGCAGGTTGTTTGTCTGATGGTTACCAGCACTAAGGTACTGTGTTTCTGTGCTTCTCTGTGCTGACGATTTGAGTGTTATCGATCCTTTTTTATTGCGAACATTACTTCAGTGTTGTGAATACATCTTTTTTCTGGAATCTGTAATCTGTTGCAGATTTAATAACTCTTCTCTCTATATCTGCAGGTTATGATTAATGTAGTACAGTTTGGTAAAGAGAATGGCAACTAGAGCTTGTAAACACCCGCCGGATATGTTCTGCTACGTTTGTGGGTATTACATAGACCCCAAGCAAGTTTCGCACAAGATTGTGAAAGGCATCAAGTTCTGGATCGCGTATCGGCTCTATTTTGGTATGCCTATGAGTGACCAAGATAAGCCCTGGGCACCCCATGTGATCTGTGGAAGCTGTCGCTCCACACTTGAAGGGTGGCTGCGGGGAGTACGCAAGGCAATGCTCTTTGCGGTACCCAGAATATGGAGAGAACCAAAGAGCCACCACGACGATTGCTACTACTGCATGGTAGATGTTTCTAAGTACAGAAAAGTTAAAGGAAGGCAGACTCTTCAGTATCCAAGCATAGCGTCGTCCATAGCTCCTGTACCACATGACGAAGGTCTTCCAATACCACGTCCACCAGAACAGGTATCTATCCATTACTTTACCTTCTGTATTTACAGACTGTGAGTCATTATGTGTCGATTTTTCTTAGTGCTGATCAGTGGCGGCTCGCGACTAAAAATTCTAGGGGTGCTGTCTCTAAGAATGGGTTGAAATAATTACTGAAATAAAAGGATGAGCATTGAGCAATGAATAAAAGTTTCAAAAGTTATTGAAAAAGTTATTCAGTGAGCTCATCCTTATATTGTTCTTGATTATTTGAATTGTAAATAAAAAATTTCGGGGTACTGCAGTTCCGCAGTGCCTACTGACGAGCCGCCACTGGTGCTGATGCTCTTCTACATATATAGCTATGCCTATATTTTGTTTCTTTGCTATCCAATTTTGGAATCCGCATATGCGAAAAGATATAGACAAAATCGAAAGAGTTCAAAGACGAGCAACTAAGAAGATTCCGTCGCTTAGGTCGAAGTCGTAAGAGGATAGGCTTAAGCAGTTAAAATTGACTACACTCGAGACTAGGAGGCTAAGGGGTGATCTAATCCAGGTTTTCAAAATTATGAATGGGTTCGATAACGTAGGTAGAGATAGCTTTTTCGAAATATCTCAATATAATAGGACTAGAAATAACGGGTGTAAGTTGACAAGTAGAAGGTTCGAGACAGCAGTTGCTGAAACTTTTTTTACGCATAGAATAGTAAATAGCTGGAATAGTTTGCCGGTAGAAGTAATTAGTAACACGTCTATAAACATGTTTAAAAATCGATTAGACGCATATTTTGATAGAATGGGTATAGTTTAAGTTAGTAAAATTAAGGCTTTGTGGTTCGGAACCCACGTAAAATTGTATGTCCCCTCCGCCACCACGGAGGACATGCACAATACACAATTACGAACACAGTTAGGTAGACCAGCCATGAGTGGATCCTAGGGTCTTTGTTGGTCTGAAACATTATAACATTATAACATATATATATACTGGAGAGAGAGAGAGAGAGAGAGAGAGAGAGAGAGAATTTTGAAGTTCAACTTCATTCCAAAATGAATTTCCCTCCAACTGCGCTCATTTATAAAATGTAGGCATTAAAATGAAATAAAAAAGGTGACTGACTAAAATTCACATAAACTATTACTGAATCGCGAATAAAATAGAAAAAAATAGAAAAATTTAAATGTTTCGTTAAAAATTCAAGCAAAAACAAGTTAAAAAAAAGCTTGGAATAGAAATTGAACCCGAAATCAATTAAAAAGTAAATCGAAACGAAACAGAAAGTCACTAATTATAAACAAACTTTAATTAAAAATGACGACGAGTAAAATTTTATTCAAAACTACAAACTAAAATATTAAGTAGGTGAAATTATGTGTGTTGATCCATGAATATTTCATAGGCGTAAACATAAATGAGAAATTACTCTTTTTCGAAGCTTTCCTTTTGAATGTCGTCGTCTCATTTGCATTTTCCGTTTTAATGATTCTCTTTGGCTCAAAATCCGTAATGGCCAGCTGTTACCGACGATTACCATTTGTCACACCTAAACTGTATACTCTTTAATCATACAGTCATTATTCCTATACCGTAGACACGGCGCAAAGAGATGCGCATAGAGATGCGCCTCAGTGGTGTAGTGGTTAGCATCGCTTACTGCGAATCCATCGGCCCCGGGATCGAGACGGCAGGCGGTGTGCGGCAAAACCCAGCTGTTCATCATTTCACACAATTAAAAAATTGGTTGGTAGATGAATGGGTACCCTGGGTAGCCTAGTGGTTAAGACGCTGGGCTGCTGATCGGTAGGTTGTGAGATCGAGTCCGGGCGAGGACTTTGTAATTTCTGACCGCCCGTGGTGGGGCGTGGTTCGGATTCCACGTTCAACTGTAGGTCTAAGTGGAGTGACAAGCTTGACCTTCATGATAATGAACAATTCGAGCGGAAGCAAAACCAAGGTTAACCAAGGTTACGAATAAAATAAAGCTGAATTTTATGCAGTATTTATTACTTGCTTATTTTTGTTCTCTTCGAACAAATATTGAGGATTAACCTGCGACCTACCATTCTCTTAACTCATTTGTGGGATTTGATGAAGGAGAGAATTCCTATTCTTATCCTGGGCTCGTTAGTTTCCGATTGGATCAATCCTTAGTTTTTGTACATCTGTTTCAAACAATGTATTTGTATTATGAAGCTTTATATCAGGTCTAAGGGGACAAAATACTGAATTGAAGCGGTCATTACTTAGTTTCGTTCATTTCTTTTGGGTAATGGTGCAATACCCATTCATTACGTAGTTTTTTTTTAAAAGGACAGATACTGTATTTCCATTGAAATTCATCTTCCATTATTTGCAAAAATGGTTTAGACATTTTTTAATATTTTTTTCCACTTTGTATTCTTCATCGAGAAATTTAAGAATGAATGTTTCTTTCGGGTTAATCTGTGCTTCACTCATTTTCTTTTAAAGTTTTTGTCCCACTTTAGTCTACATTTGTTTACGTAAAACAATCTATTTTCTTTAACGGAAGAGTGTTCTCACTTTATTTCGACTTTACTCTGTTTTTGTTTTCTGAAGCCTATTTCATACTACAGGGTGATTCAAAAGTCAGGTTACATAGGGCTTTTCTGTTTCTTTGCATGTAAATGAGTTATGAGATGTTATCGAAGGAGGAGCGCATTGATGTGATATTCCTAGCTGGCTGCGCAAGTGCATTGCCGTTAACGGTGGCCATATCGAACATGTGATGTGACTATTCCCCTGTATCATTACATAATACAGTACATCCCTATGTAACCTGACTTTTGAATCACCCTGTATATATTCCTATAATATTGACTCTCTTTCACTCTCTGTTGTCGATGTGGATGTGAAACTTTCTAGTAATTTCTTTTACTTTTCCATTTATGAGTTACAAATAAGGTTTGCTTGAATTCAGATGGAATCTTTCGAATATGCCTTCCTTATCTTCACTGAGTGTGTGAAATATTAATTAACGTTACCAATTTATGCGCAACACGACTTAACAAGAACTCGATAGGTAAGAATAATCGCGTCGATTGGTCCAATGTTAATATGCAGCAGAGAATAGAATACAAAGACAGAACATGTCACCTCTTTAATAATTTAGAAATTTTTCACCTTGGCTGTAATAATCCTTGCTCAAATGATTCTCACTGTAAACTCATAGATAGGTATTATAGTAAGATAATATCCCTGTTAAGAGAAGCAGGAAGCCCCTTGATTAAATCTTACAACTATCATACTAAGGTTATTCCTGGATGGAGTGATTTTATTGCCCCCCTGAAGAGGGAATCGAAAGACGCCTATGATTTGTGGTGCTTTCATGGTAGACCCAGATTAGGACCAGTATACATAAATATGTGTAGAAGTCGGGGTCAGTATAAGGCGGCCATAAGGCGATGTAAACAGGAAGAAGAGTCTATTCGAGCATCAAAAGCCTGTGAAGCTCGCATAAATAACGATAATAACAAATTTTGGAAATTTGTTAAGAATCAAACGGGTGTCAAAAATGTCCTCCCTCCGACAATCGATGGAGTGTCGGGGGAGGATGAAATTGCAAAGTTGTGGAAAAAACACTACTCTAACATTCTTAATAGTGTGAGTAGGGATAATCTTAAGATAGATTGCAGCGAAACGATTGTGGGAGGGACAAGGGAAAATATTTTGATATCATTTTCTGAAGTAAAGAGGTTAATTAAAGAGTTAAAGACTGGTTCTGCGTCAGGGGCAGATGACTTATCGAATGAGCACTTAAAATATGCAAATGACGTAGTATGTCTGCATATATCATTGCTCCTATCAGCCATGCTTGTCATAGCTATATCCCTGCAGAGTTCATGAGGGTATATATCTTGCCCCTGGTCAAAAATAAGTACGGAGACATTCTGTCCAGCAATAATCACAGGCCTATTGCTGTCGCTTCCTGCTTCTCGAAACTACTAGAAAAACTCTTGTTACTCCGATTAAATGATTTCCTATGGACATCTCCTAATCAGTTTGGCTTTAAAAGGTCCCACTCAACTCACCTGTGTATCTATGTACTTAAAGAAACAATATCTAAATACATTGACAGTAATTCAACCATTTATAGCTGTTTCCTTGATATAAGTAAGGCATATGATAGGGTGAACCACAATATTTTATTTGCAAAACTAGAAGACAGGAAGGTTCCCATGTACATATTAAATTTATTGAAATTTTGGTATTCCCACCAATCTTTCACTGTTAGGTGGGGCAATGTACTATCCGAGTGTTTTGGCTCCACTTTCGGGGTGAGACAAGGCTCCTTGCTCTCCCCTATGCTGTTTAATGTGTATATTGACGGATTAATTGCTTCACTTAATGAGGCAACAGTAGGATGTTGTATAGATAACACAAGGATAAATAACTTAGTTTATGCCGATGATATGGTGTTATAAGTCCCTCTGTTAAAGGTCTGAATCGGCTACTAAATGTCTGCGAAGTGTATTCGCAGAAACATGATATTCTTTTTAATGTTACAAAAACTAAGGTTATGCAATTTCATCCTAAAAGCTGTAATCAGCCAGCTGATATAAGGTTTAAAATGAACGGTGAAGTAATTGAGGAAGTACAAGAGTTTAAGTATTTGGGTCAAACTATTACCAGCTCCTTGAGTGATGACTCGGATATAGAAAACAATCTCGAAGCCTGTGTGCTAAAGCGAATATGACCATAAGGAACTTTCGTTTCTGTACAAGTGAAGCTAAAGACACACTCTTTCGTACTTTCTGCAGTAATATATACGGTCAGCAACTCTGGGTGAATTATAAAAAAGGTTCTGGCAGAACCCTAAATTTGCTGTACAACAGGTCTTTTAGACTCTTGCATAAATTACCCCCGAGATGCTCAGCTTCGCAAATGTTTGCTACCCGCAATGTCCCGAGCTTCCCGAGGTAACAAGACGTGCTCAACACAGTCTAATGCAAAATTAAAAAATCAACCAACCCGATCATCCAAGCTATCCATGAGTCCTGCCATTTATCCTCTAAGCTATGGACTTCTTGGTACGAAAACGTCTGTCTGTAGCTCCACTTAACTTCGACAGTGCAGTATTATTTCTAATCAATTGTATATATTTCTATCCTTAGTGTATGAACTGTCTTTGTATTAATAATATTTGTCATATGGACTATAGTCTACCAATAAACCTTTTCATTTTCATTTTCATTTTTCATAATTGCATGTTCATTTTTATATGTTATGGTAAGAGATTTCTGTTCAGATAATATCAATTATCGTGTCGCTGTTATTTGTTGTAATAGGAGCAAATACATTCTCCTTTAGTTGTTTCTGTAACTTCTTGAGTAAGAGTGGATTTCACCAAAGGCTTTAATAGCAACTCCGCTTGCATTCGGTCTTCTTTTATATATATATATATATATATATATATAATATATATATATATATATATATATATTATATATATATGAGGGGTCGCGTGTCTTAAGGTACTTAAGCGCAAAATCAAAATTCGCCAGAAATCGCCTCCAAAGTTCAGCAATATTCTGGCAATAGTATCTCTGTTATTAATTGAGCTAGAACATTCATTTTTTGGCTAAATTAGAGTTCTAAGTATGCTAATGAAGATGTTGATGAGTTTTTGGAATAGATTTTCATATTTTATATTTTATATATATTTCTTTTAATTTTTTGCTTTTCTTATTATGCCGAACTTTGGGTGCGATTTCTGGCACAGAATGATTCCATATTAATGTAAATCACATGTATGGCAGGTAAATAAACATTATTGAGTAAAAAGTCAATGTCTTATTGCCTATTATTAGTACAAATATGAAAGAAATTAATAAAAAAAGAAGAAATAGCACTATCACATCTGGGCGGCAGAGCCCAGCTGGCGAAAGAGGTGAAAAAGTAGTTCGCTTCATAAGGTTTTCAACCATACTTCTAGTGTCGTAAGGTCATTATAACCCAAACCACGCGATAGAGGAAGGGTGAAAATAGTGATATCCATCAAAAACACGTTTTCGCCTGTGGTGGCGCTTTGGTACCTTAAGACGTTCGACCCCTCATATATATATAAATTTTTCTCGTTTGTACTGAAAGGAACGTTAACTTCTCCGCATGTTAAAATCTTCGGAATCTGAGAGGTTCATGATCTTTAATATATTTCCTTTTATTTGCAACAAATTTCAAGTATACTGTGTTTTGCATGCCGTTATGGAAGACCTGTGAATCCTTAATCCTTCCGTCCTTTCATGAGCTGACCTCCTATTGAATTTAATAGGGTATCACTATTTTATAGATTTAATTTTTGTTTTTGGGGTTCCCCTTTTCGACCATAACAAAATTAAGTGCCCTCTACTTCGTGATAATCTCTCATTTTCGTCTCTTTGACGCGAGTGTAAAGACATCAAAAGTTATAAAAATTTATTAGTGTTATGAAGAAATTGCACATATCTGAGTGAAACATTTTACAGTTTCTATCGTATAAAGATACCTTTATGAAGGAAATTTTTTATGGCCATGTCACACTCATACTGTATGTGCGAGTATCTCAAACGTTACAAATTTGAATAACAGTCATATATATATATATATATATATATATATATATACATACAGGGTACAGGTGTTTCAGGTCGACCTAGAAATTGGAAATTTGGAAATTGGCGGAATTACTATGACAAACTTCAAATACCACATACAAACTAGAAATTCCCCAATTTCCATACTTCTTGGTCGACCTGAAACACCCTGTATATATATATATATATATATATATATATATATATATATATATATATATATATATATATATATATATAAGAGATTTAAAACATTTCTTTGGATAGTACTGCATATCTCTAAACCATAGTTACATAAAGCTTTTTATCGTATTTGCATATCACCCATTTTCATTGTCTTTACGCTCTCTCTCTCTCTCTCTCTCTCTCTCTCTCTCTCTCTCTCTCTCTCTCTCGCTCTCTCTCTTTCTTTCCATATAAATTTACTTCCTTCAATTGACCTCTCAGCGGCGAGCAATTTCATTTCATTTTGTATATGAACTTTACATTTTACTTGTTGTTAAAACTATATATATATACCGGGTGGGCCTTTTAACTCTGACGGTTTTAATATCCTTATAACTTTTTTGTTTTTTAACCAAATCAAATAAAATGTATACACAACATATGTACATACATAAAGCTTTTTTTTTCACTAAGCTGCTTTTATCTATCTGCAGAATTGACGAAATGGCGAAGAAAAACCTTTTGACGTATACGAAAACAAATGCTTTATAACGAAATGTCGTATAAAATAAGCCAAAGTTATTACGTAATTGCTAGTCTTTCAATATGCCCTGGCCCCCACGCTCTCCCGATCTCACCCCTTGCGACTTTTTTTTATGGGGGTTTATTAAGTCGAAAGTCTACGCGACAAGACCAACCGACATTCATGAACTGAAACAGAGAATTCAAGCAGCTTTTGGTGAAATTACGGTCGAAATGCGACAAAAGGTGACTTTGGAATACAGAGCAAGGCTGCCTATACTGATCGAAAATGATGGAAATCACATTGAAGTTTATAACTAACCTTGTAAGTTTATAAAGGTAATTAAATTTATATCCAAAAAAACTTTATGTATGTACCTATGTTGTGTATAAATTTTATTTGATTTGGTTAAAAACACAAAAAGTTATAAGGATATTAAAACCGTCAGAGTTAAAAGGCCCACCCTGTATATATATGTGTGTGTGTGTATATATACACAGGGGTGTAGTGCTGCGGAAGTGCACGGGAGCGCCGCCCCCGCATCTCCATTCATCCAAATTATAAAATAGTTTAACCAGACCAATGAGTCTCAACTGAGACTCTCATAGGGGTGGCCAGCAAGTGAAGTAACGTGAATTTTATTATATGCCGTACCTGGTGAAACACTAATTAATATTGAAGTCAAGGATTCAAAATACCAGGAAATTGTTCCAAATAAAATGCCTATGCCACCCACCAGCGTTATTGGTTTACTTAGTTAAAAGGCATATTTTAATTGAAATAGGGAGCCAAATTTTCCCTTTAAATATGATTTGTAATTGCAAAAATTAGATGAGTTAATTATTACGCCTCGGTGTATTACCTTAAAATTCGTGTATTCAAGTTTTCGCTCATTCTGGGAAGTAACCTGAATAACTGATGTACCGGTACAAGGAAATAATAGCACAATTTAAAATTATCTACCAACATGCCGATATTTCCTTAGAGCTCTTCCACCTTAAAATTTGCCACAACACCCCTGTGTATATATATATATGTGTATATATATATATATATATATATATATATATGTGTTGGATAATGGTGATGTTATTCTTTAACCGTCTGTTTAAGGGTTGCTCTGTATGTCGACAAGGAGAGTTTAACCCGTTTAATTATTCTCAGATCCTAGCATCGGTCGCCAGTGTCGGCGAAAGATGATGTTGTTATGCTTCGTTACACCATCTCCGACGTTTTAAAGTATTCGCAGTACGTCGCTTCCTCGCATCAACAAGGAAGTTTATACCGTTTAATTAATCTGACTACGAGATTCCAGAACAACACTTTATACCCTTGCTTCAATGGCGTCCTTTCTTCTCTCAGTCCGTTGAGAGACGGGAATGTTTTTCTGGAAGGATATAAATTTCGAGTTTTCCTTTGTTAGCCTTTATTTCCAAGGTTTGGAAGCACTTTTAAAATACTAGATTTCTTTTACAATGCACAGTCATTAAAAATCAATCCTTAACACAACACTTGTTTAGAGAATTGTCAACGAAAAAAAGAAGGACCTCAACCGAGACCGGCTGCCCCAAGGGCGGAACACCGACTGCCTGCCCGAAGGCCGAGGCGAGACTCCCTCACTGGTCTCTGTTTCCACTCTGCCCTGGAGAAATTCCCATGGTGCCACGTTTTACAAAAAGATTATTAAACTTGCAAGTCCTACTCTAATAATGATAGTAGCAAAAGAATTTATATAATTGGATATTAGCAAAAGAATTTATATAATTGGATATTAGCAAAAGAATTTATATAATCGTAGTTTTACACTTAACTTCTTTATGTGATTTATTTTAGCCGAAAAGAACATTTAGAATTATGAATCTCTGTTTAAGATTATAGATTTGGCACACTGGTTTCGTTTAGGGTTAAGAAAGGATACCAGACAATCCACTGGCATTGAGGCACTTTATACGATATTAAAAATTTAACGGATTCATATTTTATTTTATACGAGCAGAATAATATCTTTTAAAGGATTAATACTTTAATTTATACAAACAGAATGATATCTTTAAATTTTTACATAAATTTATTTTCCTATGGAAACCCTTTTCCACGCACATATATATATATATATATATATATATATATATATATATATATACACACACACACCTCGTTAGGGTTCCGTGCGTCGGTCTTTCTTCACACGAAGGTCAAGCTGGTGGCCACGCCTCTAGTCTGGCTTGGTGGAGGAGTGAGTTTGCTCTCTTGCGCTCTCCACCGTACATAGCCAGGTACACCCGGCTCATCTGGTACCGTCCTGAGCCAGGCATCTAGTATTTTCTTGAAGACTTCAACTTTGACTCCTGTAACGTTTCTGAGGTCCTTTGGAAGCTGGTTGAAAATTCTTGGCCCCCTGACAACCAAGCTATTTTCCTTCAGAATTCAGGAAGTCCCTTGTCGGGCCTTTAATTTGGGAACACTACACATTCTGCCTTTCCTATTTTCCAGCTTTGTTTGGATGGTAATTGGGTTCAGTTTGAGGTTTGGTACCAGTTTTTTTATCATTTTCCATTTGTAGATTATGGTATACCTCTCTCTTCTTCTTTCCAGGGAGTACAGATTTAGTTTACGAGTCTTTCCCAGTAGTTGAGTTATTTGCAGCCATCGATCTTGGCTGTGAAATGTCTCTGCATTTCTTCTAGTTTATTAATTTCTTCCTTTTTATATGGGGACGTCAAAACAGAGCAGTATTCAAGTTTTGGTATGATCAGTGTTCTCAGCAGAGTAATCATTACTGTCTTGTCCCTCCTTTTGAATGTTCTTAGTACCTGTCCAGCGACTCTTTTTGCTTTGTTTATTACTATCTGATTTTGTGTCTCGAATTTGGCATCATCGGTCATTATTACCTCCAAGTCGACCACTGTGCTTCTCTGAATTTCTTTTCTATCTGGAGCATAATATGCAGTCTGTTTAAGTTCCTCATTTCTACCATATCTCAAGATAGGATTGCCAGACGTCCCGCATTTCATCTAAAAATCCCGGGTCCCCCTTTGTATTCAAAATGTCCCGCAAAAAATATTTTTTAAGCAAATATTTTTTAAGTAAATTTTTAAGCAAATTTAGAATTTTCTAGAATTATGTAGAATCCTGTAGAATTCTGTACAGTAATGTTGAATGTTCTAGAACAACCTAGAAATTACATAACGCTTATAAAATGTTGTGTTTGGCCACGAGTTGGCAGTTTTTCGGCTGTAGTTATATTGCAAGCTTTGAATTAGTGTAAATCCTGCGATTGCTTGACCGTGCAACTTGAGATTGTGTAATTCAAGTAAAATCGGTATGTCTACTTTTATATAAGAACTCGTTCAGGTGTAAATTTGCATTTGCGTGAAAGTTTTGTATGAAAGAGAACACACACACACACACACACACACACACACACACACACACACACACACACTTGATTTTATTTATAGGATTAGAATATTTTTTAATTAATTATTTACGGTACAATCATGTTTTTTTTGCTTATTATTATAATAATTTATTATTATTATTATTATTATTATTATTATTATTATTATTATTGTAATAATAATAATAATAATAATAATATTAATAATAATAATAAAAATAATAATAATAATATTTACAATTTTTCCCCTAGCAAAATGGCTAGTTCAGAGACTTAAAAAACAAAAACGTCTAGTGACTTTCAACAAGGATTGGACAAAAACTTTCGATTGGATTCAGCCTGGTAGAGATCAGTTCACTTCAAGATGGAAGATATGCAACAATCACCCGTTTACAATAGGTCATGGTGGTGAAAATTATATAATGCGACACGCGAAGTCCAAAGCACACATTGAAAATGTGAAGGCATCGGCAAGCTCACGAACACTCACTGATTTTTTTGTGAAAAAGGATTCTCAAGACGAAAATGAAGTGGCTCTCGCTGAAGCATCTTACTGCTACCACGGCGTTTATCATTCACATAGTTACAACTCAGCTGGATGCGGGAGCAGTTTGTTTAAAGGTATGTTCAGAGATTCCAAAATTGCCGTTAAATTTTCTTGTGGAAGGACAAAGCTGTCATCGATCATCACAAACGTTTTGGCTCCACACTCTAAGGAGCTTGTACTTAAATCCTTGAGTGGTAATCATGCATTTTCTCTTTGTACTGATGCTTCCAACAAAGGAAACAAAATCCTTCCCGTTAGTTCTACGATATTTTGATACTTCACAAGGAATCAGGACGTCCTTATTATCGTTCTTTTCTTTGGATTCCGAGGACTCAGCCACAATTTTTGCAGCAGTTCGGCAAAGATTAGAAACAAATGGATTGTCGCTCAAGCAAGTGGTGGCTTATGGAGTAGATAATGCCAATATAAACAACTATGGGAGTGAAAATAGTCTCTTCACAGCATTGCAGAGCCATAATCAACACCTCGTCAAAGCTGGTTGTAACTTGTACAAAATACACAATGCTATTAAAACAGCGTGTAACTGTCTGAAGTATGATATAGAGACAATCATCATAAAAATTTACGAGTTCAGCTCTTTCACTAAAAAAACCGCCGAACTAAAGGAATTTTTCTACTGGTTGGAGACCGATTGGTCTGAATTGTTGCGCGATGTGCCCACCCGATGGCTCTCTTTATTGCCAGCAATAGAAAGATTGTCGTCTTCTTTTGAGCCCGTTAAAGCTTATATTTTAAGCCGACAGAGTGTGCCACCCACTCTAAAAATGGCTTTTGATGATGAGCTTGGAGAAGCCTATCTAGGATTTGTAATGGCATTTGTACCGATATTCAGCCAGCATTGAAAAAACTTGAAACAAATGAAGTGATAATTGTTGAGTTATACACAATCATGAGTAATATTCTACAAATGTTACGCGAGAAAAAGGCTGAAAAATTTTACGGATCCTTGGCTCGGCAATTGATACAGAAATGCGATAATGAGTCAGCTGTTAAATGATTCGAGATTGATTGTCAAAGTTTCTTCGATGCAGCAATCAATTACACTGGGTAACAAAATTTGAAAAATTTCCTGTTTATTGTGATTTTTCTGTCGTTTCTTAATGATTTCGGGCGCTGATTCCAAAAATGATATTGGTTTTGCTCTATTATCAACCGTTTCAAAACTATAGGTTATCACACTTTTCATATGGCAAAAGTATATAAGAAGGCTAACATAAATATTTTCTGAAAATAAAAACACTATTGGAAATAATGTTTATTGAGCCAAAATTGTTTGACAAACCCAAAATGGTGGAAAGGATATAATATATATCATGAGGAGAACCGATAAGAGAATAACAAGCCTCGTTATGCAGTTGCGTTCCTTAAAAATGCACTGAAGAACGCGACTTCGCGTATGAACATTTTATCCTTTCTGATCAGCGACCATACGTAGTCTCCCATCATGGAAGATCCCAATGGCCCTGGTACCTTTTCTCCATCGTTTGAATATCTTGATGGAATCTTTCGCCATGTTCTTCACTCACATCGCCCAGGTTATCACGAAAAAAGTCTAGATGTGAATGCAGATTGTGTAATTTTAAAGACATACGGCACCCCATTTTTCCATAGCACTTAATCAAATTTGACACTAACTCCTTATAGTTTGGTGCTAATATCCAATTATATAAATTCTTTTGCTACTATCATTATTAGAGTAGGACTTGCAAGTTTAATAATCTTTTTGTAAAACGTGGCACCATGGGAATTTCTCCAGGGCAGAGTGGAAACAGAGACCAGTGAGGGAGTCTCGCCTCGGCCTTCGGGCAGGCAGTCGGTGTTCCGCCCTTGGGGCAGCCGGTCTCGGTTGAGGTCCTTCTTTTTTTCGTTTGACAATTCTCTAAACAAGTGTTGTGTTAAGGATTTGATTTTTTAATGACTGTGCATTGTAAAAGAAATCTAGTATTTTAAAAGTGCTTCCAAACCTTGGAAATAAAGGCTAACAAAGGAAAACTCGAAATTTATATCCTTCCAAGAAAAACATTCCCGTCTCTCAACGGACTGAGAGAAGAAAGGACGCCATTGAAGCAAGGGTATAAAGTGTTGTTCTGGAATCTCGTAGTCAGATTAATTAAACGGTATAAACTTCCTTGTTGATGCGAGGAAGCGACGTACTGCGAATACTTTAAACGTCGGAGATGGTGTAACGAAGCATAACAACATCATCTTTCGCCGACACTGGCGACCGATGCTAGGATCTGAGAATAATTAAACGGGTTAAACTCTCCTTGTCGACATACAGAGCAACCCTTAAACAGACGGTTAAAGAATAACATCACCATTATCCAACACATATATATATATATATAATATATATATATATACACATATATATATATACACACAGGGTGTTGTGGCAAATTTTAAGGTGGAAGAGCTCTAAGGAAATATCGGCATGTTGGTAGATAATTTTAAATTGTGCTATTATTTCCTTGTACCGGTACATCAGTTATTCAGGTTACTTCCCAGAATGAGCGAAAACTTGAATACACGAATTTTAAGGTAATACACCGAGGCGTAATAATTAACTCATCTAATTTTTGCAATTACAAATCATATTTAAAGGGAAAATTTGGCTCCCTATTTCAATAAAAATATGCCTTTAACTAAGTAAACCAATAACGCTGGTGGGTGCATAGGCATTTTATTTGGAACAATTTCCTGGTATTTTGAATCCTTGACTTCAATATTAATTAGTGTTTCACCAGGTACGGCATATAATAAAATTCACGTTACTTCACTTGCTGGCCACCCCTATGAGAGTCTCAGTTGAGACTCATTGGTCTGGTTAAACTATTTTATAATTTGGATGAATGGAGATGCGGGGGCGGCGCTCCCGTGCACTTCCGCAGCACTACACCCCTGTGTATATATACACACACACACATATATATACAGGGTGGGCCTTTTAACTCTGACGGTTTTAATATCCTTATAACTTTTTTGTTTTTTAACCAAATCAAATAAAATTTATACACAACATAGGTACATACATAAAGTTTTTTTGGATATAAATTTAATTACCTTTATAAACTTACAAGGTTAGTTATAAACTTCAATGTGATTTCCATCATTTTCGATCAGTATAGGCAGCCTTGCTCTGTATTCCAAGCCACCTTTTGTCGCATTTCGACCGTAATTTCACCAAAAGCTGCTTGAATTCTCGTTTCAGTTCATGAATGTCGGTTGGTCTTGTCGCGTAGACTTTCGACTTAATAAACCCCCATAAAAAAAAGTCGCAAGGGGTGAGATCGGGAGAGCGTGGGGGCCAGGGCATATTGAAAGACTAGCAATTACGTAATAACTTTGGCTTATTTTATACGACATTTCGTTATAAAGCATTTGTTTTCGTATACGTCAAAAGGTTTTTCTTCGCCATTTCGTCAATTCTGCAGATAGATAAAAGCAGCTTAGTGAAAAAAAAAGCTTTATGTATGTACATATGTTGTGTATAAATTTTATTTGATTTGGTTAAAAAACAAAAAAGTTATAAGGATATTAAAACCGTCAGAGTTAAAAGGCCCACCCGGTATATATATATATAGTTTTAACAACAAGTAAAATGTAAAGTTCATATACAAAATGAAATGAAATTGCTCGCCGCTGAGAGGTCAATTGAAGGAAGTAAATTTATATGGAAAGAAAGAGAGAGAGCGAGAGAGAGAGAGAGAGAGAGAGAGAGAGAGAGAGAGAGAGAGAGAGAGAGAGCGTAAAGACAATGAAAATGGGTGATATGCAAATACGATAAAAAGCTTTATGTAACTATGGTTTAGAGATATGCAGTACTATCCAAAGAAATGTTTTAAATCTCTTTATATATATATATATATATCTATATATATATATATATATATTATATATTATATATATATATATAATATATTATATATATATACAGGGTGTTTCAGGTCGACCAAGAAGTATGGAAATTGGCGGAATTTCTAGTTTGTATGTGGTATTTGAAGTTTGTCATAGTAATTCCGCCAATTTCCAAATTTCCAATTTCTAGGGTCGACCTGAAACACCCTGTACCCTGTATGTATATATATATATATATATATTTATATATATATATATATATATATATATATATATATGACTGTTATTCAAATTTGTAACGTTTGAGATACTCGCACATACAGTATGAGTGTGACATGGCCATAAAAATTTCCTTCATAAAGGTATCTTTATACGGTAGAAACTGTAAAATGTTTCACTCAGATATGTGCAATTTCTTCATAACACTAATAAATTTTTATAACTTTTGATGTCTTTACACTCGCGTCAAAGAGACGAAAATGAGAGATTATCACGAAGTAGAGGGCACTTAATTTTGTTATGGTCGAAAAGGGGAACCCCAAAAACAAAAATTAAATCTATAAAATAGTGATACCCTATTAAATTCAATAGGAGGTCAGCTCATGAAAGGACGGAAGGATTAAGGATTCACAGGTCTTCCATAACGGCATGCAAAACACAGTATACTTGAAATTTGTTGCAAATAAAAGGAAATATATTAAAGATCATGAACCTCTCAGATTCCGAAGATTTTAACATGCGGAGAAGTTAACGTTCCTTTCAGTACAAACGAGAAAAATTTATATATATGAGGGGTCGAACGTCTTAAGGTACCAAAGCGCCACCACAGGCGAAAACGTGTTTTTGATGGATATCACTATTTTCACCCTTCCTCTATCGCGTGGTTTGGGTTATAATGACCTTACGACACTAGAAGTATGGTTGAAAACCTTATGAAGCGAACTACTTTTTTCACCTCTTTCGCCAGCTGGGCTCTGCCGCCCAGATGTGATAGTGCTATTTCTTCTTTTTTTATTAATTTCTTTCATATTTGTACTAATAATAGGCAATAAGACATTGACTTTTTACTCAATATGTTTATTTACCTGCCATACATGTGATTTACATTAATATGGAATCATTCTGTGCCAGAAATCGCACCCAAAGTTCGGCATAATAAGAAAAGCAAAAAATTAAAAGAAATATATATAAAATATAAAATATGAAAATCTATTCCAAAAACTCATCAACATCTTCATTAGCATACTTAGAAATATAGTTTAGCCAAAAAATGAACGTTCTAGCTCAATTAATAACAGAGATACTATTGCCAGAATATTACTGAACTTTGGAGGCGATTTCTGGCGAATTTTGATTTTGTCGCTTAAGTACCTTAAGACACGCGACCCTCATATATATATATATATATATATATATATATATATTCTTGGTGTTGTACATTTAAAAGAAGACCGAATGCAAGCGGAGTTGCTATTAAAGCCTTTGGTGAAATCCACTCTTACTCAAGAAGTTACAGAAACAACTAAAGGAGAATGTATTTGCTCCTATTACAACAAATAACAGCGACACGATAATTGATATTATCTGAACAGAAATCTCTTACCATAACATTATAAAAATGAACATACAATTATGAAAAATGAAAATGAAAAGGTTTATTGGCAGAATATAGTCCATATGACAAATATTATTAATACAAAGACAGTTCATACACTAAGGATAGAAATATATACAATTGATTAGAAATAATACTGCACTGTCGAAGTTAAGTGGAGCTACAGACAGACGTTTTCGTACCAAGAAGTCCATAGCTTAGAGGATAAATGGCAGGACTCATGGATAGATAGCTTGGATGATCGGGTTGGTTGATTTTTTAATTCTTTGCATTAGACTGTGTTGAGCACGTCTTGTTACCTCCGGGAAGCTCGGGACATTGCGGGTAGCAAACATTTGCGAAGCTGAGCATCTCGGGGGTAATTTATGCAAGAGTCTAAAAGACCTGTTGTACAGCAAATTTAGGGTTCTGCCAGAACCTTTTTTATAATTCACCCAGAGTTCCTGACCGTATATATTACTGCAGAAAGTACGAAAGAGTGTGTCTTTAGCTTCACTTGTGCAGAAACGAAAGTTCCTTATGGTCATATTCGCTTTAGCACACAGGCTTCGAGATTGTTTTCTATATCCGAGTCATCACTCAAGGAGCTGGTAATAGTTTGACCCAAATACTTAAACTCTTGTACTTCCTCAATTACTTCACCGTTCATTTTAAACCTTATATCAGCTGGCTGATTACAGCTTTTAGGATGAAATTGCATAACCTTAGTTTTTGTAACATTAAAAAGAATATCATGTTTCTGCGAATACACTTCGCAGACATTTAGTAGCCGATTCAGACCTTTAACAGAGGGACTTATTAACACCATATCATCGGCATAAACTAAGTTATTTATCCTTGTGTTATCTATACAACATCCTACTGTTGCCTCATTAAGTGAAGCAATTAATCCGTCAATATACACATTAAACAGCATAGGGGAGAGCAAGGAGCCTTGTCTCACCCCGCAAGAGGAGCCAAAACACTCGGATAGTACATTGCCCCACCTAACAGTGAAAGATTGGTGGGAATACCAAAATTTCAATAAATTTAATATGTACATGGGAACCTTCCTGTCTTCTAGTTTTGCAAATAAAATATTGTGGTTCACCCTATCATATGCCTTACTTATATCAAGGAAACAGCTATAAATGGTTGAAATACTGTCAATGTATTTAGATATTGTTTCTTTAAGTACATAGATACACAGGTGAGTTGAGTGGGACCTTTTAAAGCCAAACTGATTAGATGTCCATAGGAAATCATTTAATCGGAGTAACAAGAGTTTTTCTAGTAGTTTCGAGAAGCAGGAAGCGACAGCAATAGGCCTGTGATTATTGCTGGACAGAATGTCTCCGTACTTATTTTTGACCAGGGGCAAGATATATACCCTCATGAACTCTGCAGGGATATAGCTATGAACAAGCACGGCTGATAGGAGCAATGATATATGCAGACATACTACGTCATTTGCATATTTTAAGTGCTCATTCGATAAGTCATCTACCCCTGACGCAGAACCAGTCTTTAACTCTTTAGTTAACCTCTTTACTTCAGAAAATGATATAAAAATATTTTCCCTTGTCCCTCCCACAATCGTTTCGCTGCAATCTATCTTAAGATTATCCCTACTCACACTATTAAGAATGTTAGAGTAGTGTTTTTTCCACAACTTTGCAATTTCATCCTCCCCCGACACTCCATCGATTGTCGGAGGGAGGACATTTTTGACACCCGTTTGATTCTTAACAAATTTCCAAAATTTGTTATTATCGTTATTTATGCGAGCTTCACAGGCTTTTGATGCTCGAATAGACTCTTCTTCCTGTTTACATCGCCTTATGGCCGCCTTATACTGACCCCGACTTCTACACATATTTATGTATACTGGTCCTAATCTGGGTCTACCACGAAAGCACCACAAATCATAGGCGTCTTTCGATTCCCTCTTCAGGGGGGCAATAAAATCACTCCATCCAGGAATAACCTTAGTATGATAGTTGTAAGATTTAATCAAGGGGCTTCCTGCTTCTCTTAACAGGGATATTATCTTACTATAATACCTATCTATGAGTTTACAGTGAGAATCATTTGAGCAAGGATTATTACAGCCAAGGTGAAAAATTTCTAAATTATTAAAGAGGTGACATGTTCTGTCTTTGTATTCTATTCTCTGCTGCATATTAACATTGGACCAATCGACGCGATTATTCTTACCTATCGAGTTCTTGTTAAGTCGTGTTGCGCATAAATTGGTAACGTTAATTAATATTTCACACACTCAGTGAAGATAAGGAAGGCATATTCGAAAGATTCCATCTGAATTCAAGCAAACCTTATTTGTAACTCATAAATGGAAAAGTAAAAGAAATTAGCTAGAAAGTTTCACATCCACATCGACAACAGAGAGTGAAAGAGAGTCAATATTCAGATGGAATCTTTCGAATATGCCTTCCTTATCTTCACTGAGTGTGTGAAATATTAATTAACGTTACCAATTTATGCGCAACACGACTTAACAAGAACTCGATAGGTAAGAATAATCGCGTCGATTGGTCCAATGTTAATATGCAGCAGAGAATAGAATACAAAGACAGAACATGTCACCTCTTTAATAATTTAGAAATTTTTCACCTTGGCTGTAATAATCCTTGCTCAAATGATTCTCACTGTAAACTCATAGATAGGTATTATAGTAAGATAATATCCCTGTTTAGAGAAGCAGGAAGCCCCTTGATTAAATCTTACAACTATCATACTAAGGTTATTCCTGGATGGAGTGATTTTATTGCCCCCCTGAAGAGGGAATCGAAAGACGCCTATGATTTGTGGTGCTTTCATGGTAGACCCAGATTAGGACCAGTATACATAAATATGTGTAGAAGTCGGGGTCAGTATAAGGCGGCCATAAGGCGAAGCACCACAAATCATAGGCGTCTTTCGATTCCCTCTTCAGGGGGGCAATAAAATCACTCCATCCAGGAATAACCTTAGTATGATAGTTGTAAGATTTAATCAAGGGGCTTCCTGCTTCTCTTAACAGGGATATTATCTTACTATAATACCTATCTATGAGTTTACAGTGAGAATCATTTGAGCAAGGATTATTACAGCCAAGGTGAAAAATTTCTAAATTATTAAAGAGGTGACATGTTCTGTCTTTGTATTCTATTCTCTGCTGCATATTAACATTGGACCAATCGACGCGATTATTCTTACCTATCGAGTTCTTGTTAAGTCGTGTTGCGCATAAATTGGTAACGTTAATTAATATTTCACACACTCAGTGAAGATAAGGAAGGCATATTCGAAAGATTCCATCTGAATTCAAGCAAACCTTATTTGTAACTCATAAATGGAAAAGTAAAAGAAATTAACTAGAAAGTTTCACATCCACATCGACAACAGAGAGTGAAAGAGAGTCAATATTATAGGAATATATACAGGGTGATTCAAAAGTCAGGTTACATAGGGATGTACTGTATTATGTAATGATACAGGGGAACAGTCACATCACATGTTCGATATGGCCACCGTTAACGGCAATGCACTTGCGCAGCCAGCTAGGAATATCACATCAATGCGCTCCTCCTTCGATAACATCTCATAATTCATTTACCTGCAAAGAAACAGAAAAGCCCTATGTAACCTGACTTTTGACTCACCCTGTAGTATGAAATAGGCTTCAGAAAACAAAAACAGAGTAAAGTCGAAATAAAGTGAGAACACTCTTCCGTTAAAGAAAATAGATTGTTTTACGTAAACAAATGTAGACTAAAGTGGGACAAAAACTGTAAAAGAAAATGAGTGAAGCACAGATTAACCCGAAAGAAACATTCATTCTTAAATTTCTCGACGAAGAATACAAAGTGGAAAAAAATATTAAAAAATGTCTAAACCATTTTTGCAAATAATGGAAGATGAATTTCAATGGAAATACAGTATCTGTCCTTTTAAAAAAAAAACTACGTAATGAATGGGTATTGCACCATTACCCAAAAGAAATGAACGAAACTAAGTAATGACCGCTTCAGTTCAGTATTTTATCCCCTTAGACCTGATATAAAGATTCATAATACAAATACATTGTTTGAAACAGATGTACAAAAACTAAGGATTGATCCAATCGGAAACTAACGAGCCCAGGATAAGAATAGGAATTCTCTCCTTCATCAAATCCCACAAATGAGTTAAGAGAATGGTAGGTCGCAGGTTAATCCTCAATATTTGTTCGAAGAGAACAAAAATAAGCAAGTAATAAATACTGCATAAAATTCAGCTTTATTTTATTCGTAACCTTGGTTAACCTTGGTTTTGCTTCCGCTCGAATTGTTCATTATCATGAAGGTCAAGCTTGTCACTCCACCTTAGACCTACAGTTGAACGTGGAATCCGAACCAAGCCCCACCACGGGTGGTCAGAAATTACAAAGTCCTCGCCCGAACTCGATCTCACAACCTACCGATCAGCAGCCCAGCGTTTTAACCACTAGGCTACCCAGGGTACCCATTCATCTACCAACCAATTTTTTAATTGTGTGAAAGGATGAACAGCTGGGTTTTGCCGCACACCGCCTGCCGTCTCGATCCCGGGGCCGATGGATTCGCAGTAAGCGATGCTAACCACTACACCACTGAGGCGCATCTCTATGCGCATCTCTTTGCGCCGTGTCTACGGTATAGGAATAATGACTGTATGACTAAAGAGTATACAGTTTAGGTGTGACAAATGGTAATCGTCGGTAACAGCTGGCCATTACGGATTTTGAGCCAAAGAGAATCATTAAAACGGAAAATGCAAATGAGACGACGACATTCAAAAGGAAAGCTTCGAAAAAGAGTAATTTCTCATTTATGTTTACGCCTATGAAATATTCATGGATCAACACACATAATTTCACCTACTTAATATTTTAGTTTGTAGTTTTGAATAAAATTTTACTCGTCGTCATTTTTAATTAAAGTTTGTTTATAATTAGTGACTTTCTGTTTCCTTTCGATTTACTTTTTAATTGATTTCGGGTTCAATTTCTATTCCAAGCTTTTTTTTAACTTGGTTTTGCTTGAATTTTTAACGAAACATTTAAATTTTTCTATTTTTTCTATTTTATTCGCGATTCAGTAATAGTTTATGTGAATTTTAGTCAGTCACCTTTTTTATTTCATTTTGTAGTGAATACTCTTATTTTAGTTTCAAGTTAAATGTTAATTTTACCGTCTTGAATTTCGGAATAGTATAAATTCATTTTAAATTAGTTACCCCATTATAATTCAATTGTGAACCACATTAATACTAATTTTATGTATACTATATTATTTTATTGTATGTAAACATAATTAATTATATATCACAATTGTCAGTTAATTATTTATATTCAAATATTTATTTTAATCTAATACCATGTCCATTTTACAAATAAATAATAGAAAACCAAAGGTTATATTTTCCACCTTTGGTACTGTCGCAGTTTCGCCTAACGGACTCAATACGGCTAGTGAGATAATCACTGGTTGGCACTTAACTAGCGGCAGTGCTTATGGCTACATCATCCAGGTTAACCTATACCGGATAGATGCGCTACGGTCCCAAGCCGTAGCTTGCCTAGGCCGACGACGACGACGTAAACCAACAATTGGTGACCCCGGAGCTGGATTACCCCTTTTACCCGAATGACTAGGACTAGACTGTAATGTCGTTCGTGCCCATCACCCCCTTCACCCGAACGACTAGGACCAGACTGTAATGTCGCTCGTGCCCTCTGCCCCTCACCCCTGTCCGTGCGCTCTGTGCCTGCGCTCGTCTCAACCTCCACTCCTTCGTTGGGAACTTGTCGTCTTGCTTGTACGTCAGCAAGCATAGGAGAAGATGCCTGACGACGCTGGTGCCATCTCCCACTTGAGCGTAAAGCTCCCCGTCTTCTGGCCGGGAGATCCATTTATTTGGTTCCACCAAGTGGAATCACAATTCAACTTGGGAAGGATCACCACTAGCAGGACGAAATACGATCATGTTTTGTCCTCTCTACCAGCGAGCATCATCTCTGAAGTCCGTGACGTCATCGTGTCTACTTCCACGAGTGAGGACCCATACAACGATCTGAAGTCTGCCATCCTGTGCCGCACCACTGTCTCCGAGCGTGAGAAACTACATCAGTTAATCTCAAAGAAGAACTTGGAGACCGTAAGCCCACTCAAATGCTGAGGGCTATGCAGTGCGCTCTAGGCGAACGCGCACAAACCTTCGATAAGGACATCTTTAGACAGTTGTTCTTGCAGAAACTTCCTCCATCAGCTCAGCGTGTCTTGGCCACTATGGATCCTGCTACTCCAGTTGATAAACTAGCAGAAACTGCCGACAAAGTAGTGGAGATTGACACAGCTCCGGTCAACAACGTGAACACACAATCGGAACTGGAGTTGAAAGTGAAAGAGTTAAGTCAACAACTCAACCACGTTTGTTCTCTGCTACAAAATCAACGGCTAAGCCATTCTCGGTCAAGATTTACGAAGAGGCATCGTTCGAGTTCCGGGAAGATCTGCTTCTACCACTCGAAATTTGGAAAGAAGGCTAGGAAGTGCATCTCCCCTTGCAATTTTTCGTCGGAAAACCCCAGCAGCGAGTCCTAATGGCGTCTAGTACTCGCACTGCCAACCTGTTATTCATAAAGGACAGGAACTCTGGTGTCAATTTCTTGGTTGATACCGGAGCGTCAGTCAGTGTATTCCCTCAAAAATCTGGTCATACGCACTCGGAATCTCCGCCTCTATACGCTGCTAACGGTTCACGCATACCCACGTACGGTACTCAGTCGCGTGAACTAAACTTGGGCCTTCACCGATCCTTCAAGTGGATTTTCATCTGTGCTCAAGTGCAGCATCCCATAATCGGCGCTGACTTCCTCCAGCATTTCAAACTCTTGGTGGATCTTGACAAGCGACGCTTATGCGACCAGGCCACACTGCTTTCTGTTCTTGCCAAACAGGTTGCCCTTCCGGACGCCTCGAACTCTGCACTTTCCCTCGTTCCCCCTAATTCCATGTACCAGTGCCTTTTCCAGCGATATCCAGGAATTCTTCAACCTATGCAGATGGGTGATACCATTAAGCACACCATTACCCATCACATTACAACAAAAGGTCCCCCTGTGTTTGCAAAACCCAGACGTCTTGCCCCGGACAAACTGAAAGCTGCCAAATCGGAATTCCAGCTTATGATAGATCTTGGGATAATAAGACCTTCCAAAAGCAGTTGGTCCTCTCCCCTACACCTGGTCCAGAAGAATCAGGAGACTGGAGACCATGTGGGGATTACCGGTTTTTAAATTCGACAACCATCCCGGACCGATATCCGGTACCAAATGTCCAAGACTTTACTTCTCTTCTCCACGGCAAATCTATCTTCAGTAAAATAGATCTCGTTAAGGCTTTCCACCACATTCCCGTAGAGCCTTCGGATATTCCCAAGACTGCAGTTTGTACACCATTTGGGTTATTCGAATTTGTGAAGATGCCGTTCGGGCTACGGAATGCTGCGCAAACCTTTCAGAGGTTTATAGATGAGGTCACCAGAGGCTTAGACTTTGTTTATGCCTACATCGATGATTTGCTTGTGGCCAGCTCAACGGAAGAGGAACATAAGGAACATCTTTCACTCCTCTTTCAACGCTTAGAACAATACGGTGTTACTATTAATGCATCTAAGTGTGTGTTTGCACAGCCAACCTTGGAATTTCTTGGTCACACGATTTCGCAGCACGGAATTACCCCCCTTCAGGACAAGTGTGAAGTGATAAAAAATTACCCTATGCCAAGTAATCAGCGTGAGTTACGTCGGTTTCTAGGTTTGGTAAATTATTACCACAAGTTCATTAAAAACTGTGCCAGTGTTCTTGCTCCTCTACACGCTATGATCACACACAAACGCAAGGTAACAAAATTGGTATGGTGTAGCGATAGTTTACAGGCGTTCGACAATGCCAAAAATGCTATCAATAGTGCATTGTCTTTATCATTTCCTATCAGTGATGCCCCCCTAACTCTGACGGTCGATGCATCAGATGTTGCGATCGGTGGAGTGTTGGAACAAACCATTAACGGTCAACAAGCACCCATCGCGTTTTACTCGAAAAAGCTGCAGCCAGCCCAAACGCGTTATAGTGCTTTCGGACGTGAACTTCTTGCTATTTACTTAAACGTGAAGCATTTTCAACATTTCCTTGAAGGCCGAGAGTTTTGTGTTTTTACCGACCACAAACCTTTGGTCACTGTCTTCAATAAAAACAGCTGTAACCACTCTCCCAGAGTCATCAGGCAACTCGATTATATCTCGCAATTTACCACAGATATCCGCCACATCAAAGGTGTCTTGAACACTCCAGCGGATGCACTCTCAAGAATAGAGATTACTTCTGTTACCCTCAGCTCTACACTGTGGAATGCTATTGCACAGGATCAAGATAAGGATACGGAACTACAAGAACTGCTCAGAGAAGACTCCACTCACTCACTTTCCCTCAAGAAAATGAGTATGCCAGGATTGTCTGTGCCCCTCTATTGCGACGTATCAACAGCTGCTATTCGCCCTTATGTCCCTCCATGTCACAGAAAAGCAGTCTTCACGGATCTTCATAAGCCCTCCCATCCTGGTATCCGTGCTTCGCAACACCTGGTTACCTCTCGCTTTGTTTGGCCCTCGATGCGGAAGGATGTCAAACATTGGACCAAAACGTGCCTTGCCTGCCAGCGTGCCAAAGTCCAAAGGCACACCAGGTCCCCCTTTGACGCATTTCCGCCCCCATCCCAGCGATTTGAGGTAATTCATGTAGACATTGTTGGCCCTCTTCCAGTGATTCAAGGCCAACGTTATCTGCTCACCTGTCTCGACCGCTTTTCCAGATGGCCTGAAGCCATCCCACTTCCTGATATCCAAGCGGACACTGTTGCGAGAGCCTTTCTTCATGGATGGGTATCAAGATTTGGATTGCCGACAAAAGTCATCACTGACCAAGGTCGCCAATTTGAGTCTTCGCTTTGGAAGAAGTTTACCAGCTTGTTGGGTACAGTACATGCGCATACCTGTGCGTATCATCCGCAAGCTAACGGCCTCGTCGAACGCTTCCATCGCCAGCTGAAGTCATCCCTTATGTGTCACGAAGACTCCCATTGGATGGATAAGCTTCCACTCGTGTTGCTTGGTATTCGCTCTGCATTTAAGAGTGATCTAAAGACTACAGCGGCTGAACTAGTCTATGGAACAACACTGCGGCTACCAGGTGGCTACTTCACTGCAGGGGATAAGTCATGTGATCCTACGGAATTCGCTCAAACACTTTCCTCTCACATGCAGTCCCTTCAGCCTGTTCCCCCTCGATTGACTAGCCAACAGAACATCTTTATTTCCCCAGCCCTCCAGTCTTGCACCCACGTTTTCGTTCGTGTACCTCTCCCAAAACGGCCTCTCCAATGTCCATATGACGGGCCCTATGAAGTTCTCCGACGTACGCGCAAATCATTTCTCATCCAGCGCGGTTCCAAGGTCGACAAGGTTTCTATCGATCGTCTTAAGCCTGCGTTTTTGGAATCAACCTTAAGCGAGGTACATGTAGCTACCAAAAAGGTCCAGCGGAAATCTGTGTCGTTCGGAACTCTTTGAACTTCCTCTCTGGTGGGGGAGTGTGTAGTGAATACTCTTATTTTAGTTTCAAGTTAAATGTTAATTTTACCGTCTTGAATTTCGGAATAGTATAAATTCATTTTAAATTAGTTACCCCATTATAATTCAATTGTGAACCACATTAATACTAATTTATGTATACTATATTATTTTATTGTATGTAAACATAATTAATTATATATCACAATTGTCAGTTAATTATTTATATTCAAATATTTATTTTAATCTAATACCATGTCCATTTTACAAATAAATAATAGAAAACCAAAGGTTATATTTTCCACCTTTGGTACTGTCGCAGTTTCGCCTAACGGACTCAATACGGCTAGTGAGATAATCACTGGTTGGCACTTAACTAGCGGCAGTGCTTATGGCTACATCATCCAGGTTAACCTATACCGGATAGATGCGCTACGGTCCCAAGCCGTAGCTTGCCTAGGCCGACGACGACGACGTAAACCAACAATTTTAATGCCTACATTTTATAAATGAGCGCAGTTGGAGGGAAATTCATTTTGGAATGAAGTTGAACTTCAAAATTCTCTCTCTCTCTCTCTCTCTCTCTCTTCTCTCCAGTGTGTATATATATATATATATATATATATATATATATATATTGTTATAATGTTATAATGTTTCAGACCAACAAAGACCCTAGGATCCACTCATGGCTGGCCTAACTAACTGTGTTCGTAATTGTGTATTGTGCATGTCCTCCGTGGTGGCGGAGGGGACCTACAATTTTACGTGTGTTCCGAACCACAAAGCCTTAATTTTACTACCTTAAACTATACCCATTCTATCAACACATGCGTCTAATCGATTTTTAAACATGTTTATAGACGTGTTACTAATTACTTCTACCGGCAAACTATTCCAGCTATTTACTATTCTATGCGTAAAAAAGTTTTTCGCAACTGCTGTCTCGAACCTTCTACTTGTCAACTTACACCCGTTATTTCTAGTCCTATTATATTGAGATATTTCGAAAAAGCTATCTCTATCTACGTTATCGAACCCATTCATAATTTTGAAAACCTGGATTAGATCACCCCTTAGCCTCCTAGTCTCGAGTGTAGTCAATTTTAACTCCTTAAGCCTATCCTCTTACGACTTCGACCTAAGCGACGGAATCTTCTTAGTTGCTCGTCTTTGAACTCTTTCGATTTTGTCTATATCTTTTCGCATATGCGGATTCCAAAATTGGATCGCGTACACCAAATGGGGTCTAACTAATGATTTATAATGATTTATAATATATGATTATAATGATTTATATTATATACGTTAAACTGGTGATAATTTATGTAAACTGTATTGCACTTTCTTACTTGCAATGAATGTCATTTTATGATTTATATGCACGGATTCACTGATACTTTATACACTTTCGGGTGTAAACAAAATAAACCGCCGAGTAGTTTATTCCCTTCTTTTTTGGGTGTTAATACAGAGAGAGACACAACACGTCCGTTTCCCACAAGGTACAAGCAAACATATATATATATATATATATATATTATATATATATGGACCTTGGTGTAGTGGATAGTATATCCGACCAGCAATTGAATGATTCCGGGTTCGGTTCCTGGGAGGTACCTCATTTTTTATCTCGCCTCGGTGGTGTAGTGGTTAGCGTCGCTGACTACAAATCCATCGGCCCCGTGTTCGAGACCCGACGGCAGCCGGCGCACAGCAAAACCCAGCCTTTCATCCTTTCACACAATAAAGAAAGTGGTTGTTAGATAAATGGGTACCCTAGGTGGCCTAGTGGTTAAGACGCTGGGCTGCTGATGGAGCGTGGTTCGGATTCCACGTTAAACTGTAGGTCTAAGGTGGACTGAAAAGCTTGACCTTCGTCAGAATGAACAATTCGGGCCGAAGCTAACCAAAGGTTAAATATATATATATATATATATATACATACACACGGTATATATCTATATATCTATATATATATATGTGTTTGCTTGTACGTTGTGAGAAACGGACGTGTTGTGTCTCTGTATTAACACCCAAAAAAGAATGGAATAAACTACTCGGCGGTTTATTTTGTTTACACCCGAAAGTGTATAAAGTATCAGTGAATCCGTGCATATAAATCAAAGTGAAATTCATTACAAGTAAGAAAGTGCAATACAGTTTACATAAATTATCACCAGTTTAACGTATATATTTAAACCGTAATACGGTTGGCATTCGAGAAATTTTGAAACAAGGCAGGAAAAAGGTCATAAAACGCAAATGTCAGAAAACCCTTGCTACCATCGAAAGGAAAGAAAAGAGAAAGAAAGGGAAAAAAAAAATTAATTTGTGTGTGTATTTCTTTTTACGCTAATTAATGAATAGCATGACCATGGGTCCAAATTCTCACTTAATCTGCAATTTGTGTAATCTGGAAACAACTGAAAAGGCAGCAATAAGATGCGATTTCTGTCAAAAATTGCACGACTTTATTTGCATGAATTGGAATGATAGGAAAATATCCCTCGTCTCGAACGCTAAACAGATCGCAGAAGTCAAATTTCTGTGTGACGCATGTACACAGACTGTAAACTCCTTTGCGGTATTTAAAGAAGTGGAGAAAGCGAATTCGAGTGTTACAGAAAAGGGGGGTGGGGAAATGGGGAAACAAGAGTCTGAAAATGTTCCAATGAAAATTCGGGTGGATGAGAGAGAAGACGAAATAACGAATAACAATATAATAATGAATAACAATATAATACAGAATGAAGACATAGATGAAAGAAAAGAGACAGGTAAAAGTTGCGAGGTAGTAAAACTGCCCAACGAACAAAATGATAAAAAGATAAAAAATAAAAACGTAAGAAATAAACAGCCAAAGAAAAATAATGGTAATATTAAAATTAAGAACATAGAAGATAACCAGATAACAAGAAGAAGAAGGGTAGAAAATACCGTTTGTAAATACTACGCAAAAGGGTACTGCAGATGTCGGGATGGGCATTGGGCAATGCATCTATGCACATCCCACATTATGTAACACACATTATACAAGAGGATATTGCAAATTTGAAAAAAAGTGCAAGTTCCACCACATTACTGTCTGCAACACCTATGCAAGATATGGGAGGTGCAAATACGGACAAAAATGTCGTTACCACCACCCTCAAAGGAACGCAACTGGTGAACAGGAAAAACGAACATCAAAGAGGGCTACCAATTTTTAGACGTAGCCAACACGATTCAGCTGCTAAATACCATCCAGCAAATACAAAGTCAGCTGACAAATATAGGAATCGGAGAGCCGGACAGAAGGCACGCACAAAGCCACTTCATGTGTTATCGGGACAACGGGTACCGACAAAGATAAAGAGAGGCAAATTCTCGGAGGACCACAAGACAACGAAACCGGCACCACTGTTGGAAAACGAATGGAATGTATGTGAAAATGATAGAGAAAAAATCAAACTAATCCTAACCAATATTCATGGCCTTAAATCAAATCATTCACCGGACAAAGTTTTATACCTGAAAGGACTCATGCAAGAAACCGGAGCAGACTTTGCATGCCTCACAGAAACCCATCTAAAGGATTGCCAGTTCTGTGTTGACAAAAAAGAAATACAAATTGACAACTATAACATCCTCCGAGCCGACAGAAAAAGGAGGATGTGCTATTTACACACGCGAAAGGCATATGGCAGAAATGACTATAAGTACCTCAAACAGCTACGTAGAATGTGTAGCAGCAAAAGTTGAAAAATTATATATGGTACTAATTGTAATGTACAGACCCCCGAACACTCCAACCTCAAAATTCTCTGATTCCGTTACAGAGGTAAGAAACTGGGTAAAAGATCTACAGTTTCCAACCCCAAATATTTTTCTCTGTGGTGATTTTAATTTTCCATTCATGAAATATAAAAGGATAGAAAAAAATATATGCGTACACCAGGAAAAGGGGGGTACACGGGAAGACCAGGAGCAGGTCCTAACATGCCCATATAAAAAAGAAGACATTAGACAACTAGAAGGGATTCAGGGATGCTTCACAGCCAAGATCAAGGGGTGCAAAGAACTAAACTACTGGGAAAGGTTACGCGAATTAAACCTATATTCACTGGAAAGGAGGAGAGGGAGATACACAATTATTTACACTTGGAAAATAATGGAGAAACTAGTCCCTAATCTTACTCTGAACCTGGTTTTTTTTTGTGTATTTTAGGTGTATTATACATGTAAAATTTCAAAAATACACCTTGAAATTTGAATCATCATGTACTATTACACCTAAATAATAAGTGATAAGATTAAAGAATTATCACAAAACAAATTCAGCGTCCAGGTAAAATCTTTTATTAAAAAAATATATAAAAAATATACAATAAACTTTCCATAAAACATGTAATTGCTGGCATTATAAATTAAATTAGACATAATTAATGGAGTCGTAGGCTAGGCTAGCTAACATTTTTAATTTGTATAAACCTCACTTTCTATTTTGTAGTAAAAAATACACAAATATTTAACTAAAAATTCAAATAAAACATTTTACATCTCATAAAATAGATACAATAAATGCGACTTCCGTTTGAGATTAATGAGATTAATAAGACGTTAATTACACTGGCCAACAAAATGAAACTTTTTTTTCTCATCACAAACATGATCACACTTTTCTTAATGCATTTTTCGCGCTGATTCCGAATCTGTTTTTTTTTTTTCTAGCACGTATAGTTATATAGATACACTGGTTTTGATATTTTTAAGTTTTTGATATTGCTATAAGAAAATTTATGGATGTATAGATCACACTTAGGAATGCTAAATAACAAATACATCATATACCTTATTCAATGTACTTATAAATAAAGAATATATACATTATTTTATTAAAAGTGCTGTGAGTGTGATTTCCTTTTGTAAATTTGGCCTGCATTGTCACGATACAGCATCCAACAATGGTCCGCCATCATGCTTTCATTCCAATATCCTTGGTAGCGCTTCTCCATCATCTGAATATCTTGATGGAAGCGCTCTCCTTGCTCGTCACTCACTGCACCAAGGTTTTCAGGAAAGAAATCTAAGTGGGAATGCAGGAAGTGAATTTTTAACGACATTCGACACTCCATTTCTTTGAAGGCATCAAGGAGGTTCTTGACTCCATCCTTATACGCAGGTGACTTGTTGCTTCCAAGAAAGTTTTCACATATCCATTTGAACGCCAGCCAAGCCTTCAATTCCAGCGGACTTAGGACTTTTTCAAATTCAGTGTCATTCAAAACCTCCCTTATTTGTGGCCGAACAAAAATTCCTTCCTTCAATTTTGCTGCAGTAACCTTCGGAAATTTCCTTGAAAGGTATTGGAACCCTTCAGAATTGACTTTACCCATTGCTTTAACAAAATTCTTCATTAAACCAAGTTTAATGTGAAGAGGTGGCAGATAGATCTTTTGGGGATCCACTAAAGGGACAGACTGGACATTGCTTATCCCTGGGACATATGTATACCTAAGTGGCCAGTCACTTTTGGTGTAATGTTCTATAATGGCGCGACTGTCCCACAGGCAAAGGAAACAACAAAATTTTGTGAATCCTGACTGCATACCCATAAGCATTCCTATAACTTTTAGATCTCCACAAACATTCCATTGATGACTGTCGTATTTGATTGCCTTAAGTAGTATATCCATATTGTCATATGTCTCTTTTAGATGGACGGAATGGGCAATGGGGATGGATGGCATTATATTACCATTATGCAAAAGAACTGCTTTCAGGCTTCTCTGCGACGAATCAATAAAGAGGCGCCACTCAGATGCCACATACGTCTGAGATATGGCTATAAATAGTCCACTGATGTCATGGCAATAACAGAGAGGACCGTCTACTGAAAAGAATGCTGTTAATTCAAAATTCCGCTTTCGGTAGTAACTAATACGAACATTGTTCTCAAGCAAATTGTTCTCCTTTAGTCTTGAGGCGAGAAGCTCTGATTTCTCTTTAGACAGCGATAAGTCTCTAACAAGATCATTCAACTGTCCTTGGGTTAACTTTTTAGGCTCTAAATGTCTACCTTCAAAAGTGTACTCTGGTTCTGTAGATGGTCCGGAAACGCCAGTTGCACCTTCATCACTTTCCATGTCATCTATGATAGAATCTAGCCTATCACTTGGGGGAATTGGAATGGGCAATGTTTCATCATGTTTTACTGGTCTACGTGCTGAATCCAAGTTTGGATATACAATCTGGTGTTTGTTCTTGGCAGAAAACCCCATTAAGTTCACACTACAAAAATAACAGTCTTCATGATGATCTCTCGGCTCCCTCCATATCATGGGTATGGCAAATGGCATTGAAGCTTTCTTTTTGTTAAGCCAATCACGTAATCCATTTGAACAGCCAGAACAGATTTGATGTGGCGCCCATGGTTTATCTTGGTCACCTAGATGGCAACCAAAGTATAGCTTGTATATTTTCTTAATGTCGGTTGTAATACTTCGTCGCTGTGTTTTAGTTGTCAACTGGCCGCATACGAAACAGAACTTGTCGGGGTCATTCTTACATTGTCGAGGCATGTTGACTGACCTGAGCAAACTATAAATTCAAAAAAATGTACACCAACTTGACACAACAAGTTCTTGGACTGGACTGATCTTTTGACACACAAAGCACGGCGTTGTTGCCTGAATCACAATGCTGCTAGACGTAAAAGCTCACACCTGAAATACATAAGATGTATAATTAAGATAATTGAAATAAATAAGATGAATAAACTAAAAAAACACAATAAAATAAACACAATCAAATGTTGAAATATTAGTATTTTTCCTATTTAAAATGGTTAAATCTGTGTAGTTATATATATGCCTTCATCTTGAAAACTATACGTGCTAGAAAATATCTGAATGCAGTTTTGGAATCAGCGTGAAAAATGCTATCCAGCCACCACAAATTTTACTCTGATGAAAAATCTTTGTTGACCAGTGTTATTATAGGTCTGTTATATAGTAGGGCGGAGTGAAAAACTCATTTTTCGAATTTTCAAATTGGCTAGTGTGGAAAATGTGTGGAGTAGTGGGGAAATAAGCTGGTATAAATTTAAAATCATAACATTAATATCTTCAGGTGCCACAATGACCTTCAATATTGAAAAAATTGAAAAAAGCAGATTTTAACCAATAATTACAGAAGAGTCCACGATGCACAATAGACAAGAATTTATTCACACTTGTATAAAAATAGCTCAGTTAACCTTTAAAAAAAGTTTCTATTCTCTAAAAACAGTTTTCTATAGTCAGCTCACTCAGCTGTCACGTGAGTACCTCGGTTCAGTGTAGCTGTCGCTCTCGTAGCAGGTGGGTGTTCTGTTGTTGGCGTTACTCAGATAGTCTAAACTATATTTCTTATATATTTTGCATTTCTGTATTGTGTTGCCCTAAGTTTGCCATGTACTATTAACTGAAATTAACGTATAATTGATATTAGCTCTTTCTTTTTCAGATTTGTATACTTTCAAAATGTCTCGAGTTTGTGCAAAATCAACCAGGGCCTCAACTGAGTGCCCCATGTTTGGTATGGGGGAAGATTTGTGGCACAGGAATCTTCCTACATACGAAGGAGTTTTAAATATTACTTGTTTGTAAGAAACGATTTGAAACAGAATACTAATAAAGATCCTTCAATATCTCAAATATTAGAACAAGTTGTTGATAAATTGAAAACAATTTGGGAAAGTGCTTCCGTCCCAATTCTGTCAGACAGGCGAATTGGAACAATGTTCAGAAGCTACCACGAAAAGTATCGTGTCATTATGAAGCCATACCAAAGCAGAAAAAATTCTGAAGCTTACAAAGCAAAGATTGATATGTTCAAAAAAGAAGCACACACGAAACTTTTTGACATTGCAGCGTGCAAGTGCAAAGTACTAACACAATGTTCTTGTCCCAAAGAAAAAACGGTTCCAAAGGAAGAAGTGACGTTCCTCTTAGATCAAAGGAGTGAAAGAAAACTGTTTATTGATAGAGTAGATATTACACTCTCAAAGAAAAAAGCATCTACGTTGCTAAGAAAGCAAAAAGAAGCTGTGAGGCTCACCAAAGAATCTTCACAGGAGAAATTGCAGGATACAAATGTTGAATTATCATCATCGACATCAAATAGTGAAAGTGAATCTGGCGAAATATCAGACGATACATTTCCAGAGCCAGTTAGCTCGAAGAGAAAGCTCGAACAACCTGAAGAACAATTATTCAAGAAAAGGAAAACTACAAATCTACCTTCAGTGGCTACTGCTTGTGACAGGACTGCAGTTTCAGATCGAGCTGCAGCATTCACTGTTAGTGCAGTATTGCAAGATATTGGAGAAGTTTCTATTGACAATACATCTGAAGTAGTGGATAGGAGTAAAATCAGAAGAGAAAGACAAAAGAAGAGATCAGAAATTATGAAAGATCAAAATCAGGTCCCAATCAGAGGAATCTATTTTGATGGTCGAAAAGATTCTACACTCTTCCAAGAAAAAAAAGAGTCCAAAGTATATCAGAAGAAGGTAACAGAAGAACATATCACTTTAGTGAGAGAACCTGGTTCAGATTATTTGGGCCATTATTCTGTGAATTCTGGATCAGCTGAAGAAATATGTAAAGGAATGTTTGAGTATATTGGAAATAATGACATGAACCTGGAAAACCTTGTTGCCATTGGATGCGATGGTGCAGCAGTCAACACTGGAGAAAAGGGAGGCGTTATAAGGCTTATAGAATTGAAGCTGAAGAAGCCAGTTCAACATTTAGTGTGCCAGCTCCATGCCAATGAATTGCCATTACGCCATTTAGTTGCAAAGCTGGATGGAAAAACATCTGGCCCCCGCGGATTCACCGGTCCTATTGGCAGGGAATTAGAGAACTGTGAGAGTCTTCCTATTGTCGAGTTTGAAAGGATTGATGCTGAGGAACCAACTGTAGACTGTGAAGATCTTAGCACCGACCAAAAATATCTAATTGATATTCATCAGGCCATAACAAAGGGATATTGCTCTCCAGATCTTGCTCATCGTAGTCCAGGCAAAATGGCACATTCACGATGGCTGACTACAGCAAATCGTTTGCTTCGTCTATACGTTTCAACTGTAAGTCCATCTGAGAACCTCATGAACATTGCTTCTTTTATAATGAAGGTCTACATCCCAATGTGGTTTTCTATTAAGCAAAGTACATCTTTTGTCAATGGCTCAAAACATGTTTTCAAAACTATTGAACTAACAAGAACACTGAATGACGAAGTAAAGGATATTGTAAACCCTGTCATACAAAGAAATGCATTTTTTGCAAATCCAGAAAATATTCTAGCATCAATGATTCATGATGACCGCAGCGCCATAAGAGAATTAGCGTGGAGGCGAATAAAGAAAGCAAGGCAAACAAACAAGGAAAAAGTTGTGAGGCGTTTCACAGTACCTGTTATTCAATTTGAAGCTACTGATTTTACTGATTTAATTAATTGGCAAAAATGCATTGTCACTGAACCACCTGTGACAAGACACCTGGCAGAAAATGAGATTGAAGAATTCATAGAAAACAAGAGTACCCCTCCATTCGAGAAATTCCCTTGTCATACACAAGTAGTAGAAAGAATGGTAAAATTAGTGACTGAAGCATCATCAAAAGTATTTGGATTGAACGCGCGAGATGGCTTCATAAGATCAACACTTCAGTCACGTAAAAAAATGCCATCATTCGAAAGTAAAGCTGAATATAAAGTTTAAATAAAACGTTAATAGAAAAAAACATGCGCAAGGATGGGTGGTTGGGAGGGCATGGGTGGAGCTCGACACGCAGCCACCTCCTCGTGGTGAGTTCTGGATTATTTAGATCATTAATCAAAAGAACATTGATCTAAATAAACTAAGAGCTGCGTAATTCAGTAACTATTTTGGTAATTGGAACACTTAATATATAATAATAACAAGTAAGTTTCAGTTATTGTACTAATGCAGAATATAAGAAAATCATTATATTTCACTTTTTTCGACGGCTTTGTGGCACCTGAAGATATAATTTCGCAGGACTAATATTTATGCATAGTCATTATCTATAGCACCCACATATTTTCCGCACTAGCCATATTTGAATTTCGAAAAAACGTTTAAAAACCTCATTTTCGATCCGCCCTATTATATAGGCCTCTCTCTCAAACTGTAGACAGCAATAATAGAATTCAGGAACTAATTGTTGGTGTAAGTAGCGAACATGATGCGATAATATGGGAGATCTTAATTTACTTTGCCGAAAGTGAGGTGGCCCTTTACAATCTATCATAATTCCGGTCGTCGATTGTACAGTACTAGAGTTTGGTCGAAAGTTCACTTTTTCAAATGATCAAGGCTCCCACTAAAGATCTCAATATTCGACATTTAGTTCTAAGTACAGACCTAGATATAATTAATATCCCTGTAGAGATTACGTCTCCAACAGTGATTATAGGAAATAACATTTGAAATTAAATAGGGTGTTTCAGGTCGACCCTATAAGAAGCGACGAAGTGTAATATGTTGTTTTATTGTTATTATTGTTACATACAATACTATACAAGATAGGTTCTACATGTTCATGTCATTACATTTTTTAGTTACGGAATTACTATGACAAATTTCAAATACCAAATACAAACTACAAATTCCGCCAATTTCCATTTCTAGGGTCGACCCGAAACACCCTGTAGTTTAACGTTAAAAAGGAACCCGTATTTCAAATTTAAAGAAAAAATAATCTCTCTGATGAAAATGTATACATGTTATTGAGAACGCGAAGCAAAGAACTTATTATATATAGGTTATACTATATATAGTGAACCAAATTAAATCGAACCTGAAGGAATTCTATAATTATGTTACCTATGAATAAAAAAGTAGTTTCGCTGGCTATTGGTCCATTCATATGCGAAATATTTAAATACGCCAATATTTGAAAAGGGCACAAACCGCTTCCAGGAAATTATCGTCCCATTAGGCTGACTTCAGTAGTTAGTAAACTTATGGAGACAATCGTTCGGGACAAAATAGTTAATCACTTAGAAATGAATAATTTAATTAAAGATTCTCAGCACGGCTTTCGACGTCTTACTAATTTGCTCGACTTTTTTAATGAAATTGTAAATATATATGTCGAGAATAAAACAGTAAATGTTATATATTTCGATTTTCCAAAGGCGTTTGATAAAGTACCCAATAGGAGATTATTAGGTAAACTTCATTCTCACCGAATTGATGGTAATGTTCTCAAATGGATTGAAAATTGGCTTAGCGGACATAAACAAAGAGTGGTCATTAATGGCAAAACGTCTAACTGGAGAAGTATGACTAGCGGCGTGCCTCAGGCATCTGGGACCAGTTCTTTTTATTATTTATATCAATGACATCGACATGGGAGTTAACATTATAATTTCAAAATTTGCGGATGATTACCAAACTAGGGGCGACAAAGAAAATCAGCAGCAGCACGTTTGCAGATTGAAGAAGATATTAATAAATTACTCGAGTGGGCGTAAATTTGGCAAATGAATTTTAATATAGATAAATGTAAAACGGTAGAAACAATGTTAAAGAAAAATATTTTATGCGCGACAAGACACTAACAAGTGTTACGGAAGAGAAAGGTTTAGGTATTATTGTTGCCGACACCCCTTAAACCGAGTAGGCAATGTACTGAAACGGTCAGAAAAGCAAATAGAATCTTAGGATTTATTGGTAGATCATTTGAGTTTAAATCGGAGAAAACAATGCCAATATTATATAATTCCTTAGTACGCCCCCACCTGGAATACTGTGTTCAGTTCTGGTTCCCATATTTACGACAGGACATAGACAGAATAGAGAGAGTGCAACAACGGACTATTAAGATGATTTCCAGGCTTAGAAACAAATCATGTGCTGTCTATTTGGAATTTATTCTCATTTGGAAAAAGGCAGATTCGAGAAGATTTAATCCAGGTGTTTAAAATGATTAAAGGCTTTGATAACGTTAATGCAGAAAAATATTTCACCTTCAGAAATGCAGATTGAACTCGCGGTAATGGTCTAAAATTAGTGAGCAAGCATTTTAATTCGAATGAAGCTAAACATTTTTCTTCAATCGTATAGTTAAAATTTGTTAACTGGATTGCAAGCCAAACTGGTCGAGTCCTTTAAAAAGAGACTAGATGCTTATCTTGCCTTAAGCAGTGATGGAAATGGGTTTTAAGAACTAGGTACACGCTTGGAAAAAGGAGCACACACACACACACACACACACACACACACACACACACACACACACACACACATATGTATATATATATATATATATATATATATATATATATATATATATATTACTAATATTTGTGACGGTCGAAGAACTTTGTTGCTTATGGCCGGCCAAACCACTGGCCAGATTTGGATGAAACTTTGAGGATATGGGTAACTGAGGCCGGGGAAGAATATAGGCTATGTGGCATCGGCCTCCGAGGTCATCTGATGCCGCTAGAGGCCTCTGTATTCCGGATTGGTTGAAAGATATTGACATCATAGACACGTCATAAAATGGGCGGAGCTCTATCATAGACACGTCATAAAATGGGGCGGAGCTCTAGCACGCTTTTCACGCGATGCATTTACGATGCAGCAAACAAAATTTTAATTTTTTTTTAATTAGACAAAAATTTAAATTTTTAAAAATCTCCATATATATATATATATATATATATATATATATATCGGTTCGGCAGAAAAAAGGGAGACCTCGAACTTTGGCTGTAAAATTCAAAGTTATGGTCAGATTTCAATATTTTTTCACACCCCACAACTAAGTAAATTTCCTATTAGAAAACTAATGAAAATTACAGATTTATTGAACATTTCTTTATGCCACTGGAAATTCTCCATTTACACTACTACTGTATTGCATGTACAGATAAAAAGTTACAAAGTACTCACATATGGTGCTACCTTGATGTTAAAAAAACTGCTCGATATGTTTACCACGAACTTCTACAACCTTTTTTAGTCTAGGACAGAACTCATCTATGGCTTTATTGATTTGTTCTTGTGGTAGCTCATCCTATTTTTCCAGAAGAAGCTGTCGTAAATGAGCGACATTTCTTACTTTGATCCGATAAATTCTCTGTGACAAATTTTCCAAAAGGCCGTAATCGACAGGATTTGAAGCAGGACTGTTTGGTGGCCAAATTTAATACTGCTACCTGGTATTCTTTTGATATCTCCTGTTTTATCGATTTTCTTGAAAGCTTGTCCAAACCTCCTGCAGTTGGCTTACGTTAATTAAAATCGCTTTAATTATCAACTTGAACCTATGATTAGCAAGATTTTTCTGGAATATTCGCCATAAATCCAATTTCTCAGCTAAAATGCTAAAAGATGGCATACAAACCATAAAATTACCATATACAGTGGACCCCCGAGTTACGAGGACAATCCGTTCCAGTCAAACGCTCGTTAGTAGAAAATTTCGTATGTCGGACCGTGTTTAACATGTAAATGGCCTAATCCGTTCCAAATCCCAAATTTCCTCCCTATTTCTTAATAAATATGCATATACTCTATGTATATTTAATAAAAATTAATAAAATACATAATATGTGTACAGTACAGTGTATATATTAGTTAATAAAAAGTAATAAAATAATTTGTGTGCAGTACTTACCCTACCTTGAGTTAAAGTTGGTGTACGGTACTAAGTAAAAATCCGTGTCGAAAATCCAAATCCATGCATAGTCGTCATCTGAGGTCAGGCCGGAAACAGCAGGGACGGGTCACTGCTTAGAGGGGGAGTCATCCGACATGATAATGTTCTCGCTTGCCACTCGTAGGTCGCAAATTTTCTCGGAACTCGAACCAGATTTTAATATTGAGATCGCCTCGTATGTCGAAATTTCGTTAGTCGAACCCCTCGTAACTAGGGGGTCCACTGTACTAACAAACTAAAATTTCATGGTTCTATGTACCGTATTTGCCGAGATATGAAGGATTTGAAAGGTCTCCCTTTTTTTTTGTGAACCCGATATATATATATATATATATATATATATATATTAGTGGTGGACCGGATATCCGCATCCGCATCGGTTTTAACATCCGCATCCGCACTTCTGACTGCGGATGTTATGCGGATATTACCCCTAATAAATTATGCAATTTACAATTATTAGCTTATAAAGTAGATTATAAGGCCCAGTCATGCACAGTTCATGTAAAGTACTAATTATTAATGAACAAACAAATATATAAACCTCAAAATATAAATACCATTAAATCAACAAACACTGCTTGTGCCGCTGTGCGTACTCCACTGTGGCTGAAACTCTTGAGAAAGTTATTTTTTTATCATAATGAAAACATTAATATTAATTTTAATTCTTATGCATTGCCTGCCATAATAGTAATATCAAGAAATTTGAAAAATTATGTCATATATTCATAATTCTATATTATATTGATAGATTAACTAAATATCCGCATCCGCATCCGCGGATATTGAAATTAAAGATCCGCATCCGCAGATGTTGAAAAACTGACATCCGGTCCACCACTAATATATATATATGCTGTCTGTCTGTCTGTGTCACCCTAAAATATGGAAACGGCACCTCGATAGAAAAAATTATTAGGCAAAAGTTGCTTAGAATTAATCGAAACCTACGGGAAAATTATTGAATGCCAAGTGAAATTAATAGTACAGCGGGATGTTTCTGCTTCCCGCACGAGGGCGGGTTCTCTGCAAGCGTTCAACTTCCATTAGTATATTATATATATATATATATATATATATATAATGATGACATATATAAGTCATCAAGAAATAGTTTTGCAACCCCTGATTTTGGTCCTACCATTACTGATGCACCATCAGTTACAACTGCAAATTGAGAAGTAGGTACACGCCGTGTACCGCGTGTCCCCCCATTTCCATCAATGCCTTTAAACCCTCAGTTAGAAGCATTTGTCAGCTCATAAAATTAATGTAGAATTTTCACTCGGATTCTCTCCAGTTTGCTTTAAAATTTTCATTTATCTTTAAATTTCCCTCCTGTTTTTCAACCTCACTTCTTTGTTTTGCTTTAAAATTTTTATTTTTATTTAAATTTTCTTCTATCTTTTAACCTCCCTCCTTAAACAGACAGCCTCGTAGTGATCAACCACTTTGTTGCTGTTTGGTGTCCTTTGTATTTCTTTGCATTCCTTTGTATATTATCAGTTGAATTAACCTCGCAAAATTTGCATTGAAGATTATGTAAGCGAGTTCTGTGAGTAAAAAATCTAATATTTACCGACCGAGTTTAATTCTTACCACAGACACGAGAATTTGGATCAATCACACAAAACGCTTTTAGTTAACCATAAATTTATATTAAGCTTTTTTTCATGTAATCTTAAAAAATTACAGAAAATTATATATACTGTATATATATATATATATATATATATATATATATATATATATATATATATATATATATATATATATATACACAAGCCTTCTGCTTGTGCTTCGCAAACTCGCCTACGGCGAGGACACGTTAGGGTTACCCCTTTGGGGGAGGTTATTCCCTTCACCCCCCTTTATGCAATTTAGTGGGCTAACTCCCCCTTGTTGCATAACCACCCTCCCTCATTATTCCCCACCCCTCTCCCCCATTACCCCTACCCCCATTTGTTTTGTTGGTTGAAACATTGTGGGTAAAACAGAAACAGAAAATGGAAGGAATTGTCGTTTTTTTTTTAATAGTTTAAGGATATATAATATATATAAATATATATATATATATATAGAGAGAGAGAGAGAGAGAGAGAGAGAGAGAGAGGAGAGAGAGAGAGAGAGGGCTGTGATGTAATTTGTTAGAAGAAATCATGAATATTTCTTACTTTTACCAGTTACTGTTTTCTGTGAGGGCAAAAAGTTAGTAGTTAATCTTTATCACAAGAGTTGTTTGATGTACAGTTTGCGCACAGTGCAAAGTTTAGTAATAACATATATATAAAATGCTAATATGATAAAATCTTCTTGTTTATTCGTCAAATCACAATCATTTTGAAACAACTGAACAATCTTGGCAAGTACAGAAAGTACTTTTATCAGGATCAGATGCTCACTAAAACCAGAAAAAATGTCGAAAGCAACTTTTGAAGTAATTAGTTACTTATTTGAGTCAGTAACTAGTAACTGTAATTAGTTACAAAAAGTAATTGTCACAACACTGTGTGTGTATATATATATATATATAGGGTGGCGCAAAAGTCGCGCATCATAGGAATTTTCAGTGGTGACTATAATAACTTTTTTTTAGGTTGGGGATGGCTACGAAACTAACAATAGACGAGAGGGTGAGTTTAGTTTTAATGCATGGAATACCAGGTACAACAAATCGATGAATCGGTACAGAATTTAAATTCTCATGAGAGACAGACAGATGGGTAGAATCAAACAGCCCTCCACTCCCCGCGACTTCATTTTTTTAATGAATAAATGAAGAAAAGTGACATTTAACACAACCAGTCATGAATATGAAGAAGCGTTTTCTCTTTCTCTCTCTTTCTTTCTCATCAATCTCCCACGCATGAGGGAGCAATAAGGTTTCATTTTCCGTTCTCTCTCTCTCTCTCTCTCTCTCTCTCTCTCTCTCTCTCTCTCTCTCTCTCATCAATCTCCGACACATGAAAGAGCAATAAGGTTCCACTTCTTTCCTGTGTTTGAAAGGGAATTAAAGCTATTGTAAGAATAATTTCCTTTTCATGGATTCAGTTCTTTTTGGTTTTCTTCACACACGCTTCACTTTAAAAAGGTTTCTCTCTCTCTCTCTCCCCAACCAGTAATTTATCCTACTCAACCAGTTGTTAGTCCTACTCTGCCAGTAGTTAATTCTGCTCCGCCAGTAGTTAATTCTGCTCCGCCAGTAGTTAATCCTGCTGCGTCAGTTGTTAATCCTATTCCCCCAGTAGTTAGTCCTACTCCCCAGTAGTCAGTCGTTAATACTAATAGTTAAGTCCTACTATTTTCGGGATCAATGAAAGAAAGCAACCCCCAAAAGTTTCTAGTAAACGATGCCACCCATCAAAATCACTAAAGTAAAGACCTAACCTAAATACAAGACCTAACCTAACCGAAATACAAGTACAAGACCTAACCTAAATAACCTACCTACATAAATAACTTACAGATCAGTGAAAGAAAGCCACCCCCGAATTGTGTCAATAAGAGAAAGCCACCCCCGACCCGTTTGGGGGTGACTTTCTTTTATTGATCCTATTTTCGTTAGTTTTAACGTTTATAAATTGACGATTGGTTAGGTTAAGTGGTAATCAGGGATGGGAAACTGAATCGAACTGGAATCGATAAACTGATAAAACCGATATTATTTTATGAACTGAAATCGAAAAAAATTCGAACTGAAAAAAATTCTGACAACTAAAATCAAAATTCGAACTGAAATTAAAAACCAATCAAAAACTGAAATCTGAATTCGAATAGATTAAAAATAACAGTTTTGCGTTTCAGTTTTGAGGAGCATTTCGATTGAAAAAAAATATAAATAACGTGAATTATTTTCCTTTTTTTTGCGACTTAACATTTGTATGGATTTAAAATATCCATTTATCCTTTAATTCGATGTGGAACGGCTTTTTTCTCTTTTCAGATTGATTTTAAGTCCTCAAAGAAACAATTTGTTGTCCGAAAACATTGACACTATTTTAACTGTTCGCTCTAATTTTAACACGTGAGTTTCCAAGGTATTTGTATTTTGTATATAATAAACAGAGGTGCATTTAATTGTTTTATTTCCCTTTCTAATAATATTATTTATACTGTATATTTTATACATGGCGTGTGCTTTAAAATTTAAAAAGTGTGTGAATTAATAAAACATTTCGAAATGAAAGTTTTTGTTAAATAAAACTTTATGTGAAAGAAATGAAACGAATAAATAAAAAAAAAAGATGAGTGTTTCGTGCTGATTCGGTTGGCTATAGATGCTTACGTGTTTAATCATACAAAAGTAAAGATAGTTACTAAAGCAAATTCTTTCTTTGAAAAACAGAAATCGAATGCAAATACAAATATAAAATTAAATCTGAATTTGTCAATAGGGTATCCCCCCAAAAATAATATAAATAGTACAAAGAAATTCTTAAAGAAATCTGAAAAAAAAAACTGGAATCGAAATTTAAATTGAATCGAACCGAAAAATATAAAACTTGAATCGAAAAATAAACTCAAATCGAAGAAAAATTAAAATCTTAAATCGAAACTGAAATCGATGTTTTTGCAAATTTAAACTGAAATCGGAAACTGAACTTAAAAATTTATCAGTTTCCCCTCCTTGGTCGTAATATTTTCGTTAGTTTTAACGTTTATAAATTGACGATTTGTTAGGTTAAGTCGTAATATTTTCGTTAGTTTTAACCTCTATAAATTGACGATTGGTTAGGTTAAGTCGTAATATTTTCGTTAGTTTTAACCTCTATAAATTGACGATTGGTTAGGTTAAGTCGTAATATTTTCGTTAGTTTTAACGTTTTATTTGATTAGGTATACGCGGACAAAGTTGGACAACGCAAACTACACTAGGATAATGTAGGGGAACGTAAACTACACTAGGCACCACAGGGGGACGTAAACTATACTTGCTCCGTGATTCCCAAGCTGTGGTACGCGTACCACGCAGAGCTCTTTTAGATGGTACACGAAAGGGTTATAAATACGCAGCTTTCAAATTCCTAATTAATTTGATGATAATGTTTACAAAAGTAATATTAGTTGTAGATGAATAACCCACAACTTTTCCGTCTGCGGGTTTGCAGGCTATCCAAATTGCCGTCCGGGTAAATTTCAAATTATTTACGATAATATGCAAGGTCAAAATTATATAACACTTAGATAAAACTGAAAATTCAAAATTGAACACTACATTACCCTCCCTACGGTTTTCGCTCGATGGTACCACCTTCCTTCCTTAATGGTGGTACTTAGAAAAGCATCTTGTTAAAAAGTGAATTTTGTACCGTCTAGCAAACTTCTTATAGTAGTGTTTGTAAATGTAGGTTCTGTATAGTTAGGTTAGGATGGGTTAGATTAGGTTAGGTTGAATCGAGTTAGATTAGATCATATTTGATTAACTTAGAATAGATGGTGCTGCAGATCATTTTATGCTTCGGCGTGTTTTGTCGAGAAATGTTTCATTCGAGAAAAATTTATCGACGATTTAGGAATTTCTCCCATCGGTCAAAAATGTTGTTTTTCAAAAGGTCCCAACCCATTTCCAGGGATTCAAGAAAATCTTTCACTTAACTCTCAATGAACGTTCGACCTACTCAATAATGCACTCTTTAAATACTTTATATTAGTCGTTTTTTCCGTTCTAAAGTAGACACAGATAAGTTTTTTTTTTAGAGCGGCTCTCAGTATTGTTTTCCGACTATTTTTGAAGTAAAGTGGAAATGGCAATTGCATCACGTTAAAAAAATATTGAAACACTGATGAAGACCTTTCTATAAATATGTAAAGCGAAATTTCATTCAATTACGAGAAGCAGGATGAGAGCCGAAGAAATGAAGTAAACATAACGGGTGAGAAACTGGATCGAGCGTAACGAGCGTGAAAGTAAACCATTCCATGAAAACTCTAAAATTGGTAATTCTGTAGTTGTTGTTACTCTGAAGAAGTTTCCGGTATTATTAAAGTTGCTATACGTTACTGAAGCGTTTCGTTTCAACAACTACAAAGACACAGTAGAATGAGGCAATCGAGACGAAAATTTTCATTTTCAACCTGAAAAATACACCGCCATTCTTACAAATACCTACTCATTTGTTCGAAGAGGACTTGGGTCTCATTACGCCATAACAAAAGCAATTTTCTACTTATTTCGCAAAATAAAAATATTTTATTACATGCAGAGCGACAACCCACGATTGATAATAATAATAATAATAATAATAATAATAATAATAATAGTAATAATGCGGAAGTAAATTTAAAAAAATATTTAATGAAAATTTTGTTTAAAAATAAAAAATTTCTGATTTTTTTTACTATTTTCAGTTTTCTTTTGAATTAAAAGAAAATCGGGTTGATATGTTTTCCATTGTTTCGTATATGTTGATGTTAACAAAATATTAAGTGTGCAGTAAAAGATTAAAAGAAGTATTGAAAAATTTTGAATTTTCTAAGTGAATTATTAAGCCATCATTGCCTTATTTACGAGTATATGGTTTATTCAAAACAAAAAAGGTTACACTCCCGTGAGACCAATTTTAGTTCGGAAAACTCACACAGGAGAAAAATATTTTATTTACTCAAACAAAAATAAATGTTTCAACAACATTTTTGTTTTATTTTTAGGTTTACAAACCTTTGTTTCGTATTAGAAAATGAATTTTGTTGATAATAATTTAGTGCAGTAAACAGTGTTGTAACGGCAAATTTGTAAATCTCATACCAAAATATGAATAAAAATTTTAGTTTTAATATTTTGTTGTTGTTTAAATCTTTGAAGCAAAGTGGTTTAGATTATTGTTATTGAAGAAAGTTAATAGGTTCCATTTTTGCTCTAATTTCCAATGCAGTGTTAAAAACTAAAGAAACGGGAGGGATTAAGTGAATAAAATTGTTTAAAATTCGTTGGATTTTAATATTGGTTCCTCACCGCATTTTGACCTCACGGGTCAGTCTTGTAGTGGAGATTTAATGTATGGTCTTGAAATCCTTCTCTCTGTTCGAGGGAAGGGAAATTTGATCAAGTGCAGATGTAATGTGGTTTATTTTCTCTTTGTTATGTATTTTAATTTTCTGAAACTGATTTCGAACCGACTTGTTAAAATAAACCACAAGGTCCGTTGGAATTTATTCTTGTAGTCTGCTGAAGGAGAGGTGGATTTGGTTACATCTAGCGGAAAATACAAAGTTGAGAAGAACAGGTGGTTTCGAGGCAATTACTTTAATTTTAGATTGATTTTTAAGGAAAGGGAAGAGCTTTTTTTAGCTCGAAAAGGTGATTCTTGTAACACCCAGTAAAGGGAAAGGAAAACTCATTCTTTCATTTTGTACGGATAAAACTTTCGTATGAATGACGTCATGTAATGAAGATGGTTTTGATAGGTCATTCAGGGTACTGTAAGGCGGAGTCCTTGTAATCTTAAGGTGTAATTTAAATTTATAAGGTAGTTGTAGTTCTGTCCTCTAAAGTTGACATGGCTTTAAATATTTTGAAATCTGTGGCGCTGTTTGATTTTATAAGCCGACTGTAAAATTGTTTCTGTCGTTCGAAAAATTTGAATCTCCTTGTTTCACGCGAACTTGGTTTCAAGAGTTTAATGTTAGTCGGCAAAAAGAACCTTGTGAAAAGTTCCTTGAATTTAATTATTGTTTACATGTCAAATTTTAACTTATAAGTTTGCTGAATACTATGTTCCTCAAAGAATAATTTTACAGTTTTTTGTGTTGAGCAAATATCTGGTGGTGATCTTGTTTCCAGAGGAAATCTGTGGAGTTCGCGCAGGACTTTTGAAAACTTTGTGAAAATTTAATTGGCGGACTTTTTTCTGAAAAGTCTGCGGAACTCGCACAGAGCTTTTAAGACTAAATTTCCAAAATTTTTGTAAGTAAACTTATGTTAAGGAATTTGAATTAAGTGCTACTTCTAGAGTCATACATAAATAAAATCCCTCTGTATAAACCCTTTGCGACCTAATCTAAATAACTGCAAAAAAAATTTGAAATTTGAATTTTGTTTTTGGCCAAAAATTTGTAACTGCACATCTGTAAAATTCTTTTGAATTTATGTCCCATTTTCAACGAAACTAAGTAAACTTTATACGAGGGAGTGTGTTGTTTCTATGTTACCTTGCAATAGGCCTCTCTTGTAAGCTGAGGGTAAATTAACACAAAGTTTGAAATTTAAAGCGAGTTTCAAGTAAACCGAGAAAATTGTGCGTATACAATTGAAAGGCCATCCGAGTGAATAAGCAGAACCATCCCGCACAAACGAACCCGCGTGCAGAATAAGTGCAATCAAAAGATATTTAGTTGATCGACCAAAATCTGCATATATTTTTTTTAAACAATTTTAAACAATAATTTTTATTTTCAAATTACCAAAATGTCTATTTTTTTATTAGAATTTCTTTACTTAGATACGATATATATTCACTTATGCAGATTATATATATAATATATATATATTATATATATATATATATATACGGTATATATATATATATATAAATAATCGTACAACCTTACAAAGGTTTCGCGCGATGATTTCTCATTTCGCGAGGGTCAAGCTTGTCGCCCCTCCTCTCGAGTTGGCCTCTCGAGTTGGATTCTTGCGCTCTCCACCTCACATAGCCAGGTACGCCCGGCTCATCGGGGATTGTTCTGAGCCAGGCGTCTAGTCTTCTTTTGAGGATATCCACTGCAACTCCCTTCGTGTTTCTTAGGGCTTTGGGCAACTGATTAAACAGTTTTGGTCCTCTCACTACAAAACTATTTTCTTTCAGGGTTAAGGATGTTCCCTGTCTCGCCTTCAATTTGGGAATACGACACAGTCTACCGTTTCTACTTTCCACCGTTGTTTGGGGAGTTATAGGGTTCAGAGTAAGATTAGGGACTAGTTTCTCCATTATTTTCCAAGTGTAAATAATGGTGTATCTCTCTTCTCCTTTCCAGTGAATATAGGTCTAGTTCGAGCAACCTTTCCCAGTAATTTAGTTCTTTGCATTCATTCATCTTGGCTGTGAAGTTTCTCTGGATCCCTTCCAGCTGTCTAATGTCTTCTTTTTTATATGGGGATGTTAGGACCTAGCAGTTTTCAATTTTGGTATGATCAGGGTTTTCAGTAGAGGAATAATTACATTTCTATCCCTTCGTTTAAAGGTTCTCAATATCTGTCCCGTTATTCTCTCTGCTCTGTTTACTGTTATCTTATTTTGTGTTTCAAATTTCGCATCATCTGTCATTACAACCCCAAAATCTTTCGCTCTGGAATTTCTCTGAATTTCCTGTCCATTTGGGGTATAATATTCCATGGATTTTAGGTCTTCTCTTTTCCCGTACCGTAATAGCTGAAATTTCTCGGTGTTAAACTTCATGTTGTTGTCTTCCGTCCACTTGTAAATTCTGTTTATGTCGGTTTGTAGAGATCCTATGTCTTCTGGGTTTCTTATTTTTCTACTGAGCTTTGTGTCATCCGCAAAGGATGTTACTGTGCTGTCTCTGGTAACGTCTCATCTATGTCAGTTAGCATGATTATGAAGAGTAGTGGAGCTAATACTGTTCCTTGTAGTGCTGAGCTGAGGACCTCTGATTCTGATGAAGATACTCCTTGTACTGTAACGACTTGCCGCCGCTCACTAAGGAAATTATATATCGATTTCCCTACTTTTCCTGTTATTCCCATATATTTCAGTTTATGTATTATGATTCCGTGGTCACACTTGTCGAACGCTTTAGCAAAGTCTGTGTATAGTCCATCATAGTTTTCATTACTTTCAAGTGAATCAATAATGTTGTTGTAATGTTCCATTAGTTGTGATAGGCATGATCTGCCTGACTGAAACCCATGTTGGTTATCAGTGAATATTTTCTGAGTTTCCAAAAAAGTCATAGATTTTCTGTCTAACTATTCTTTAAAATATTTTAGTGAGATTGGATGTAAGCGATACTGGCCTATAGTTTTTGGCCTTGGATCGATCTCCTCCTTTATATATTGGGACTATGTTCGCGCTCTTCAGGATGCCCGGTATTTCTCTCCCGTGTCTAGTGATCGTCTCCATATCCAATATAGGGGCTCAGCGATTGCATTCTTGCAGTTTTTGATCAGTGTGGCATTCCAATTATCCGGTCCTGCCGCTGAATGTGTTTTTAGTTTCCCTATGGCTTGTGTAATATCATCCGTCGTAAAGTCGAAATCCGTTATACGTTCCCCTTGTGGTTCTTCTTCAAAGAACGCGTTTCTATCGCATCTCAATTTGTCAGTTTTTGGGATACTGAAAGATGATTCGTACTGAGCTCTTAATATTTCAGATTTTTCTGTTAGATCATCAGATGAAGCACTGTTCTCATTTTTTAAAGGTCCGATAGTCGCATGGTTTTTCGACTTTCTTTTTTGCGAAATTATAGAAGTACTTTGAGTTAGCCTTTACCGCTTGTATAGCGTCGTATATATATATATATATATATATATATATATATATATATATATAATATATATATATATATATATATATATATATATATTAGGGTGGTCCTTATTTTCGAATGTCTGAATTATCATGATCCCAACCTCTTATATGGTGGCAATTATCACAAACATAATTCGCATAAAATATGTTCTGAAAATATCAATTTTTACAGGTAGCTCAAACGAACAGAAGTTTGCGCGCCAATTTCCCATTGCTTCATATGCATGCCGGTTAAATATGAGGTGTTAACCCTCTTCAGATCGAGTTGTTTTTTACACAACTAATTAAAACTAGGTTTGTAGATCACTACGGGGCTCCACTGTACTATCTCAAGATGTTTTTCAATAACATGACATGAAATTCAATAAAAAAAATGTTTAGCATCTTTGTAATTTAGTATTAATATGCACAATTCTACTATTTGTTGTAGGCGAGAGATGGTATGTATGCGCTGCCTGACATACAGCGCAATGCACTACAGTTCAGTGTCTCTCTTGCTGCTACGTGGATACAAGTGTTGTGTAGCTGCTGCCACTTTACAAGCGAATCAGCTCAGTGTTTATTTGAGATAATAAGGTTAAGCGTTCATCATCCTTTGAACTTTGTTTTGCAATTTGATTAATATTTTAGGAATAGTGAATCGAAATAACTTCTGTATTTATTTAGCAAATTGTATTGTAATGATGGCAAAACACACGAGATCAAGTAATGCTGCGCTTTACCTTGTGGACAAAACGTCGGAGAAGCTGACAGGGCAAAAGCTCCCAGCCATCGGAGAGGTCCTTGGAGTCTTCCTCCACAATCATCTTTCGCTTCATAAACCAATTCGTGAAGTAGCCACTGATGTGATGAATGAAATTTTGGAGTTTTGGGCCCGCGCTCGAGTCCCCGTAAAACGAAAAGATCACATTGTTGGAAAAATAATGAAATTAAACAAAGAATGGCAGCTGCTTCGAAAAAACAAGAACCGGCGTTCAGAAACCCAAATCATGAAGGAAGAAGAGTTCAAATCTCAGATGGAGAACTTTTTCGACATCGCTCATGAAAATGCTATTAAAATTATCAAAAATGAAGAGGATCGCCAATTCCTGCTAGCCCAACGGGAGCCAGCAGACGTGGGACGATTGGTTCTGCGAATACCGTACTGTCAAAAACGGAGCAAAAAGTTGCAAACAGAAAAGCAGCTCAAGATATGCAGCTACGGAAAGCCAAAGAAGAAACGGAAACATCCTGTTATATTGGAACGTTGGCGTCATCAAGTAACAGTAACAAACATTCTTCAGAAGATGAACCACAAGAAACCTGTGGTGGTGAGCCTCTTCCAAAACGAAGCCGTGGAATGAATAACATTTTGACTCCGGCACTTGCTTCAGCTTTAGACCGTTCTTCAATCAGTGACAGAAAGGCAACAATTGTAATAGCAGAAACTGCGGGGACATGACTTGAGAAAACTGACCATTAATCGGTCATCAGTGAAGCGAGCTCGGGAGCGTCATCGTGCCAAGACAGCAGAAACTTTGAAAAAAAAAGTAGCAGACGATGTTCCCTTGATTATTCACTGGGATGGCAAACTCCTAGTGGACCTCACAGGGAAAGAGCGTGTGACCGGCTCTCTGTTCTAGTGTCTGGACTGGGAGTGCAACAGCTTCTTGGAGTCCCAAAATTCCGTCTGGTACTGGAGAACACCAAGCACAGGCCGTGCGGGATAAGCTGCAGGAATAGGAATTGAGTGACAGAGTTGTTGGAATGAGTTTTGACACTACCGCATCAAATACGGGACATCACTCCGGGGCTTGCGTCCTCTTAGAACAAAAACTTGGAAGAGATCTCCTCTACTTGCCATGCAAACATCACATCATGGAACTGCATGGGACCAACTTCTGGGCCTGAAGTCCTCTTGTTCAAAAGATTTCAGCGTTTCTGGCCTCAACTGGCTACGAGTCAGTTTTCGTCGGGTATTGATGACCAGGAAGTTGAAGCATCTACGAGAGAACAACGTCTCAGTCTGATCAACTTCGCTTTGTACCAGCTGTCACAAGATTATGCAAGGGATGACTACAAAGAGTTCCTAGAGTTAGCTCTTCTTTTCTTGGGTCGAGCAGAGTCCCACGGCTTTCATCACTCTTTTAAAGCTCCTGACGCCATGCATCACGCTCGCTGGTTATTGAAAGTGTTGTATTCCTTCAAGATATGGATGTTCCGGAAACAGTTTAAATTAATAGCCCAGGAGGAGCGCAGCCTACGGGATATCTGCGTATTCACCGTCACCTCTTACATGAGGGCCTGGTTCCGTGCCCCATTGCCAGCAGCTGCACGCTGGAGGATCTGAATCTGATGAAGGCTCTGTCCAGTTATCCACATACAATGATTGCAAAGGTTACAACAGCCAAATTCAGTGACCACTTGTGGTATCTCTCTGAGAGCTTGGTTGCATTAGCGCTGTTTGATCCAGAAGTTTCTGTGGCTACGAAGAGGGCTATAATGAAGGTTATGGAGTCTAAAGAAAGAGATGAGGATGCACGAAAAAAGATCAACAAAACAGCTTTTAAGCCGACAATGACCCTGGATGCCTTCGCCTCAAAACAATCGAAGAAGCTATTCATTTATTTCAACCTGTCGCAGGATTTCTTGGAGAAAGATCCTAATGACTGGAATTCCTTTCTCTCATTCCAAGACGCTACAAGAGATGTTTCTAGCCCAAATGTGATCAATGATAATGCTGAACGCGCAGTAGTTTTCATGCAAAATTTCAACCAGAGGCATAAAAAAGATGAAGAACAACTGCAGTTCCTTCTTCAAGTTGTGGCTGACCATCGCCGAAGCTTTCCCGACAGCAAAAAGGAGACTTTGATTGGGCAACAGTGAGTGGTTTGGCAACCATGACACCCCCGTCTTGAACGGCTAATACCCAACGATATAGTTGGGGGGGACCCAAATGCCATGGTCTATAGGGATATAGAGTAAAACTTTGAAGTCCTTGAGCTACCTCTAAATATTAATTGATTGAAATTAAATTTTTACCCAAGCGTTTTTACATTATATGTCACTATTTCAGGGGTTGGGAGCCACCTCTTTCCTAGCCTCAAAATTAGACATGTAAATAAGGACCACCCTAAAATAAAAAAAAATAAAAAAAAAAAATATATATATATATACACACAAATAAACAAGAAAGCATTTTAATTTAACTGGAGTCGCATCGCTCTCCCTGCAATTCTTCACATAACGTACAGGATGCTTCACCTGTTACGCCATCTCGAAATATAGACGCGTTTAACAAATTGGGTGTTTATAGTTTACAGATGAAAAATTTTATATTTGCATTTAAACACTTTATATTTAGAAGAAAATAAAGAAATGCACCTTTTTGAAACTAAAACAAATAATATTAACCCTTTAGAGATGGCTGCTGTATACATACATATATGGATGAATGGGTTGTCGTTCGTAATATAATTCATTAGCACTTACAGTAAAATTCTACAGTAGCAAAATGAAGCCCTCAAAATGATGTAGTAACAAACTAAAGCAATTATTATATTCTAACTATTGCTTTATTTGATCCAAACAAAAGGTAGTTAAGTAACCTTGGTTTGTTGTTTTCAAGATATGATTTTTCTTTTTTTACAACAAAATGAAACCAACAAAATACATCTGGTAACTCTAAATAAAACAGTTATCATATTTTAACCATTCCTTTATTTGATCAAATAAAAAGCGATCACCTAAACGTGTTTTTTTTGTTTTAAATAAAAGATTTTTTTCTGTGTAACTTAATAAGCGATCGAAATGGTTAGTCAGTTTATTAACTCCTTTAATTGGATCTATTTCTGAATACCATATTGTAAATATTATGGATCTTATTAACAAACTGAAGTTTCCTGATGATCTCAATTTCAAACTGGTTAGTTTTGATTTATGTTCTTTATTCACTAAAGTCCCTGTTGATCATTTGTCTAAAACATTTAAAAGATAAGATGTCTGAATATTATTTTCCTCTCATTGGATTAATTAACCTTTGCTTCAAAGGTTGTAAATTTCAGTTTGAAAATAAATTTTATGCTATGTCGTTTGGATTAGCAATTGGAATCCTCTCTTACTCGTGTTAGCTAATTTATGTGTGAAAAAATTTTAAACCAGAAATTTGCCCTCTACTGTAAACTTAAATATTATCTGGTACCGGTAGATAGATGATGTTTTATGTCTGTGGCCTAATAATTTGAATGCTGATGAATTCCTTGATAAGCTCAATAATTTAATTCCGTCTGTAAAATTTACTGCTGAAAAAGAAAATGACAAATACGGTACATATTTCTGGATCTAAATATTTCGAGATGCGCAAACGAATTCAAATTTGAAGTTTTCCACAAACCTACTAATAATAATTCGTATGTTCATATACCTTTATTATGACCATCACCTTTCGATAAACTCTTCCATTTTTGTTTCTATGTTTCTCAGAGCATTAAGAATTGTTAACTCTGAATTTCTGGATTCTGAGTTTTGCAATATTATGAACATTGGTTGTAAAGTATCTTATCCTGAGACCTTTCTAGAAAACTGTTTAAGCATAGCTAAAAAAGTACTATAACAGTATAACTTACGAGAAGTTTGATCATAAAAATATTCATACCGTTGTGGTGCAACTCCTTTTCTCGGCTTACTTGAAGCCCACTTTGAATTTCGAATTTCAATGTTAATTTACCCTCAGCTTACAAGAGAGGCCTATTGCAAGTTAATATAAAACAACACCCTCCCTCGTATAAAGTTTATTTTGTTTCACTCAAAATAGGACATACATTGAAAAAGAAATATACAGATGTACGATTACAAATTTTGTTCCAGAAAACCAAATTTTCAATTTAAAGAAAATGTTTGCAATTATTCAAGTCTCAAAAAGCCTTTATACAGAGGTGTTTTTATTTGTGTGTAACTCTAGAAATAACACTAAATTCAAATTCCGTAATCTAAGAAGTTTACAGAAGTAGTTTACTTACAAAAATTTTGGGAATTTACTCTCAAAAGTTCTGCGCGAATTTCGCAGATTTTCCATTAAAAGAGTCCGTCAATTAAACCAAGTAAATTTTTCAAAGGCTTCAAAGATGCACTAACTTCACCGGTTTCCTCGGGAAACAAGCTCACCACCAGATATTTACACTTCCCTGAGGAAACATGATATTCCTCAAACTTACAAGTTTAACTTTTAATTTGTGCACACTAATTACATTCAAAAAACTTTCGCAAAGTTCTTTTCTGTCGACTAACATTAAGCTCTTACAAGCAAGTTCGCGAAAAACAGGAAATTCAGATTTTCGGACAACGTAAAACAGTTTTAACTCAACTTAGAAATTTTGAATCATGCCACAGAGTTTAAAGATCTCGTTTTAAAAGCCACTTTAACTTTTGAGGGCGGAACCACAACTAACTTAGAAATCTAAGTTACACCTTAAAATTACAAGGACTCCGCCTTACAGTACTCTGAATGACCTATCAAAAACATTTTCATTACATGAGGTCATTCCTACGAAAGCAGGAATCTTAACTTACCTTCTCACCTTATCCATACATAAGGTAAGAAGGAGTTTCCCTTTTTCCTCACTGGGTATTACAAGAATCAGTGTCCTTTGATTGAACCTTGACATTCTCTTCAAAGGAAAGCTCCTCCTTTTCCTTAAAATCAACTTAAAACAAAGTCATTTCTTCGAAGCCATTTGTTTCCTCAAAGTTGTGACCGACCTTATGGTTCATTTTAACAAGTGGGTTCGAAGTCAGTTTCCAAAAGTTTAACCACGAAACAAAGAGAAACAAACCAGCTTACATTTGAGCCAGGTCAATTTGTTTTCCCTTCCTTTCGAACCGAGAGACGATTCTCAAGACCCTGCCATAAATTTCTACCCCAAATACCGTGAGAAGACAAAATTAAAATCGAACGAATTTTAAACAATTTGAGACATTTTTCTTTTTTTCTTTAACAATGTAGCAAAAAACCTATTGATATTCTTCAATAACAATAATCTAAACTACTTTCTTTTAGAGATTTAAACAACAAAAATCTTTAAACTAAAATTTTGTTCCTATTTTAGTAAGACATTTAGGCATACGAATTTGCCGTCACAACAGCTTTCTTTACCATGTAAACGTTAAATACCTTCCGACCTTACTTAAAACAGCTGAAATTAAAGTAGCTTAATTAATCTCGCTTTATTAAAAAAGCCTAAATAATACAGTTAGGTGTGTCTATTCTATCGGATGTAAACACAGAGATTTAGTATATAAGACTAACGGTAAAACTTTACGTAGATGTTAAAACAAAAAGAGCATAAATATGTTGGTAGAACCACAAATATTTCTGAAGCATTGTTTAACTATATCATAGTATGAATTGAGAAGGTTAAAAACTTCTGTTAAGAAAGGAAGCCACAACTGAAAGGAATATTTCCAAATTGTTCATTTTAATAATAGTTCGGGAACTTATACAATGCACCGTATCTTGTTAAAAATATATTTTTCTCTTAATCACTACTTGTTAATCTTTTGTTAATTCGCATTATCTGTTTTATCTGCGTTATATTCCATCTTTTGTTTCCCTTCTTCATTGCCCGACGAGCTGTTGAAAAACACGAAAGGCCTTGGAATCGCCTTTGATTCTCCATATATATGCGTTGGTCTCTTTTCGCACATAGGTCAAACTGGTGGCCCCGTCTCTAGGCCTAGCTTGGTGAAGGAGCGAGTTGTTCTCTTGCGCTCTCCGCCGTACATACCCAGGTACATCCGGTTCATCCTGTACCGTCGTGAGCCAGGCATCTAGTCTTCTTTTGAAGACTTCAACTTTAACCCCTGTAACATTCCTGAGGTCCTTTGGGAGCTGGTTAAAAAGTCTTGACCCCCTGGCAACCAAGCGATTTTCCTTCCTCCTTGTGAGCCTTTAATTTGGGAATACTACATACTCTGGTTTTCCTATTTTCCAGCGTTGTTGAGATGATAATTGGGTTTAGTTTGAGGTTTGGTACCAGTTTTTCGACCATTTTCCCTATGCAGATTATGGTGTACCTCTCTCTTCTTTCCAGGGGGTACAGATTTAGTTTATGTAGTCTTTCACAGTAGCTGTGAGTTGTCTCTGAATTTCTTTAATTTTATTAGTTTCTTCCTTTTTATATGGAGACGTCAAGACTGAACAGTATTCAAGTTTTGATATGATCAGTGTTTTTAGTAGGGGAATCATTACTGTCTTGTTTCTTCTTTTGAAGGTTCTTAGTACCTGTCCCGCAACTCTTTTTGCTTTGTTTATTGGTATCTGATTTTGTGTTTCGAATTTCGCATCATCGGTCATTATAACCCCCAAATCGATCGCGCTCGTACTTCTCTGAATTTCCTGTCTATCTGGGGCATAATATGCTGTCTAAGTTCCTCCTTTCTACTATATCTCAAGAGCTGAAATTTCTAGGTGTTAAATGTCATGTTATTCTCTTCTGGCCATCTGTATACTCTGCTTGTGTCCTTCTACAAGGCCTCCACCTCTTTTGCATCGCTGATATTTCTGATGATTTTTGTATAGTCTGCAAAGGATGTTACTATACTGTTGCTGTTTACTTCACTGTCTATGTCTGTTAGCATGATAATGAATAGGAGTGGCGCCAGTACTGTATTGTAGTACTGAAATGCGTACTTCCATTTCTGATGATGATATACCTTGAATATTTACACTGTAGACGTTCTCTGAGGAAGTTATAGATCGATTTTCCCACTTTGCCTGTTATTTCCAACGTTTAATTTTATGTGCTATTATACCATGATCACATTTGTCGAACGCTTTAGCAAAATCCGTGTATATGACATCGTAGTTTTCATTGCCTTCCAGCACACCTAGGATATTGTTATAGAGCTTTATAAGTTGTGATAGGCATGATCTTCCTGATCGGTATCCGTGCTGATTTTCGTTGAATCTTTCAAGTGTCTCCAAGAAATCATAGATTTTCTCTCTAACTATCCTTTCAAATACTTTATATATATATACATATATAATATATATATATATATATATATATATATATATATATATATGCACTAGAATCACAAAATAACACGTGACCTTATTAATAAGCAAACAACCACAAGGAAAAGGAAACACAAAGTCCGAGCGCTTTCGTGATATATTCCTCCTTGATAATGTGAATATATCACGAAAGCGCTCGGACTTTGGTTTCCTTTTCCTTGTGGTTGTTTGCTTATTATATATATATATATACAGGGTGAGTCGCGACGAATGTCATAACTTTGGGAGCTTATAGCCGAGGTCATTGCCAGTCAAAAACCACATATGAACATAGGTCCGATTCTTAACGGTTATGGAGCTATGGATGTTTGGATGTTTAAAAATAAGAATAAGCGAACAAATGGCTGCTAAAGTTTTTATTCATGAATTTACAATAACTATTCAAAATGACTACCCTCGGCCTCAATACACATCGCGGCTCGTCTGTGAATCGCGCGTGTAGTTAGCATTAGTTCATTACGATTGTCCTTTATGAGGCTGCAGCATCCAAAATGCGACGGAGTAATGCATCTCGTGTTTCCACTTTCTCTGGTACACCAGCTCTTTCATGCGCCCTCACAGATAAATATCTAAAAGGGTTAGGTCTGGAGACCTGGGTGACCAATTTTGTGCACCACCACGACGACCGATCCATCGACCAGGGAAGCGATCATCGAGATGTGTTCTCACTGCACGGTTAAAATGGGGAGGAACTCCGTCTTGTAGGAAGTACATACACAATCGTGTTGCCATAGGTACATCTTCTAACAGTGCCGGCAGTTCGTCTTGCAGAAATCGTAGATAAATGTCACCTGTAAACCACCTTCGAAGATAAACGGACCATTCAGCTGACCGTAGAGAATACCGCACCACACATTACTTTCCGCAAAGGCATGAGGGTTCATTTCTGACCACACATGTGAATTACGAGTGTTCGTGACACCGTCGCGGGTAAATTGAGCCTCATCACAGAATAAGACATATCGATGCAATTGTCAATCGGCATTGAGTCAATTACAAAATTCCAGCCGTTGGGCACGATCCCCAGGTTGGAGGTGCTGAACGCGCTGTACGTGATATGGATACATGCCTTCTTCGTGTAACGTTCTACATATTCTCGTTTGAGGAACTCTAAGACGTGTGGAAATCCTTCGCGTACTAACATGAGGACTCCGCTGTACCATGTGAATAATGTTTTCTTGTTCAGCCACATCTTGTTGTACCGGATACTCAGATAAAACAGTAACACTAAGAAATGAACCCCTCTCTCGCAATCTCCGGAAAACGTTGCTAAACACTCGTCGATCCGGAATTCTTCGATTTGGAAAACGTCGCTGGTATTCAGCGACAGCAGCAGTAGTATTTCTAGCATAAAATCAGTAAACATACACCATATCGGTATATTCGGCATTTGAAAACATAAAAGGCATCTGAACGCACAAAACATCAACTACACGCGTAGTTAGTTCGGTTCGGTAACTGTCAATTCAGTTCAAAGTCACGTATGCGCATGCTTGAAATTCAAACATCCATAGCTCCATAACCATTAAGAATCGGGCCTATGTTCATATGAAGTTTTTGACTGGGAATAACCTCAGATATAAGCTCCCGAAGTTATGACATTTCGTCGTGACTCACCCTGTATATACGAGGGAGGGTAATTCAATAAGTATCTGCACTTTTTATTTTCACAATTTTATTTTCACATCTGATAGATTATAAACACATCACTTCTCAACATAGTTTCCCTGTTTCTCAATACACTTAGTCCAGCGATCTAGAAGCTTCCTAAATAGCCAGTCATGCACCGCCTCCTTCAGGTCATCATCGCCTTGGAATCGCTGACCTCTCAAAGCGTCTTTTAGTGGCCCAAACAGGTAAAAATCCGAAGGTGCCAGGTCTGGACTGTAGGCTGGATGGTCGAGAGCTTCAAATTTAAGTTCTTGAAGGCATTTTCTAGTCTGTGCAGCGGTATGAGGGCGCGCATTCTCGTGTAACAGAATAACACCTTCCGACAATCTCCCGTTGCAAGGAAGTTCAAAGCGCAGCCGTCAGCAGGTAAAGTTATGCTAATACTGTTTTGGGATAAACGAGGCCCTATCCTTGAACATTATGTAGAGCGTGGAACTACAGTAACAAGTGCATCGTATTCTGACATGCTTCGGAATGAGTTAAAGCAAGCAATTCGCACAAAACGGAGAGGGAGATTGTCAGAAGGTGTTATTCTATTACACGAGAATGCGCGCCCTTATACCGCTGCACAGACTAGAAAATGCCTTCAAGAACTTAAATTTGAAGTTCTCGACCATCCAGCCTACAGTCTAGACCTGGCACCTTCGGATTTTTACCTGTTTGGACCACTAAAAGACGCTTTGAGATTTCAGCGATTCCAAGGCGATGATGACCTGAAGGAGGCGGTGCATGACTGGCTACGCACACAGCCAAAAACATACTTTTGTGATGGCATTAGGAAGCTTCTAGATCGCTGGATTAAGTGTATTGAGGAACAGGGAGACTATGTTGAGAAGTGATGTGTTTATAATCTATCAGATGTGAAAATAAAATTGTGAAAATAAAAAGTGCGGATACTATTGAATTACACTCGTGTATATATATATATATATTCCAGCTATCAACGCATACTGAATGAGAACTTTACAATGAAAATATGGACGTGTTTCAGCGTTTATTTCTTATATAATAAAACGATAGAGACGTTTCTGAACTCTCTCCTCTTGCTGTTGATACCAATAAAAAAAAAGAACACTGGAATTACAATGACAATTAAACTTGCCTAATTAAAAAGCTGAAATGACAACATTAAAACAATGTTAGGATCACCTGAAGATCAGGGCCCCCAGCCTCTATTACCAAATGATATCTTCGTTAAAACTAACGAAAATATCACGACTTAACCTAACCAATCGTCAAGGGCGTATAGTTGACCTCACCGGCCATTCAATTTGATTTATTATTATAATTGGTACTGTAAAGCAAAAAACAAGAATACATGGGGGCCCTGATCTTCAAGTGATCCCAATGTCAAAATCGCAATTGACGCAAACTCAATCATGAATGATTTAATCATTAGATTTTGTATTGTTAAAATATTTACGAGTCCAATTGGCACAACATACTCCCTCATAAAAGCAATTCGCGAAAAGGAACGATAAGTGATTGAAAAATTAATTATTTATCATCACAACGCAAAATTCATGACAGTAAAGGCTTCCTATTTAAAATCGGTGAAAGTTCGTAAATTTTGAAAAATTTCATTTTTTTTAAGTCTACGACTGAAATTCTCCTCTTTTGCTTGGCAAGAACTCGAACGACACCTGTCAGCAAACTTACATCTCGATGAGGATGTTCCAAAACTTCGCAATAGCTAAAATTACAATTTTATGGAAATAAATAAACTTTACAGAATAAAAACACGCCCAAAAATTCTATTTAAAATCTAAAGAGAAATTTTGTTTGCATTTGCAGTGAACTACTACAGTAAATAAATGATGTTGCTTCAAAATAAATTGGGTCTGGATTGAATACATAAATTATATTTACTTGGAATTAATTATTTTTCAAATTTCCCAGATGAAGTGAAACCTAATTTCAAGTAAAGATATTACGTATCCAAACCAAATTTATTTTGAAGTCACATCATTTATTTAGTTTACTTTCAACAAAACTGGACCTGATAATATTGAACACACGCAGTACTTTGTTAGTTTAAAATCCAAACAATTTTTTTTTGTTTAAATTAAATAAAGAGTCTTTTGGGTGCATCCATATACACGTGAGAACTACGAAAGAATTCTTTTTTAACTCTTATCGCAGAACACAAAGGGATTATTTCTTTTTTTTTTTTGCGCAAACACACCTTTTTAACTTTTTCCGCAACACAACATTTCACTATAAAAACCCATTCTCAAACACACTATCACACTCCAAATAGAAGTAGACGTTTCGTCAGACGTTTCATTTGTCCCAATTTTGTGAATTTTGAAATATCTAATGCAGGCGTCGGCAACCTTTTTGGTGTTGCGTGCCAATTCCATTTAAAAAAAAATAATTTTATGGTCTTGAGTAGTATTTTTCCTCTCTTTTTTTTAATCTTAAAATTATTAAAAAAAAATAAATCTTTTCGCGTGCAAAGGATAGATGCCTCGCGTGCCAAGTTTGGCACGCGTGCCAGGGGTTGCCGACGCCTGCTTCTAATGCATTAGATATTTCACATTACAGGCATACCCCGCATAACACGGATTCGTTTAATGCTGATTCGCCATAACGCTGATAAAACCTTAACACCATTCCCCGAACAGCGATGCTTCAAGTTTAAAATGTTCTCAATTTACTCTGTCAATATACATAAGGGGGCTTAAATAAAAAATTGCATCACTCCAAGATATCATTGATGAAAAAACCAAAAGTAGTATCTATAACAGAATCATACGTAAAAGAAAATGAAAAAGTACAATTGAAAGGATGTAAATATTTTATACTAGAAAGTGAGGAAAGTAAAGGAGGAATTGTAGTATTTGTGAAAGACGACATATTAAACTTTTGTTGTGAGGTAGAAAGAATTCATGACTCAAGTGAACAAATGTGGATATTAATTAGCAATGGAAGAAACAAACTCAGACTTGGAGTCATATATGCACCGCAAGAATCGAGATACAGTATTGAAATATTGAAAAACATGTATAACCAGTGGTGTAGTGCTAAATAAAGAAGTGAGGGAACGCATTTTGAAAGTGTTACTCAGATGCGGGGGGGGGGACAATGGCGAGCGCGGCGAGCCCATACAGCTGGGGATCCGGGGGCACTGTAAGCCCGCCGGGAAATCTTTTGAAATCTGACCAATTTCAAGGGATATTTTGAGGTCATATGCACTGGATATTAGGATATATTCCAAGGTTGAAGATGCAGTATTTCCAGTGTCATTAGATATATGACATCCAGTACGATCAATAAAAATAGCTAACAACTGGAGTGATTAACTAAAAAAAAGTTAACAACTGTTACGCCGTGGTGACTGTTTCACCAGATCTTTATAGGCTAGCATTGCCTCAGTCGAAGCTAAAAGAAATGAAACAGTTAATGATTCTTTCTCATATTTCTTTTAGGGGTGGGAATTAAAATTTCATGACGTTAGAGATTTGGAAGTTCGGATTTATTTGAAATAGTTAGGGAACGCCGTTCCGTCTACCAAAAAAAGTAAGGGAACGGCGTTCCCACGCGTTCCCACAGCACTACACCACTGACAGTATAACACTATTAAAAAACAAATAAGCAAAGCGGAGTCAAGAGAAGGAAAAATACTCATATGTGGGACTTTAACCGCAAAATAGGGAAAATAATAGTAAATAATAAAGATGAAGTTACAAAATCAGGTAAACTCCTCATCAATTTAATAGAGTCAAAAGGTCTAACACTTCTTAACTCTAACAATTTATGTAAAGGACTTTGGACAAGACGGGAAGGAGATTCCAAATCTGTATTGGACTATTTTATTATTAAGCAGGAAGATGATTCACGCGGAAAGGAAGTGTATATAGATGAAAAGAAAATCTGGACCCCTTATAGAGTAACTGATAAAATTACTTACAGTGACCACTGTGCAATGATGTGTACTATCAACTGGTATGAGGCAGCGTGTAAAGTAAATCGGCAAAAGGAAAAAATAATAATAGGAAAAGGACTAAAGAAATTTAATAGATTAACTCAGGGGGAGGGCCTCATAAAAATTGTATCATTAAACAAAACTCTACGAGAAATGTATAATATATGGAAAAACAAAATTCAAGAAATAATGGAAGAATGTAATACGGTTATTAAGTGGAAGAGAGTACCAGAAAATATAATTGTAAAGAAATTAAAAAAGATAAAAAGAATTTATAAGAAAAGAAGTTATGATTGGAATAATAGTGAAGAAGAAAAGAAGAAAGCAAGAACGCGAGTTTGATAGAGGAATGGATGATAGAGGAGGAAAAAAATCAAAAACCAAAAGAAAATAATTAAGACAATGGAACGGTTGAAAGGAAGAGGAGGACTGGATAATGGAGCATTTTGGAAATTTGAAAAGGATATGGACAGAAATACGAAGGTGGAACGAGGAACTATAAAAAATAGAAAAGGAAAAATTGTAGAAGAAACTAGTGAAGTATTGAAAGTATATGAAGTTTTTTATCATGATCTACTTACAGTATTACAAATAAGGCAGAAAATAAGGAAGAAAAAAAGCTGAAGAGATTAATAAACTACACCTGGAAACTATTAAAGCTGTAGTAGAGGATAGCCATAAATAGCATTACAAATGAGGATGTTGAAAATGTTATTAGAAAGTTAAAAAATAAGAAGTCAACAGACTAACAAGGATGGAGCAATAGTATAATGAAGAATGCTGGATGGGATGTAATAAGAAGTCTGACAAAACTATTCAGTGTAATTCTTAAGACTTACAATATCCCAGAACAGTGGAACAATATGAAAATAATATCAATTTACAAAAGTGGTGATAGAATGGACATAGGTGGGATATTCATAACAAGTATAGTTAGTAAAATTTTTGAGAAAGTTAGACTAAATAAGAAGAGAAGTGACTGGAATCGGGGATTAAGTATGTACCAATGTGGAGGAATAAAAGAGAAATCAACACTAAACCACATATTAACGTTGAATGCAATAATTGACTATAATAAATATCTAGGTAACAATAGATATGTTTGGTTTGGGGATGCTGTAAAATGTTTTGACAAGCTAGAGTTGAAGGACTAACATCAAAGAAGCATCAAAGTAATAGGCCCAGAAGAAGCACTACTAATATACAACTTAAACAAAAATGGCACAATACAAATAAAAACACCTTTAGGTGACACAAGACCAAGAAATATAGGAAAGGTAGTCAAACAAGGCACGTCTCTGGGACTCAGACTGTGCTCAGTGGACACAGATTGCGTAAATAATGTGGGTAAATGCCTGTCAAGAATAAGGGAAATAGAAATTCAATCATGTATATTTATGGATGATATAATGCAGGCATCAAGTAACTTAGGAATAATAGAAAAAGCAATTAGTAATTGTAGATCAATGGAAATACTAAAAAAATTTACATTTAATAATAGAAAAGAGAACTCAGCAGTAATGACAATAAATGCGATGAGACGAAAAGTACCTGAAATGAGAACAATTAAAGAGAAAATGGAAAGTATAGAACAAGTGCAAGAATACAAGTATTTGGGACAATGTTTCAATAGCAGAGGTGATTACCAAATACATATAGAAAAGAAGTAAGATAAATTTCATGCTAGCAGATCTAAAGAGATATGGAGATCCAAACTACAGTGGGCCATTGGTCAATGAAGGCGAAAATAAAATTGTCTGAAACCATAATAGTACCTACAATATTTTATGGAATGGAAAATGGACGAGAACAAGGACAAAGGATATTGAAGAAGTGGAACAAATGCAGGGCAGCATTCTAAGGGAAATAACAGGAATGAAATGTTGTACCCTATATTGGGGATTATTAGATGAATTAGGAGTGTGGCCAGTCAAAGAAAAAATTGGATACGAGAAGACAATGCTAATGAACAATATATTAAACTCAAATGAGGATAGATTAATTAAAATAATAACCGAAGATCAGTTGAAAAATCCATACCCAGGATGTTGGGTAGAGGAAGTGGCAGAAATGTGTAAATTATATAAAGTAACATTAGAGGACTTGAAAATGATGAAAAGAAGTGAATTAAAGAAAAGTGTACGACAAAAAATTAATGAATATTTACAGGAAGAACTAATAAAGAGGAAAACTAAAATGAAAAAACTAAGATTCATTGATGAATTTAAAAGAAAAATCATATATTGAAAATATGAAAGAAAAGGATATGAAGATTATAATGGAAATCCGATTAAATAATGGTATAGGTGAAAGAAAACCGTAAAGGAAAATATAAGGACATGAAGTGTGAAGTATGCAGGAGAGAGAATGATACGACAGAACACTCGTTTCATTGTAAAAAACTAAGAAACATAGTGGGGGAGATGATGGGAGTAGAGAATATATAAAAGCCAGAAAGTATAAAAAATTATATTGTAAAAATAATGGAAATTAGAAGAGGACTCTGTTGACAGTAAAGGTTTAAGTACATAATAGGAGATACAGTGTAGAGGCTCTGCACCGGAAACGTGTGCTGATCCGCAGGATCAAGCGAGCAATTTCTGGAACCTGGAACCCTGGAACCTTCAAATTCGCTCTTGCTCGTTTTTCTAGCAAACATTTTTGACAAAAATGCATTTTTTAACGTGGAATGGAACAAAGTTAATTTTGAAAATAAGCGCGATTTTAAAATATGTAGAAAATATCAACATATTTTTTCCAAAATTAAAGGGATTAATTTTTAACTAAAAATTAAACATACAGTGTACAATGGTAAATAGGGAACAGCTTTTATCTGTTTGGCTTGAAGATTGTTAAAAAAAAAGAATTCTGCGTAGCGAGATGACAGTTCATTTGAAAGCGCTAACGTATGAAGAAACTTTTAATGTTGCTAGTCACGGTCTCGCGGATGGTTTGACAGATTAAAAAAGAATGTAATAATGAGCGCACTTTTCGCTAAAAATTAAACATTCGTAACTAAATTGTTTGCAGTTGTTTCACAATTAAAACTAGTTAATTTTCACACAAAAAGACAGTTTTTTCAGATTTTTCTTTCATTGACATCTGAGAACGAAACACTTTATTTCACGTTGCTTACATTCCCCGATCAACGCTGATTCACATAACACGGTACTTTCCGCGGACAAATTAACTGCGTTAATCGGGGTATTGCTGTAATTAAACATTTCGTTTGACATTTCAATAAGTAAATTGAACTGTCTAAATTATCCCAATTTTTTAAACGATTGAAAAGACTAGTCTGAAATGTTTAATGAGAAGTTGGATCACCTGAAGATCAGGGCCCCCAGCCTTCTTTAGTTAGCTTTATAAGGCTAACTAACGAAAATATCACGACCTACCTAACCAATCGTCATGGGCGTACAGTCGACCTAACGATTGGTTAGGTTAGGTTATGATATTTTCGTTAGTTAGTCTTATAAGGCTAACTAAAGAAGGCTGGGGGGCCCTGACCTTCAGGTGATCCGAGAAGTTTAATGACCTGTCTAACAATGAAATGTCGTATGCAGGAATGTTTAAGGGGATTAAGGGTTCTTTTACATTATCCTCCCAACACTAATTTTTGTATATAATGTTGGTTTGGTTTTGGTTATGGTACTTTATTTTCCTTCCATTATAAAAAAATTAGTGTTGGTATTAGGTTAGGTTAGGTTAGGTTTGGTTAGGTTAGGTTACGGTAAAAACAGCCCGCCGCAGGCGTTAGCCATAAAAAAAAATTAGTGTTGGGAGGATAATGCAAAAGTACCGGATTAAGTTTAAGTATAAGTATAAGTTTATGTAAAAAGAATTGATCCACAACATTACTCTTAAAAACTTTGGACTTTCAATTTATATCCGTTTCTTCTAGTAATTGACTGTGTTTCTCAAGTAACTTCTGTAATTTACGTTATGAAAGTCATTTATCTGTTTTAAATAGTAGAATTAATTTTATAAGTCGATGCTCTTCAAGAGAATACCTAACTAATTCAGCTAATTTTTCGTCAAATATTTTACTTATAATTTCTGGATTCATTTCGATTGCTGTAGCCTGAAACCCTTCTAATTTATCAGTGTCTCTTTTCAAGTATAGACTGTCTAACTTGAGATTGAACCTAGGGTAGACCAACTGTATATCAAGAAGCCTAGGTCTAAGGCTGGGTTCAGGGTCACACAGTGGTTCTCAATCTTGAAACACTTTACTAGCCAAGGCTTCACCAAATAAATAAAATTACTAAATGCGTGAAAGACACTTAGAAGACCTAAGCCTACATGGAATAAAAGAATAAATGCACAAATATAGGGTGAACCAAATGTAGGTGGACAGTAAATGATAACGTTTATTTTGAGAATACATATTTAATTTTTTTGTATACTATAATACAAAATAAAATTTAAATAAATTTAGTTATAATATTTAATATAATAAAACACAAACACCATAGTTATAATGAACACCATAGTTATAATATAATATAACACAAACCGTATTCAACCTACTGTCCACCTACTTTTGGTTCACCGTGTATAATAACTGTTTTCTCCTCTTTTCGAGTTAACCTATAAATACGAACACTAAATAAACTGCGTCATACTCTCAAAATACATTTAACCACAATGCGCATGTGTCTAGTGGCAAATAATAAAAACCTAATTTATAACAGAAACGAAATGTTTAATTTCTACGTCTTCATAGATTCCAAACATTTAAACACCGTTTTCAGATATGTGAAATATCTAGTCAACACTTCAAAATAGTTATTATTCATTTCAGAAAGCTAAGTCCATTATGAGATGTCAAGTAGATGTTTCATATATATATAACCAAACGTCTAGTACCACTTAGAACACATAAATTTAACAACAGCTTTAAAATAACAGATTCCACCAACATCCTATAAGATTTAACTGTTCTCAAAAGCCTTGTATAATAAATAAATGCTGTGAACAACTGCACTCAGTCGACAAATTTATTGATTTAAAAATAATATTTTGATACTGTATATATATATATATATATATATATATATATATATATATAATATATATATATATATGATATATATTATATATATATATATATACACACCTCGTTGATGTGTGTGTGTTGGTCTCTTCACACGAAGGTCAGGCTGGTGGCCCCGCCTCAAGGTGGAGGAGCGAGTTGCTTTCTTGCGCTCTCCACCGCACATAGCCAGGTACACCTGACTTATCTGGTACCGTCCTGAGCCAGGCATCTAGTCTTCTCTTGAAGACTTCAACTTTGACCCCTGTAACGTTTCTGAGGTCCTTTGGAAGCTGGTTAAAAATTCTTGGCCCCCTGACAACCAAGCTATTTTCCATTAGTGTTGAAGAGGTCCCTTGTCGGGCCTTTAATTTGGGAACACTACACATTCTGCCTTCCTATTTTACAACGTTGTTTGAATGGTAATTGGGCTTAGTTTGAGGTTTGGTACCAGTTTTTCGATCATTTTCCATATGTAGATTATGGTGTACCTCTCTCTTCTTTCCAGGGAGTACAAATTTAGTTTACGTAGTCTTTCCCAGTAGTTGAGTTCTTTGCAGCCATCAATCTTTGCTGTGAAATGTCTCTAAGTTTCTTCTAGTCTATTAGTTTCTTCCTTTTTATATGGGGACGTCAAGACCGAGCAGTATTCAAGTTTTGGTATGATCACTGTTTTCAGCAGGGGAATCATTACTGTCCTGTCCCTTCTTTTGAACGTTCTTAGTACCTGTCCCGCGACTCTTTTAGCTTTGTTTATTGCTATCTGATTTTGTGTTTAAAATTTGGTATCATCGGTCATTATTACCCCCAAGTCGTGCTTCTCTGAATTTCCTGTCTATCTGGAGCATAATATGCACTATGCAGTCTGTTTAAGTTCCTCATTTCTACCATATCTCAAGAGCTGAAATCCTAGGTGTTAAATGTCATGTTGTCTTCTGACCATTTGTATATTTTGTTTGTGTCCTCTGCAAGGCCTCCACTTCATTTGCATCGCTGATTTTTCTGCTGATTTTTGTATCATCTGCAAAGGATGTTACTATACTGTTACTGTTTATGCCACTCTCTTTGTCTGTTAGCATGATAATGAACAGGAGTGAGGCTGGTATTGTACCTTGTGGTACTGAGCTACGGACTTCCGATTCTGATGATGATGATATACTTTGAATTTTGACGATCTGTAAACCTTCTCTGAGGAAGTTGTAGATCCATTTTCCCACTTTGCCTGTTATTCCCGAAACCCAGAAATTGTCCGCCAACATTTGTACGACAGAAATTTATACGACAGCATTTGTACGCCAGAACATTTATACGACAGGAAATTTATACGCCAAGTATTTGTACGACGGTAATTTATACGTTATACGCAAGAAATTAATGATCAGTTAATAAAATACATTTTATTCACGAAAAATGACACATTTTGTGCATTATAGCAATAAAGTAATAAAACAATTTGAGACATTTGAGACATTAAACTAACGAAAATATCATGACTTAACCTAACCAATCGTCAAGGGTGTACAGTTGACCTAACCGGGCATTCAGTTGACCTAACTGGGCATTCAGTTGACCTAACTGGGCATTCAGTTGACCTAACTGGACATTCAGTTGACCTAATTTTGATATACTGTACCTAACCAATCATCACACTACCGAATGCTAACATCAAAAATTGCATGAGTAATGAAACCATAAAACCATTAACTTTTAAATAAAATTTTATTAGAAATATGCTATTAGAAAGGGTGATAATATTGTTTCCAAGAATTGTCCACAGTGAAGCACCATTAAGAGGCAATTAAGATAAGTAAGATAGGCGATAAGGCTATTGCTATAGTGCACAAAATTTGTCATTTTTCGTAATAAAATTTATTTTATTAACTGATAAATTACCGTCGTACAAATGTCAGGCGTATAAATTTCCAGTCGTATAAATGTTCTGGCGTACAAATGCTGTATAAATTTCTGTCGTACAAATGTTGGCGTACAAATTTCCGCACACGGTTATTCCCATATATTTAATTTTATGTGCTATTATACCATGATCACATTTATCGAAAGCTTTAGCAAAATCTGTGTATATGACATCGTAGTTTTCATTGCCTTCCAGTGCATCTAGGATATTGTTATAGTGCTCTATAAGTTGTGATAGGCATGATCTTCCTGATCGGAATCGTGCTGATTTTCGTTGAATCTTTCCAGTCTCCAAGAAATCATAGATTTTCTCTCTAACTATTCTTTCAAAAACTTTGGTGAGGTGGGACGTCAATGACACTGGTCTATAGTTCTTTGCCTGAGAGCTATCCCCTCCTTTATATTAGGGACAATGTTTGCTCTTTTCAAGATGCTCGGTATTTCCCCAGTGTCTAGGGATCCTCTCCATATCCAGCATAAGGGTGTAGCTATTTCATTTTTACAGTTTTTAATCAATAATGCGTTCCATTTGTCCGGACCTACAGCTGAATGTGGTTTCATTTGTCCTATAGCTCTTGCTACATCTGGGATAAAATCAAAGTCTGTTATACACTCTCCTTGCAATTTCTCTTCAAAGAATGCATCTATGTCAGGTATCGCTTTGCCACTTTTTGGGGTACTGAAGACTGATTCATACTGGGCTCTCAATGTTTCAGCTATTTCTTTTAGATCGTCAGTTAGTTCATTATTTCTTTTCCTTAAGGGCCCGATAGCGGTGCGCGTTTTTGTTTTCCTTTTCGCATAGCTATAGAAATATTTTGGATTTTCCTTTATTGCTTTTACCGCCTTTTCCTCTTCCCTCTCTGTACGGCCCTTAATCAGGGTTTGTATTTCCTTATCGATACCCTCCAGTTTTTCTTTTATTACTTTCCTGGCATTGTTATCTCTGCAGTTGGCTAACTTCGCCTCCACGCTCTTTCTTTTGTGGAATATTCTTCCATTTTGCCTCTCCTTTTGGCTGTGATTTCGGAGCATAGTTTTCTAAAATTCTCAGCGTCTTTTCTCCCAAGGTTGTTAGCATTTCTTCAGTTGTTTTATGCTCTAAAACTGTTCTCCACTCTATTTGGGCCATGTGTGATCTGATTGCTTCCCAGTTTATAGTCTTGGAGTTTAAGTTAAAGGCCCCAAATTTGCTTCTTTCTTCAATATGTGTATTGTCTTTTAATGTTGTCGCCATATTTGTTGATATCTCGATTATGTTTTGGTCTAAGATAATGGTTGGGGTTAGTTTTATATCAGCAATCAAGTTCGTGTTATTCGTGAATACCAGATCTAGGCAGTTATTTTTTCTGGTATTTTCTGTTATCTCCTGTGTCAGCATAAACTTGTTTGTGAGAGCCATCAACATTTTTGCTTGCTCCTGGTCTTCTCTTGTGTCCCCCTTGTCCTGGTGTATATATATATATATATATATATATATTCCTTCCCTCTCTGTACGGCCCTTAATCAGGGTTTGTATTTCCTTATCGATACCCTCCAGTTTTTCTTTTATTACTTTCCTGGCATTGTTATCTCTGCAGTTGGCTAACTTCGCCTCCACGCTCTTTCTTTTGTGGAATATTCTTCCATTTTGCCTCTCCTTTTGGCTGTGATTTCGGAGCATAGTTTTCTAAAATTCTCAGCGTCTTTTCTCCCAAGGTTGTTAGTATTTCTTCAGTTGTTTTATGCTCTAAAACTGTTCTCCACTCTATTTGGGCCATGTGTGATCTGATTGCTTCCCAGTTTATAGTCTTGGAGTTTAAGTTAAAGGCCCCAAATTTGCTTCTTTCTTCAATATGTGTATTGTCTTTTAATGTTGTCGCCATATTTGTTGATATCTCGATTATGTTTTGGTCTAAGATAATGGTTGGGGTTAGTTTTATATCAGCAATCAAGTTCGTGTTATTCGTGAATACCAGATCTAGGCAGTTATTTTTTCTGGTATTTTCTGTTATCTCCTGTGTCAGCATAAACTTGTTTGTGAGAGCCATCAACATTTTTGCTTGCTCCTGGTCTTCTCTTGTGTCCCCCTTGTCCTGGTGTATATATATATATATATATATATATATATTCCTACCCGCCTTTTTGTATTTTATAAATGGGAAGTTAAAGTCTCCGCAGAGCATTATATTGGGGGATGGAGGGTTTATGGCCTTTATTAGGTTTCTGATATCGTTAATGGCCTCCGAGAATTTTTCGGTTGGAGTGTTTGGAGGTCTATAGATGACTATCAGTATCACGTCTAGTTTTTCTATTTTCACTGCTAGAAGTTCCACAAAGTTGTTTGATTTACTTATTACTGTCTCTGTCATAAGACCTTCATGTATATATATAGCGCAGCCATCTTTACGTCTCGCTGTTCTATCCGCTCTTAGTAAGCTGAAACCCTCTATATTTATCTCTTTCTTATCAATACAATGTTCGCAATTTTCACAATTTCCTTGGCAATCTTTAAGATGAGTTTCTGTGAGGCATGCGATGTCCGCCCTTATTTCGTCCATCAGTCCTTTCAGGTACGAAACTTTGTTGAGTGATTGGATTGGTCTTATTCCTTGAATATTGGCCAGGACAATATTTATGTTCTTTGTTTTTCGTTGCTCCTTGTGCATTTCAAGTTCGTTTTCCTTTGGTATCGCTTGTTTCGTTGCCCTATGGTCCTCCGAGAGAGATCCGTTTCCACCTACTTGTTCTGGTTGCTTCTTGCCCGAAAGCGGTTTGGCTCGGGGGTTTCCAGCTGTGTCAACTATATATATATATATATATATATATATATATGTGTGTGTGTGTGTGTGTGTGTGTGTGTGTGTGTGTGTGTTAGTTTTTGAGGGGCTTCCGGTAACTCAGTGATCCCGGTGTCGAACTCTAGGCAGTGAGGCTCTGGGTGCGCCCCCAGCTGCTGGCTCCTAGGTTGAGTACTAGGTACAGATACTTACCCTGTCAATGCTCGAGTTCTAGTGACCCATGGGGCACTCTCACTCTCCTCCCGCTTTGGAGCACTGAGTTTCCAGGTTGTATGTTACCCTTTAAAGTCTCTATTTCAGTGATTTTTAATGTAATAATAATAATGTTTGAGATTTAACGTCCTTCGTAACGACAAAGGTCATGTGTCGGTAGGGACCTACAGCTTCACTGGAGATCCGAACCATCTACAGGTTGCTACATCATCTAAACGCAGAGGACAGTCCCCAACCCAACTACTGCACAGACCTAATGTCGCTTAACCTCGTTGATCTAATGGGAAGCGATGTTCCAACGTGGCCACGACATAGCCTTTTAATGCATTAACAATAATAATGAATTAATTCCTTATTTTAATAAGTGAAATGAATCCTTTATTTTGATGTTATGATATGGATTTAGATTTTGAAAAATCCTCAACTAAAATTACATCTTTTGACTCACTTTGTTATCTTAATTAACTTAATTATTTTTGTTTCATTCACTGCTGATTTTTAATAAAAAGATATTTTCTTAGGTAATTTTAGGCGCAGAATTAAAGTTTAGCCTTTCTTAAATGTGAAAATTAACCAAAATTAAAATATATCAACCGCAGCCTAACTAAAATAGAAAGTAAACTATAGGTATCCGGCTAGTCTAGCATTTAAAAAAAAGTTCGAAATGTTGTTTAACCTCGTCTTAAACATATCATTATTTTTATTTCTTTTTCTCCACATAAATTTACACAAGTATGACTCGATCATTTGTCGATGAGTGCCACAATGGCGCTTGCTTCTGTGTTTTACCAAACGCCATGTGCTTTCAATTTTCTGTGTGTGCGCGCCACTTTCCGAATCAACAAGATTTTTTGAATGATTAACTGTTAAATGTTTATATTCATATCCTTCTACTGTAAGTTCTGTAGTCCATCATATGCTTTCCAGTTGTCGCTTATTATTGTAGTACCACTCTTTATGTTTTTCTTTATACATGGTGTTAACGTCTAGTATACAGAAAACATTTTCCTGCTTCTGTGCATATACCCTCGAAGACCCACTGCTCAGGAAGAAGTCGCCTACGCTGATACTTTCTTCTAGAAAACGTTGTTTCATCAATTTCGACCGTTTTACCTGGTCCTCCTACTTTCATGTTTTTTTTTTCAATATTGTATCAGCACAAGCCTGAAAGAATGTATATTATAAGTTAGGTTAGATTAACTTAGGTTAGGTTAGGATAGTGCAACTCGCCCCTCTTAAATTGTTATAGTCTATTACTGCGTCGGTTTTAATTCCGAGTTCATGATCACAAAATTTTATGCTGGTGTATTCTTTTGTCTAGCAATAAATAAACATAATAATCTTAGTTAATGGAATGTGGGTGTCTTCGAACCTGTTCCATTGCGCACCGAAACTGTTTTATTACATCCACTTTCTTGGCACCTCCATATGGAAAAACTATACAAGCCTGTCATACAGTTTACATTACAGTTCACAACAAGGTTTAATTCAAACCCAGGCCTAAAGACGCCTACAATGGTATCCTATAAATACCTTTATTTCATAATAATACAAAATTTTATTTTATTATATTGAATAACTACAAATTGCCTCGGGATTTAGACAAAGCCCATTGGGAATAGGGAAAATTGTTGTAGGTGGAACTAAAGATCAAAAGAATATGTAGGCAGTGGGCCTACATTAACAATAGACAAGAACGTATTTTTTCATACCAAAATTTTCCATCACAATGACTCCTGAAAACCATTTCGAAAAGAGAAGTAATGAAAATATGTAAATTATACAGTACGTCTGGTGATTTTCCGTCTGCGAACGTAAACACAAAAATTAAGCAAGCAAGAAAGAATCATAGGGTGTACAGAAAGTTCTTTCCCTTTTATAAACTGAAATTCAAAGAAGACAGAGTAATGCTTTGTTTTGCATGTTGTTGCATAACACATCAAGTTTTTTTCTCTTATTTGCAGATCCTGTTGTGCCTGATTGGGAGCCATTGGTGATTGACCGAAACAAAATAGCAACTCCGCAGGAGAAAGCAAAATGTGTTATTTGGTTTGCAGAGTCAAAGTTCGTGATTACCGTGATTACCCCCCCCCCCCCCCCAGTTGGAAGACCTTCAACCATCCATCATTTTACAGCAAGATATTGGGGTTTGTTAGTGCCTGAGTTCTTGAACACCACTTTTCCCGGAAGATGGAGTGGGCGTGACGGGCCGGTGCCATGGCCCCCACGACTCCCCGATATCACGCCCCTGGGTTTCTTCCTGTGGAGATATGTAAAGGATTATGTGTACCATACTCTTGTTGCTGACATTTACACTCTTCGTGCAACGATTTGCGATGCCATCAACAATGTCACGAGAGATATGCTAGTGAACGTTTGGCGTCAACTCGAATTTCGCTTGGATGTGCTACGTGTACCTAACGGCGCACATGTTGAGATTTAATGAGACACATAATAAATTTGATGTGTTATGCAACAACATACAAAACAAAGCATTACTGTGTCTTCTTTGGACTTCATGTAATTAAAGTTTACAATCGGGAAAGGACTTTGTGTATACCCTGTATAATAGGGTGTATCATGCTCAGGTCGAATAATGAAAAACTTGGAATTTCAAGATTGGCAGTATGTATTCCTATTAGTCTTTTGGGGTAGTACTTGGGGATCATGCATATAAAAGGAAATATTTTCAGCTGGGCATCACAGTAGTTATTTTCACCAGTGAATAAACATTCTCTCCGCCATGAATCAAGAACTTTACAGTTTACTAGATTTATATCAAGATGGAGACATTGCTGTGTTGTCCAAATTAATCTTTTTAACGCAGCCGACCGGGATGGATTATTTCCAACGCAAACCGTTGATGATATTTGCAATGACGCTCCTTATGATCCGAAGCAAGGGACTGCCGTAGAAATGTAAGTAATTATGTGCCTGTAATTTTATTTTTTGTAGCCAATTATTCGCAAACTTGTTATTTATTTAATGTGCCTGTCGTTAGGAGAAAGAGCACTGTCCTGGATTATTTCATCATATATATGGAGGGTTGTAGTAAATGTTCCCTCTAAGGTGTGCGCGTGTGCGCGCGCAGACAGCAAAATAAAATGCGCACAGGCTCAAGTGTATCATGAGTCACGACAGTAAATGAAGTAATTTCAAAAGTATACCGTCACACAAGGTCTGACCATTTGCATCAACATACTCTATAGTCGCTCTTTTAAGTATTAACCCCTTCCGCCCGACTTCGCCGACGTCCGCGCAATTAAGCAATATTTTTTACTCTATGTATTTGCATTTTTTTTTTTATACATTAACGCATTGAATATAAACCTTCTCTTTTTTATTTTTGCATAAAAACGAATAGTAATTATCTCATAATTCCTATTTTGTGAATGAATAAAATCATATTAATCTTGATAGTCTATTTTAAATTGCTAAATGCTAAAAATTGTTTTGAGAAATGATAACTAAAATAGTCATTTTCAATTAATGTTATTTTTATTTTATTTCTTTGTTTTGTTGAATTTTATTTTACTATTTTTTATTTTATTCATATTTTTAGAATGGATAAAATGTTTTCTTTTTTAAGAATATATAATATTGTAAACAGTTTTTTAATATCCATTTCATAGTATCGTAATGATCAATCTATCACCTTATGGAAATAATATTTTTTAAGTATTTAATATTTATATATATTTAATTTTGAAGATAATAGCGCTCAGAAAAGTTTGCACAACTTTTCACCATGAATCTAAATGTATGCACAACGAAAATTTCTTGCGCATACGGACTAAAAAAAATTAGAGGGAACATTAGTTGTAGTAATTCATCTCATCACATTGAAAATGCTTCATTTGAGTATCCGCAATTATAGATTAGTTTGCAATTAATATTATGCTAAGGTCCTGTTTTGATTCATTGAATTTTTTTTAATAGCAATCTTTTGCATTGCATGTTTTAAATAATTTTATAAATTCCGTAATAAATGTTATTCGGCATTTTCTCTTAAAGGAACTTCTCTGAGCGGTTCAAAGATATCGCCACATTGTAATACTCTTACTATATGTATACTCTGCATATGTTTTAAACAATTGAGTTTTTATTAAAAAAGATTCAGTAAGAACTAATTAATTATTCTTTCTCCTTTAAGGTCCGATGAGGATTTGACATGTTATACAATCTTTTCGTTTTGAAGAAACCCATGACGTGGACCTGAATACGGAGGTAGAAGATTTACCGAGCAGTCAACCCAATGATCTTCACATCATTAACGAAATAATGTAAGTATTTTTTTATGTTTCGATCTTTTTTTTCGGGGAAGACACAATGTATTTTCATCATAAATGCAAAAAACTTCACTTTTCTAGGTGAAGGTCAAACTATGATAATAAAAACCCACTCTAATAGACAGAGTTTATTTCCACAACAGTTTCGATGCTCACTGGCATCCTCTTCGGGTGGATACAGAAAAAATGAATGAACCAAAAACAAGAGGGAAAACAGTCCAGGGACCATTAAGAAATTCGCACCTAGGTTAGATCCCGTTCTCCCAGAAGAAAATTCTAAGCTTCGCCCAGCGTGTGTACAGGAGAAAGTCCACTGTAAGATTGGTCACGTGATTCCTGCTACTACCTGGGAATATCTCTTCCCTGCGTGCTCAGTTGATCGCAGCAAGCCCTGGATCTCAGACGTGTATTGTCCCGGGTAGACGAAAAATAGTAATGGCTACCTTTAATATTGCGTGTTCGACGTTTATGAAGTGGTATTCGGCAAAGTGCCAAGATGTAGTGGATACTGAAAAACTCCCTATTCCACCCTACTTTGATACTTTTAAGGCTACATTGAATCGGTCGAAGGAGCAAGAGCTACAAATACTCTACGGGTATTCTGGCGAGAGCATTGTAGGATTTCGTGGTACAAGTGATGTATTGAACTATGTTGTAGGACTCAACTTTATAAAAGCTTAAATATACCGTGAAGTAGAAGAAACAACACGTGCACAAGAGAAGCAACGGATATGGCTAGTGAGTCTTGTTGATGAGTGGAGATGACAAGCGATATTATGTCATGTTACATCATACCGACTACTCGTACCCTACGGTTGAGAATGTAAATCTTGTCATCATGGAGAATCTTAAGTATTTTTACCACTATATTAATATATCTCATGACGAGGTTTGTAGTGAGGTTGTGGCTAATGGCCTGTGTGAGTTTTTAACAGATTTTAGAGACGAGTATCGATTGTTAAACAAAGAGGATAAATATGGGCATATGTTTCTCTCAAATAGTGCACCGGATTGTGAAGATGTTTAGTTTGTGGAAATGAACGTCTGGTGAGTGATAAAACATTAAACCCGGTATTGCTTCATGTATCGGAAAATTTCTCAAAACACCTGCCCAGTATAATGGGGCACATGTATTCGAACAAACCCGTACACGCTTCAGCAGTTTATGGTGTGACTCCCTCCCCCATCGAGCCGCCCACCCGTGTACCTCACCCCTCCGAAACACACGAGTTCGAACAAACCCGTACACGTTTCATCAGCTTATGGTGTGACTCACTCCTCCCGTCGAGCCGATCCATTGCATGTGGCTCATAGTCATCTCAGAGCTTGAACCGACTGGACGTCCGCTCCTTGAATACGATAGAACTTCCTTTCAGAAGCATTCTCAATACCGTGTACGATGTGTCCGTGACGAAGTCGTTGAGTGTGTTTACGCGTAAAACCGGTGCCATTAACTATGTACTGGAAACGACTTGTAGACAAACAAACAAACAAACGGAATGTTGTTTATTTAAGTGTTGAGGAGATGTATAGAATCTTCGTGGTAGTTGAGAAGTGGAGTGAGGATCGTTATAAAATTCCTGCAGGTATAGGTACAAGAAGAGAGCAGATTAGTGACACCCCCTCATATGCCGTTGTTTGTACGTTGTGTATAAATAACGATCAGCCATGCATTGATATACGACTGATGTGGAAGAATGCATCTGATAATAACGTTCTTGTCCCTACGCGAAACCGTTTCATCCTCGACAGAATGTTTGAAATCATCGGATTCCGCAAGCTGAAGCCTTATTAGACGCGCGTATTATGGATATTCTTTATTTTGATACGGTTCTTGAATACGCATAAACCGCTCTGCTCGATAGGTTTACCGAGTGTAGGACTGAACAAGGCGAGAATGGTCTAGAACTGGATGCTTATTTAAAAGGTTCAGACTCTTTGAAATATCATAAACTTTGGTACAGAGCACTTGAGCGGTACAGAGCGGAGCTCACCTACACCGTTCACCCTGAAGAACTATTTCTTTATATGAGCAACTGTCGTAACGACTTGGAATATTATTTCAACTGCCGCTATACAGTGTGAAGAAGAGTTCACGATTGAAAAGCTCGGGTCGGTAAAAATAAACCCTTGATTGGAAAGGAGTGTTTATAAACTTGTATTTAATAATGATGTTGTGGCTAACGATGACCTCTTTGTGCGTGCTTTTGATTGTATTCTAGTCGCATTTGAAGATAACTTGCCAACCGAATGTAAAGTGGGCACAAAAATAGTATTGAACGATATGAAGGCCATTTACATAGAGTATAGGTATCCCTCTAACTTGAGCAGTGAAATAATATTAAGCCGTGTTTACTGCGTAGTGCAAAGCAATAATGATGTGACTGTAGACACGATTACATGTGAGTTTAGTGTTTTGCGCAATAGAACAAAGTAAATGTATTTTGATGTATATTTATTTCAATATATTTAATTATTTAACATAATTGCGTGTGTGTGTATATATATATATATATATCTCCTGTACTGCTATATTGATGGTTGTAGTCCATCGTTTTGCATTTCTTATATTATTTTTTATTTTATTTTTTATGTTAGTTAAGTGCAGTAGAAGATAAAGTGTATGTATTTATTTTCAATGTATTTAATTATTTAATATAATTGTGTATATATTATATATATATATATATATATATATATATATATAATATATATTTCTCCTGTACTGTTATATTGATGGTTATACTCCATCGTTTTGTATTATATTATTTTTTATTTTATTTTTTATTATATATATAATCGTCGTTCGTATTTCTTATACTATTATTATTATTATTTTTTTTTTATCATATATATTCCATCGCTTGTATAGGATTGTATATTTATTTTCTATATATTTCATGAAATGGATTCCAATAATTCGTCTAAATAACCAGAATGATGTAATGGTGTTCTATTTAATTCTTTTGGTTGTAAACGATATTATTATTTAATTATACCAAATGGCTGGTTACTCCTTCTAAACCGACTGATGGATTTCTAAGCCAACTGTCAAGAATATATGCATTAATTAAATAAATAGCGCTACCTGACAACTCAACCATAATAATGTACACCTGAACAAGCCATTTACGCCAGATTAAGCCTTCCAAACCGACTGACGGATTTCTAAACCAACTGTCAATAATATATGCTTTAAATAAATAGCGCACTCTGTCAACTCAACCCTAATAATGTACACCTGAACAAGCCATTTACGCCTTCTAAGCCAACTGGCTGATTTACACCTTATAAGACAGCGGGCGCTCAGATGAACTCTCATTATGCGTCTGGCTGGAGCCAGGCGAACACCCCTCCTCCTCCTTTCTCTCCCTCTCTTAGGTTAAGGATACCCCTTTCGGGGGAGGTCATCCTCCCTTCCCCCCCGAAGTTTCCTTCCCCTTTGCAGCATTGATTTGTTGCATAACCCCTTCCTCTCTGCAACATTAACTTGCGGCATAACCCTCTTCCCTTGTTGCACAACCCCTTGCAACATTCCCCCTACCCCTTTGTTGCATACCCCGTTGCAACATTCTTGCACTCGTCCATTTTGTGCCCATACGACTTACACATATTATATATACTAATATAAAAAATAATATATATATTATAATATATAATAATATATATAATATATAATAATATATGATAGAATATAATAGAATTTTCAAGATATATATCTTATATACATATCTTAAAAATTCTATTAGGTAAATAAGATAAGTAAAACCAGTTAAATTATCTCCCCCCCTAATATTGACCTTTTAAACTATGCCCCCCCCCCTCTGAAGCTGGGGAGGAAAATAGTTTAAAAGATCCCAATGAACTCTAGGCCTAGATAGTTTTTTCAAACTCCATACGCATTTATTATGTACGATTTTGATCACCATTTTGTTTTCAACGACATCCCTTTCTTGGATCACCTGAAGATCAGGGCCCCCAGCCTTCTTTAGTTAGCTTTATAAGGCTAACTAACAAAAATATCACGACTTAACCTAACCAGTCGTCAAGGGCGTACAGTTGACCTAACGATTGGTTAGATTAGGTCGTGATATTTTCGTTAGGTACCTTTATAAGGCTAACTAGAGAAGGCTGAGGGCCCTGATCTTCAGGTCATCCCCTTTCTTTTGGTATTATGTTCTACTACTGTAAAAAGTGTACTGCATCTTCTGTCTACAATCTACAGTATTATGCAACTTTATTAAATTAAATTCTTCATCTATCTTTACTGTAAGTCAACCGATATCTTAACTGCTTATAAGTGAGCCCTAGCCTAGCAGTTTATGAAAATGGTATTCTATACTTTCGAAACAAGATATCATATGATTTTTGTGGAAGATATTGAGTTCATTTAAGTTGTAGGTGAATATAATTTATTTTATAATTTAGTTAAGTTAGGGTTTATACAGTATATCTTAGTTTTGGTTAATTTCCGCATTTTTTTAATCAGCAGTGAATAAACTGAGAAGATCCAAATGATTCTATTACTTATTTTAGGACACTCAAACAAGTGATTATTTGTTTAAATTTCAAAAGATGAAAACCTCAAATGCTAGTTAATAGGCTTATTATTAAAAGATTAACTTCATTCGGGACATTTTAATTACACGAATGTATTTTGTTATAAAAATAATATTACTTCTTCGATTATAATGTTTTTGTGAATTGCCATTTCTTGGCAAAGGTTTCTCCACTCATTCTGGAAGTATGCCAAAATTGGTTAAGTATGTAAGCAATAAAACAACTCATTCCGATTACGATGGATTCATTATTCTTACTTAACTTTTCGTTGAAATAAACACTTCATTATTGAAATGGGAATAGTCTGTGCACCCGGAAAAGATATTCTCGTTTCAGACTTCACTGGATTAATTATAATTTCAATGTTACAAAGAAGAATTTTATATGTAAGAGCATATTTTAATTTGGTGTTTCAGGGTCAATGGAGATGTGTGAGAGGAAGAAATGTGTCTGAGCTCTCATTGCGAGGTTGGAAACGTACCACATTCACCCAGACAAAATCGCCTGTTTACAATTTTTCCAAAAATTAATCCACAATCGGAGAAATCTTCAAACTTCAAATACAAATAAATGGGATTATAAAATCGTGAAATTACTCAATTATATAAGGAATTTAATCCTCTATAAATGGGTCTACGGCCTGTTTATAAAATTTACTAACTATTGCACAAAGTGGACGCTTTTGTCTGCATCAGGGTGGGTTTTAGTCGTATTCGTTGGCTTAATGTTCTATTATGAACTTCACACTTCGCATGGATTTACCAGGTTTTGGCTCTACTGGGAGATTATTGACCTCTATTCTGAACAGGTAAGAATTTTAAAATTGTATGCTTTGCAGAAATTAATAATAAAAACCGCTCCCGACGAAAACCCCTGAATTTGATACCTGCCTGGAATTCCAAAGCATTGAAATAAAAATAAATAATAATTTGGAACATCATCCAACTCTCACATCATCGATGTTGTGACATTTCATTTCCTGACACAGAATTAGGTTTCAACTTTTACTTTAAAAAAATTTAAAATGATTTTAGTTTTTTATTATAAATTTTTTTTAATGAAATTTAAATTAAAAACAAAAATTTTAATTATAAAGAATGAATGCTCTGAATAATTAAATTTCGTCTATTTTTTCAACCAATGCCAATATTCTTCTTCGCAACATGATATATATATATATATATATATATATATATATATATATATATATATATATAACACAAAGGAAGTTATTAACAAGCTGCTTACTTTAATCATGTACGACGGTGCGTGCATGCAACAAATGCAAAATTAATAATGTCTTTTTTCACGCTGTTTATCGTATACTGGAGAGAGAGAGAGAGAGAGAGAGAGAGAGAGAGAGAGAGAGAGCGTGCTACAAGGAGTTACAAAAAGAGGAGGAAGCCTCAAAGACCTCTCGGTCCACTCGGGGAGGTTCCTGTTATTAAGCTACTGCATTTTTCAATTATTCTAGAAAAATGGCTAGGAAAGCATAAAGGCCGCCGCACACCGAAAGTCACGCTAGCCACGAAACGCACGACAATCACGCTACGCGGTCCTCACACAAAAGACACGTGGCTGGGCAACGCCGCCAGTATCCATCCGACCTAATTTGGTAGCAATTTCCTTCCAACCATTATCTTTTCTGTATATGTCCCTGTATTCTTCTTTCCTCATGTCATAAAGGCATGGGTACCGTCTGACTTCTTCAATTAACTCTCTCATTGCAAAATTGATTCGAAACGGGGCGGATGGGGAATGAATGAATGTGTACGACTGATTGAACCACTTTCGCCACTGGGGATGGGATAAGCTCCACTTACTACGAAGACGAAATGAGCATGTGCAGCCAAAGACATCTCGGAATACCGCTCAGGGAGCGAATGCGAGCCAAGTGGCGTAGCTGGCTGACGCATGGTGTAGCTAGCGTGGGCTTCGGTGTGAGTTGCTTCGTTGAAAATCATTAGAGCGAGGCTGAGCCAAGTAGCAGGCGTGCGTGCTGTGGCTAGCGTGGCTTTCGGTGTACGGCGGCCTTAAGGCTCTCTCTCACCACCCTCCCTCTTCACAATTTTTTTTTATACCCAAAGGCTTCTCCCACCGCAGCGAGGTCGCGTCAGAAACAGGTAGGAATCGCCTCAATCGCTCACATTCACTTGATCAGCTAACAAGACAATAATGCACTTGCCTCATGGTAACAATTCCACAGCCCAGCCCCGCAGATTACTCCACGGTCTACCAAGACCGCTTCATACACCCTGAGGCGCCACATTGCCAACCCGTAGCTCCCCCATATACCACATCGCTCCACTTTTTTCTATCCAGCGCGCGTCTTTCACCCTCCCAGACGTCCAGGCCCTGCTGACCCAAAGCTTCCTTCACCCCATTCCTCCATCTCCTCCTCGGTCTACCCCTCCCCCTTTCCCCCTCCGCCTCCGACACGTAAATCCTCTTTACCATCCTCTCCTCACTCATCCTCTTCATATGCCCAAACCATTTTAACACCCCTTCACCTGCTCTCTCCACAAGTCTCCTTCGACTCCCACACCTCTCACGGATAACAGTATTTCTCACACGATCAACCCACCTCACCCCCACAGATCGTACTCAAGAATTTCATTTCCAGTCCATCCACCCTTTTCCTTTCCTACGAATTCAACACCCAAGCCTCATATCCATACAACACTGTTGGCAGTACTACATCTTCATACATACTCATCTTCGCACCCACAGACACTGATCTCTCCTTCCAAACACTTCTTCTTGACAAATAAACGGATAAAATAACGAAGTTAATAGGTGAGAAAAATTTCTCAAAAAGTATCATCTAAGCGTCATACGAAACGCGATAAAATCTTTGCAAAATGATTCAATTTTCTCCCGTTTGGTAAGAAAACTGAAACAGGCGAACAAACGAACGTACGACTACTTGATGCCGCGTGCCGCTTGTCTGGTGAACACGTTTACCCTTTAGACACGTTTCTGCAGGTATTATGTGGCAATCTTGTTTCATTAGTGAAGGCAGAACTTTATATTAATATGGGAACTAATTCTGTGAGCATCTTACTTACTAATCGTGGGACTTTTTTATTTATTTACAGTATTTCCCTCGGTATTGTGTAGTCAGAGATAAGGAATACAGGACAACCTCTTTCGTAATAGTGAGATTATTTTTTCCTAATAACTTGTCAGAAAGAGGAAAATTGGACAGTGTGTTGATAATATTGGTCATAGAAGATCAAAACACTCGAACCTCCCTGGTGGGTGAAAGTGTATAAATATATGCATTTTATGTAAGAAAACAGAGCGGGTACTTTATAGTTTTACTACGTTAGAATTAGACACAGCGCTCAGAGAACAGACCAAGGAAATGCAGGATACTAATTTGTTAGCCACTATTACAGGTGGGGACGTGGTGGCCACTGAGGCGAAATACCACAAGCATTATATGAATGTGTTTAGAACTCGTTACAGAAGTATGCAAAAAGTTCAGTTAGCGCCCTCAGGCTGTAGTGATCAGAAAATGACAGAATCAAGGGTATTTGCCAAAATTATATCCTTCAATGAAAGCAGTGTGGAAGAGGGTGTTTACATATTCCGATTAACAGATTTGCACAAAATATGAAAATCGCCTTGCAGCATTAGGGTATGAGAAAACAACAAACAAGACATGGTTCAAGAACAAACTTTTGATGCACTACCCAGATGAGTGCAGTCAGATGGTAAAAGTACTCTTCTTTGTAGTCTTTAATGAAGGTCTCCAAGACCTACTGAAAGAAGCACTTGAGTCACGTAATTTCGAGAAAGATGCTCTCTCAATGGTGCATGTAGCTAAAGTAATACGAAAGGAAATGTTTGGAACAAAATTTTCCCAATTCTCAGGTAGTGCCAGGGGAGTGCAGTACTTAACTCCCTCAAAGTTCTGGTATCGTTGCTGTTATACGGGTCAAATATCAAAGATCAAGATGTCGGAAACTCGCAGGCATGCAGTGACGTGCACAGACTTTCAGAAGGGCAGGGGCTCAGTTGAAAAAAGGGCACTCCCCTAACATTTTTAAAAATGAAATCCGCAATGCCATATAGGCTATATATACAGTATGTATACACACACACAAGAAAATTTTTAAAATTGTATGTGGTAAATATTCTTAAATTCCATTAAATTCAATGCATTATTTTTGTATATAAAGTTGATTAAAGAAAATAAATGAAAATTTGTTGTAAAAAGGCATGTTTTTATTGCAAGATTTTCAAAAGATATGAAGATATTGAAATATTGGAGTGTATTTACAATTATTATTCAATTTTACTTATATTGACTTTTAGCTTGCTCATCATATAAATTACAGTATTCTGCTGTATATACATTTAAATATGGAATAATATGAAACTATAAATTAAAGATTTATAGAAATATACTGTGGGCTATTTAATATGATGGCCACAGCTCTTAAGTAGCAATAGAAAAATATTGATTCTTATCAGGAAAATACAAAAGCAAAAATTTTATTCTTAATCATCTACAATGAAATGCATACTGAAGAATAAGGAAGCCAACATGTTTAATAAATCATAATAGCAGTCTCCTGTTGTCTCCTGTCTCGTTTTATAATAAATAATCTAGGTATTTTTATTCACTTTTAATGAAAATTGTATTGTTTTTAAAAATCAATTTCATATTAAAAATGAAAAGGTTATGAAATGTTTAATAAATCATTTATTAATTTGATGAAATTCATGCCAGTACTAAAACCCAAAATCCATCGTTTGACACACTGGTGTACTGATGGGCCTAGCCTAGTAGGCCTAAGACTAAGTAGGGGACGTGGACGTTTTTACCAACTTTACGAGTAATGTCATACAATTTTTTTGGAGTAATGTCACACTGCTTTGGATTCCAACTTACCATAATTATCAGTGAGAAATCACTAGTTAGCTTAGGTTAACGTAAAATAAACAAACAGTAAACAATACACCCACATACCCGAGAGACGCAATCAACAGTGAACAGCTGCAGTCAGTGTTACCACTAGGGACGCCCTCCCTGATTGAAAAAATAGTAGTAACGGTATGTTAAGTTTATTATTCTAATAAAAAAATCATAGATCAAAGTAATTCCAGTTTTGAAAATCTGTTGAAGTAGCAGTAACTAAATAAAAATATAACTAATTAATTCAAATTTATGTCGAATCAATATATTTATGAATTTTGACTAAAAGGGCACTTTTGATATGAAGAAGAAAAAGGGCAGGGGCTCAAGCACCCCAAGCCCCCCCCCCCTGTGCACGTGCCTGCAGGCATGTCTCACTCTATGTCAATTAATCAGGTCCAACGTGAAGGAAAGGGCAAAGGGAGAAGACAGGCAACGTCACCTAAAGATAAAGAGCCTCCACTACCATTATATATAGGTCTAAGGTGCCTAGGGTGGATCGATTTTACATTTTTTTCGATTTCCATATTCTAATAGAGACAAAAACTTGCGCATGCATGAGAAAATAGCCTCTGCAAAATCTTAGCTTAATAGGTAATCATCTTCTGCCCCCGGCAGAGCGATGAAAATCACATTTTAGTAGTCAAAAACGTATTTTTCTTATAATTTTTAAAATATTTCAATATGCATCAAAATTATTCCTAATAACTATAAAGTCGATGAAAAAGACCTCATATGATCGTTTTTCCAAGCGCGTTGTCCTACGTTAATATCTTTTGCCCCCGGCAACAACGTCAAATGTTGAAAAAATAGGTAATTTATATACATATTTTCAGATCGGCTCTTTGTCTTAAATAATGCATTTATATATTTCCCATAGCATTTACATCGTTGCTTAGGCATGAAATAACACACACGCAAAATTTTATGACTCTAGAGTAATATCTTCTGCCCCGAGAAAAGTCTAAATGTGGATTATAATTACGTTAATGCGATGTTATAAGTACGATAAGTACTAAGTACAGCTCCTCGCTTGCTAATTTTATAAAATTAGCAACCCAGAACTCACCACGAGGAGGTGGCTGTACGTCGAGTTCCACCCTATCCAGCCCCAACCACCCTTCCTTTGGCTGCATGTCGATTTACATACGGTAATCTTTCTTAGAATCAAATCGTGGAATTTTTGTTCGGGAGTGAAGACGGGAGCGGATGAATCCGTCCCTCTCTTCTATTCCACTTACACTGGCAGAGGCTTCGGTTACTAATTTGATGAGTCTCTCGACCGCTTGAGTATGACAAGGGAATAGTGGGATCAGTCCATCAGGCTGGTCTCCCGTCTCAACAAACTCTTTTATTCGGGTATCAGGTATTGTTTTTGTAACGGGGGGTTCGGTCACCTCAGCCGTTTGCCAGTTGATCATTTCTTAATAGTTTTGACTATCGTAGAGCAGCTCAGGCATGGCGAAGGCTCGAATTTCCCCCGCTGGTGATTGTTTTGATCGTGCTTTTAATATTCTTCTCCTTCCCAATTCTCTAATGTGTTGCTCATCGGCATGTAGCATGGAGATCAAAATATTTTCTGGGTGAGCAAAGAAAGAATTTCTACGGAGGACTTTGTTGGCGATTGTCTTAGATCTTTGAGGCATAGTCTGAGAGAGACGCATCATTTCGAAAAAATGTTTTGCGCCCTCAGTGAAACTGGAGTTTTTCTTTATCTTAAACCAAATTGGTGCGTAAACTGTCATAATGAATCGCACAATTTCGTTGAAGGTGCTGGAGGGTTCACTGGTTGAAACATAGAGGCGCAGAAATCTATTTGCTGTTGTCAGCCACCTGGAATGCGCCATCTTACCTGGATTTCGAGCCGCGAGAGCTGAAGAGCAGCTACCGCTCGACACTGCTCTGTAGATGCCTAACAAATATTTTTGGTCAGTGCTCAACTCGGCATCATCTATGTCAATGTCGGGAGATGGAATGGCATCGAATTCTGTAATTGGAAGTTTTTCGCAGTCGTTCAGTTGTTTTCCAACTGGTCCAGTAAAGCCCATTGGCCCAGTTGTTTTGCCGTCCAAGTCTTGAATGAGGTGTCGCAGTGATAATTCATTACCGTGTAATAGGCATATGATCCACTGAACTGGCCTTTGTAGTTTCATTTCAATCATACGAATGGCTCCACCCTTTCGACCCGTGTTCACTGCGGTACCATCACAGCCGATAGCCACAATGTCGTCCGTGCTAATATTGTTAGTCTCTAGAAAGTTGATGATACCTGATGTTATTGCAGTGGCAGAACCTGATGCAGGAGTGAAATGCCCCATGTACTGGGATTCTGGTTCTTGAACTAAAACTATATGCTCTTCTACCACAGTCCTTCTATGCTTCACATTGTCTATTTCTTCTTGTGTCATTGTTTTATCTTTACGTCCGTCAAAGAAAATGCCGTGTAATGGTAGCGTGATCTTGTCATCTTCCTGATGCTCAGAACGAACTCTTTTTCTGGCTCTTCTTATCTTATTTCGATCAATCACTGAACTGACATCATCTTCTCGTATCCAGCCAACATCCTCTAACAACGAAGAAGCAATAAATGAAGCAGCTCTGTCTGAGACGCCCGTACGATCACAAGCTTCAGCAAGTACCTGAAGTTTCATTCGTGTTTTTTCCTTCATGTCATGTTTATCTCTCGGTGTTAGTTCATACGATGACGATGATTCTATAGATGTATCCTCGGTTTCACTAGAGGCTGACGAAGAAGGTTGTTCTTGAGAAGTTTCTTGTCGTTTACTAGTCGACGGCTCTTGATGTTCTGCTATTCCTTCTTGTTTCAATATCGCCAATCTTCTTGCAAGAGTCATCTCGTTTTTATTTGTTGTTTCAACATCCAAAGTTCCTATTGCCATTTTGCGATCACTTCTTTGGTCGAGTAAAAACTGTTGCTCTTTCAGTGGTACTCGTCGTTCACGAGGGCAGCTGCATTTTGTCAAATCAGGGCATTTACAAGCCGATATGTCAAATAAGGTGGTCTTAGTTGATTTCTTGAAGGCCTCAAGATTTTTCTGTAACGATTCGTTCTTCTTTTTCGCGTTCAGTGATTTGATGATGTTAGCCATTTTATCACGATAACTTTTCAACATTTGATTTATCCGTGCTGTCGAAACTGTTGGAATGGAAGCTAATTTCCACAAGTATTCCAGTCTCTCCGTGACCACAGCGGCGATGTCTTTGAATGGAGGTTCCTTCTTTGATGATCTCAACTCAGTTCTCACATGATGGTAGTATTGCATCACATCTTCACATGTGGGAAAACATCGCAAATTCAAATCTTTCCCAGCACCAAATATTGGACACGTAACCGATCTTCTAGTTGTAGCGGTAGCCATCCTGTAAAGATTAAAGAATAATGTATTGTTCTGTTATGCAATAAAATCGAAAAAACAGAGTTATGAGAAAAACAAACAAGGATATGAGCAGAGAGATTGAGCACACTGAGGACTCTGAGTGAGGAGCCCCCCCCCCCACACACACACACACACTGAGGACTCGAGGAGCCAGCTGCAAAATACACACCTGCCTTCGACGCTGTCAAAAGGCAACTGAGGGAACTGCGCAGTGCGTACTGCCGCGTCAGTGGCAGCTGCTGCTGGTAGCACTCACCAGAGATGACCTTTAAACCCTAGCCTAGAGTCATAAAATTTTGCGTGTGTTATTTCATGCCTAAGCAACGATATAAATGCTATGGGAAATATATAAATGCATTATTTAAGACAAAGAGCCGATCTGAAAATATGTATATAAATTACCTATTTTTTCAACATTTGACGTTGTTGCCGGGGGCAAAAGATATTAACGTAGGACAACGCGCTTGGAAAAACGATCATATGAGGTCTTTTTCATCGACTTTATAGTTATTAGGAATAATTTTGATGCATATTGAAATATTTTAAAAATTATAAGAAAAATACGTTTTTGACTACTAAAATGTGATTTTCATCGCTCTGCCGGGGGCAGAAGATGATTACCTATTAAGCTAAGATTTTGCAGAGTCTATTTTCTCATGCATGCGCAAGTTTTGTCTCTATTAGAATATGGAAATCGAAAAAAATGTAAAATCGATCCACCCTAGACTGCACACTCATATCCGAAGCAAGAAAATATTGACTCTACTGCATGAGCTTGGTGTCATTGTTAGTTACGAACGTGTATTAGAACTGGAAGACTTGCTCACCAATGCAGTATGTCGACAGTTTAACGAAGAAAGTTTAGTATGCCCTGCACAAATTCGTGATGGAGTATACATGGCAGGAGCACTTGATAATTTAGACTATAACGCTTCGTCACAAACAGCTGAAGAGTCTTTCCATGGGACCAGTATCAGCTTGTTTCAGTTCCCTACACAGTCTAATCCAGACACATACAGACACCCCATTACAGTTCCACCACTTGTATGCACCAGAAACCCTTCTCTACCGGACAGTTACCGTATAGTCCCAGCTGTTGCTTGCAACACAGACATTATAACTGTTCCAGAGACGGCTGTTATGCTGGACACTGCAGACCCTTTACATAAAACAAAAGAAGAAGAGAACCAGTAGTTAGCACAGAGAATGCCACTCCTCAAAAAAGACGTACTGAAGAAAGGCGATTTCATAGCATGGGCTGCTCATCACGCTAATCGTCAACCAGATGTCACTGACCCACCTGGGCAAAGTGTTCTCTTGCCTCTTTTCTTTGAGAATGCTGCAACGATGGCAATGGTGAAACATGGGCTGGAAATCCTGAAGAAAGTCATACAGATACGTAATCCTGGGCAAATACCAGTGATGGTTGGGGATCAACCCATTTTTGCTCTGGCAAAATATGTTTAGTAGAATTGACCAAACTCTAGGTGAGTCCAAATATATAATCGTAATGGGCGTTCTACACACGGAAATGGCTCTGTGGAGGTTGGTTGCAGACCTCCTGGCAGGGTCCGGATGGTGTGTAGCTCTGAATGAGGCTGGTTTTGTGACTGCTGGAACAGCAAACTCGTTCTTCAAGGTAGCACATCTGACCAGGATACGCCATGCACATCAGGTGACTGCCATATCCCTTGCAAAACTTCATCTTGATGCCTTCAACATAATGTACAATACAGATAGTGAAACAACTCTTGAAAACTGGAAAAATGAAATGATACGGAACAGTTCAACTTTTGAGTTCTGGGATAAAATCTTACATCTTGAACTGTTGGTCCTCATCTTTGCACGATCACAGAGGGAAAAGAACTTTGCCCTCTATATACATGTGCTGGAAGCACTAGCACCCTGTTTTTTCGCACTTGATCATACAAACTACGCCCGCTGGCTACCAATCCACATCAGGGATATGAAGGCCCTTCCACATGAAATCAGAGATGTGTTCAAGAAGAACTGGGTGTTCACGAAGACTAAGCGGAAGTTCTCAAGCATGCCTCTCGACCAAGCGCATGAACAACATAACGAAACTGTGAAGGGCTCTGGTAATGCCATCGGATTCACTGAAAATCCTGCTGCCATGAAACGATGGATCGTGGCAGGTCCTGAGCAGGCCAAGATCCTCACTGGGTTTGAGGAACTGTATCACTCGTCTGATCAACCGTCCCAAAGTCATGAGCAAGGACATTCAACTCAGGAAAAGTTCCATAAACAGGTCAACAATATGTGCGATGCCATAGTGACAATGGGGAATCAATTCATGGACACATCAAAGGAGCTCATGATTTTGGACACACATGATTGTGTGAATGATATGGTTGTCCAAGCACTGCACAGGATGGAAACGTTGGGGAATGAGCAGTATTCCAAGTATATCAAGGATGTGCTGATTGAAAGACAAGAATCAATCCACAGGGCAATAAAGAAAAAACACCTTCCACTCTTCAAACATCTGCACTTCACTACCAAGAACTCAAAAATGACAACAATTCAAGCAAATAAAGAGTGACTGTAATCTGTTCAGTCAGCTGTTCATTGCTGCACACTGATCTGACCAGTTTTTCGAACATGAAAACCACCAATGGTCACCAGCATTGTTCTTGCATGGGAGACTTCGACTACCAAGCAACAAATCGGAGTTACTATATTGTCTTGACCCAAGTTTCCAGCAAGAAGAACCCTCACATTTTTATGCCAAAGTATTTGATGGTGTTGCCATTGTGCATGTCCTGCCACATGCAAACACATCTACGTTCGGTGATTAGAGTGACATCATCTTCATCCCTTGGACAGACGGAAAGGCAACTTCAAAAAAAAATCCAACAGAACCAGCTTCCTATAGACCCATTACTTTACTATGCACACCTTCCAAAGTAACAGAAAGACTAATCTTACAAATCACCAACCCACACATACCACTATCGCCTACTCAACATGGATTCAGACCTCACCACTCAACCACGACATTACTCACTAACCTCACACAGCACATCATGGATGGCATCAACTCCAGACGACCAGCTCAACGTACACTATTAGCAACAATAGACATTAGTTAAGCATTTGATGCTATCCCACGTTTCCCTCTCATAAACAAAATACTCAACACAAACATGCACAATAACACCAAAAGGTGGCTGAGCAACTATCTTTCAGGAAGATACTCACATGTCACATTTAATGGCAAGTCATCCAAAAACAAGCTTTTTCCGAACGGGGTTCCTCAAGGCTCTGTTTTCTCACCAACACTGTTCAACTTATACATGCATGACATTTCAACAACCATAGATAACAAGCTTACCTTATCATCATATGCAGATGACATCACTCTAACATCCACCCACAACAACATCGACACCGCTACAAATAACCTACAAACAGTGGTGGAATTCAAAAATTTTAAGAACCGGTTCGCCCTCCCCTTCCCCCCTTCTCCTCTCCCTTCCGTGTCAGAAATGAAAACTAAAAAATGTTTTTATTGAAATTCTTTATTTAATTTCCTTTTAAATATTTCCAAATCGCCTCCAAATCGAACTCGAGAAATTTTAGGAACCGGTTCGCACGAACCGGTGCGAACCGGCTGAATGCCACCAGTGCCTACAAACATATATAAACAGTATACAAGATTGGCTCACACACAATAGACTCAAAGTAGCGCCCACAAAATCAACCATCACCTTGCTTACAAGCAACATAAAAGAACACCAGTTAACTCCACAGCTTACACTAAACAACACCAACATTCCACACACTCGCAGGACCAAAATACTTGGGGTTACCTATAACACATCATTATCTTTTGCAAACCACATTCAGGACATTAAAAACAAATGTACGTCAAGGCTTAACACGCTTAGGGTACTAACAGGCACAAACTTTGGACACCAGCAGGAAACAACATCACTCATATACAAACAATATATTCGTTCAGTTATGGACTATGTTAGCCCATGCTGGGTACCCATTATCTCAAACACACAAATAAACACCTTACAGACAATACAAAACAACGCACTTCGTATCATGACAGGATGTACTCAAACAACACCAATAGAACACCTGCACACAGAAACAAAAATACTGAAAGTTAGGGAGCATTTAGATATGAGGGGAACACAATTCATGGCAGCAGCGACAACTAACCCACAACACCCTTGCCACTACATGTACAATCATGCACCGACACCTCGCACCATTAAGGTAACACCAGAGAGACATTATAACCAAATACTCCATTCTATACCACGCCCCACAGACATCACACAGTACAGAAAACACATACACACACACCTAACCCACAAAGCACTGACACGACTCGGTCCGAATGCTGTCTTAGGTGCGAAGCCGCCACCCATTAACAGGTCAGAGATCAGCCTGAGCCGATCGGATCGAGTTAACTTAGCACGATTCCGATGTGGACATCACCCCAAATTACAGAAATATAAACACAGCCTAGACAACTCCACAGACGACACCTGCCACCTGTGCCAGGACGCACCACAAACAATTGGACACATTATGACAGACTGTATCACTCTAGCATAACAGAACACAACACAACATCACTAGTACGCTGAACCTCTGGTCCACTCCGGAGAGAGCGATCGGTTACCTGCGTGGCACCGGCTTGCTCGATCAGGGTGGGCTGATCGGCTAAACAACAACAGCAACAAAAACAACAACAACAACTTCAAAACTGTTCGAGAATTGACATCGTTTGGGACACTTATCGACCTGACAGCCTAAAAGCTACAACACGAAAGAAACGAGGGAAAGGAGTACGGAGAAAGGTATCCTGCAATTCAATGTTACCAAGTAACTTTGCTTTAATTCTAAACTACATGTAAATACACTGGAAAATTAGATTGTTTTGCACACTGTAGCAGTCATTTTGGATTTATGTAAATTAATACATTATCTAATAACAAGGATTGTTTTTAAACATAATATAGTATTTTAAACCCCAGGTTATGGTTAAAATTGGGCAGCCCCTCTCAAAAGTTATATATGGTTCCTAACTACAACTGTACCAAATCTGGTGCTTTGGGCCACCATGTCGTTATCATTCCCGTAAGCCACTCTACATTTGACCTTTGATCTTTAAAATTGGGCAATCCCCACTAAAAAAGGTTTGTATGGACCTACATTACTGTTCTGCCAAATTTGTTGCTGTGGGCCAGTATATGACGATCATTTCTAAAGCCACTTCACTTTTGACTTTGACCTTGACCTGACCTTGACCTTTAAAATCGGGAGGGAAGCCCCCACTCAAAAGTTTTGTATGACAATCCAGTATTGCTGTGCCAAATCTGGTGCTTTGGGCCAGCGTGTCACGATCATTCCCTCTAAGCCACTCCACTATACACCCATGTACGCGCAAAGCCATCAGACAGAAATAGAAGTAAGGCCTTTCTCCCTCTCATTCGCATGGGCTACTGCCTTCGTTAATTTTGGTTTTGCTTCCGCCCGAACTGTTCATTCTGACGAAGGTCAAGCGTGTCACTCCACCCTAGACCTACAGTTTAACGTGGAATCCGAACCACGCCCCAACAGCAGCCCAGCGTATTAACCACTAGGCTACCCAGGATATCTCTTTATCTACCAACCAATTTTTCATTGTGTGGAAGGATGAACAGCCGAGTTTTGCTGTGAGCCGCCTGCCGTCATCGAGTCTCCATCCCGGGGCCGATGGATTCGTAGTCAGCGACGCTAACCACTACACCACCGAGGCGTTGGCAAAGTGATGAAATGTTTCTACAAGAAAGGGGTTGAAACGGGAATTAAAACGGAAATAAAATTCAGCCACGCAAGAGAAAGAAGAATTAAAAACATAACTAGCAATAGCAGAAACGCAACTCTACCTCACCTAATCCATGCCATGCATTTTCTTTTTGTTCATTAGGAAATTTTGTATTTCTACAAAATACTCATCTACTCTATTCTTAAACATGTTAACATGACAGGCAAGCATGTGAGCGTGTTTTCTGTAATTGAATATCTGTCATGTGTACGTATCTGCCAACTCTTTCAATGTTGCCGAATTTCAACTTGGGAGGCGAGGTGTTTCCTGCCGTGTGAGGTGTTTATGATATATTGAGTCGCTTGTACTTCGTAGTGTTGTGCCACCACGAGAGTAGACAAACTCGCTTTCCGGCACGGAATATCAGTGAGAGGTCTCTGTATCTATCCCCGTGTACTTGTCCCTTATGGAGAATGAAAGTTTTTCGTGGGTAATCACCCGTTCTGGCTACCTCTAATTCAAAATTCCCCGACTTAGAGGTGTTTATGAGGCAAGTGATCAAAAAATGGGTTGCTCGATGGGTGATCATGCTATGGAGCACATAGCAACCAGAGATGTCTCTCTAAAGTGGGAGGAGGACTAAGTAGAAGAGTAAGTGTATAAACAAACTCCTGCAGGGTTACGTTATAATACTTTTTTCAGAATACTTATTTAATAGATCCTTAAATTAAATTATATGAGGGGACAGTCTTAAACCCTTTGTGTATTCAAAACTTTGTCCAGCCTATTTTTAATCATATTTAGCTTTGGGTTGAAACAACCTCCGAGAGAAATTGGTTCCAGATATTAACTATCTTATAAGAGAAGAAATTGGATGGAAGTACTAAATGTTTTCAGTTCCAATTTAAAAGCATTATTTCTTGTCGGATTGGTATTAAATGAGAATAGTTTCTTGTAGTCTACCCTATCTATTCCATTGAGCATCTTGAAAACGTTAATAAGCTTCCCGCGCAACCTGCTCTTCTCTAACGTAAACAGATTTAAACGCTCTAATCTGCGTTTGTAGTTTTCAAATCTCATTGAAGGGATCATTATTGTGTCCCTTGCCTGTACCCTTTCCAACTTTTTATTATCCTTCCTAAGGGACGAAAACCAAAACTGCACACAATACTTGAGTTGAGGTTTAACTAGTGAATTGTAAAGAGACATTAAAATCTCCTTATTCCTAAATTGGACCTGTCTTTTAATATAACCTAGTATTTTTAAGGCCCACTTCTCGGCTTCTGCACAGTGCTTTGACGGTTTGAAATCATTAGTGATATAAACTCTTTAGTCTTTCTCAAGATCAGTCTCAGTCAAGTTCCTCCCCAAAAGAAAGTAATCGGTCTTCAGGCTCTTGTAACAATGTAACCTATGTGACCATCCGCTCAACCTATCAAGATCATTTTGAAGCGTTCTTACGCCCTCCTGATTACCTACACGCTCTCTCTCTCTCTCTCTCTCTCTCTCTCTCTCTCTCTCTCTCTCTCTCTCTCTCTATTATCTTTTATCCCAATACGTCTTGTTAAAATTTGATTGTGTGAAAATTTTCAGGAACACAAAATGGATTGGAAAAGTTTGAAATCAGTCACAAGTTTTTAAAAATTCCCACTTTCCATATACTGTGTGTATATATACGGGGCTCCAATACACCTTAGCTCCCCAGCCCATGGCCTAAACCATTAGAGGTACAGTAAAACTAAACATACCTTACAAAAGAGAATTTAATCCTGCATTTAATGAGAAACAATTAAAACTTGTTGTTCCCGCCATTGGCTTCCAAGACAGCCTGAATTCGCTTTGGGTAGCTTGCCAAAAGTGACGTGAATAGATGTTGATCGTTACGCAAATTTGCTAAAACAGTTTCAATGTGTTGCGTCATTGTATCCTTCGAAAATCGATTTGCTGCAGGTTCTTGAAACAAGAGACATTCAACCTTGTCCTTTATAACTGATCCAATGTGTTCACAGACGTTCAGGTCAGGAGAATTTCCTGGCCATTCTTCATTTCCAAAGAAATCGATCTCATGGTTCCGCAACAACTGTTGAGTGGCTAATGCCTTAAAGCAGGGGGCCTTATCGTGCAGAAGTGTGACCTGATCGACATCCATAACATTGTTTGGGTTTCTTAGAAAAGGAATGACATGCTGGGATGGAATAATATCACGAAAATACTGTCCATCCCAACTCTGACCATTTGGCTTCAGCACCCACATGAGCTTCTTTGCAGTGAACAAAACAAACACACCAACGCAGTCTGGACGTTTTAATAATTCGCGATAATGTTCATTGTCATCGATTTCATCTGGTGTTGTGGCCCACACTCGATCATTTTGGTAGTTAGGTCGACGTGTTACGTAAACAAAAAATTCATCGGAGACAGCTAAATGCATGAAATCATCCACATCCCAATCTTCAAGATAATGGGCAAACCACATTCTGTCATCGATGTTAAGTTGAGTTTTTCTTGGCTTTGGAAGTTCATGCCAAGGCTTTAAACCTTGCCTATGACGGTACAGTCGAATGATCTCACCACTAACGATCTTTCCTCTCAACACTTCGATCTCTCTAGAAAGTTTAGCACAGCTGTTTTTCCGCTTACGCGTACCGCTTTCAATGATGTCCTTTGTTTCCTGAGAGAGTGGCAAATTTGGGCGCCCAGATTTGGTTGTATCCATTTCACATTCATCCAAAGTTTTATTCCAATTTCTTTTGACGAAGTCCTCACTACTTCGCAACTTTTTGGCAACCCATGAACGTGTTATAAAGGTGGCTCCAGCATCACGAGCTTCCCGAAATGTTATTGCTCGTATGCGATCTATCACACGTTGCCTCTCCGAATCATCAATTAATTGAGAAGCCATTATATTATCACTTTATCAGCTACAGTAATTTTAATACCTGCAATAAATAAAGAATTTTATATATTTTATAATCACTAAAAACTATTTCGATATAAGTAAACATGTAAGCTGCAAATGGGGGGGGCTAAGGTTTTTTGGAACCCTTTATATATATATATATATATATATATATATATATATATATATATATACCACACACACACACACACACACTCGTATATACACACACACACACACACACACACACACAGTATATATATATAATATATATATTATATATATATATATATATATATATATATATATATATATATATATAGTGAACGTTTTTAATTTAGGACAAAAATTTCATTTCCTTCACTTTTGTCATAAAAGAGGTAGGAGATCACACGAATATATTTTTTATTTTATTTTAATTGGTCTAACTTTTCAGATAAATTTTAGACAATATTCACCAATATATATATATATATATATATATATAATATATATATAATATATATATATATATATATATATATATATATGATGAATTTCACAATTAAATACGTGAAATGAATGAATGATGCAAACCCACAAGGAAAAACAGAAATGATTCCAAGGCCTTTCGTGTATTCAGAAGTACACCTCGTGAGGGAATGAAGGGAGAAGGCGAGATGACAAAAATATATACATATGTACAACGGGACGGAAAAATAAAAAGATTAGCACCTGATTAACAAGAGTTATTTAGAGGCAAAAGGTATTTTAACAGGATATTGTCAATATTATACATTCCCGCACTGTTATTGAAATTATTTTTAAAATGGATGAATGCACATTTTAGAAATTCCTTTCAATTATATCTCTGTTTTTAACTAGCGCTTTAGAATTATCCCACTTGATACTATGATTACATCTATACATATGGTTAAACAATGCATTACAATTATTTGCTGTTCTACACGCATATTTATGCTGTTTTACCCTCATATCTAACGCTTTTCCCGTTTTACCTATATACTGTACACTGAGTTACATTGTGTACATTCGATTGAATACACACAACCAACCGCATTATCCGGGCTATTCTTTATTAGGCGTGATTTAACACTATTATTATACTTAAAGACTACATTTATACCAATTGCTTTAAGTAAAGTCGGAAGATATTGAAAATTAACATGGTAAGGTTGGCTAAGGATATTTTTACGCTCAAATTCCTTTACAGTTACATTATTATAATACCTATTCTTGGCTTTCCTAAGGCAGTTATCTAAAAATGAAATAGGATAACATAATTTAGTACCAACATTAATGATATTGCATAACTCGGAATCTAAAAATTCAGGACTGACAACCCTCAATGCTCTAAGAAATATAGCAGAGAAAATAGAAGATTTAATCGAGGGATGATGGTCAGAATAAAAATGCACATAAGAGTTATTATTAGTCGGCTTATGAAAAACTTCAAATTTGAACTGATTCAAGCATCTCCGAAATTTTAGAGCCAGAAAAGATAAGCTTCCATCATTTTCTTTTTTAACCGTGAACTTAATAGATGGTATTAAATTGTTGAGCCTACCAAGAAATAAGTCAACATCCAAATTGTTAGGCGAAAGGCATAAAATATCATCTATATACCTGTACCAAACAAGGTTAAAATTAACAATTGGTGGCAAAATTCTGCTTTCAAAAAATTCCATATATACTGTAAGTTAGCTAATACCGGTGAGAGGGGATTACCCATTGCCAATCCAAACGACATAGCATAAAACTTTTTCAAACTGAAATTTACAATCTTTGACACAAAGCTCAATTAACTTAACTAGCAAAAATACCGCCCTACGGGCGGTTTTTGCTATTTCCTGCGGAAGGCTTGGAGCCCTCGGCCAATTACTTCATCTGGGAAATGAATTTTCTTACCTGAAGGTATTATTTCCTGTTATAAAATATAAAAAAGAACACTTCATCATAAACTTATCTTTATTTCATTACTAAAGAATCTCCTTGTAGACATAATTGTCAACAAATACTCCCTTTTCATTTCTTTCTGTCAGAACTTTCAGCAAAAGATCGGCGCTACGCCCCGATTTCGCTAGATCTGCGGTACTTGGGCATTCGGCCCAAACCGAATCGAATTGTGGGCTTACGGCGTATTTTATTTTGAACATCATTCCTATCCCTCTCACCTTGGGCCTCAGTAATTGGGGTGCCTGCTGCGCCCCAATTACTGTCGCTTCAATTATTTGGTCAATAAAACTATAGAAAAGAACGCAGCCATGAAAATCTAAAGCTTCACAAATCTTGATACAATGAGCTCAAATGTGAAGCTTAAGATTTTTATGCTTGCGTTCTTTTCTATAGTTTTTTCTTTGGTTATACAGGGTGTCCGAGAATTATCTGTACAATTTTTGGCTGTTATTAAAAGTCAACCATGAAGTGTAGAAATTCCAGTGTTGTCCCATTTTACAGAGAATATCATTAAGTTTTTTCTGATACCACGTTTTGACAAGTTGTTTAGAAATGTACGCGGGTGACAGACATTGATGATTTAAAAGCAAGAATCACAGCTGCTATTGAGCGAATTGATGTGGATATGCTGCAGCGTACATGGCAACATTTGGAGTATCGATTGGATGTTTTGCGAATCACTAATGGTGCACATATCGAATGTTTGTAACAACGTTACTTTAATAAAAGAAACTTTTGAAAATACAGATTCTAAATAATCTTGTTTAAGAATTTTACGTGTGTTATCAAGAATTTTATTAAAAGATGAAATTGTACAGATAATGTTCGGACACACTGGAATTTCTAAAAAACTTGTCAAAACTTGGGATCAGAAAAAACTTAATGAGATTCTCTGTAAAATGGGACAACACTGGAATTTCTACACATCATGGTTGACTTTTAATAACAGCCAAAAATTGTACAGATAATTCTCGGACACCCTGTATATGTATATCGCACTTACCTCCATTATAATATTAAATAAGAGTGTTGTGTTGAACAGGAAAAGAATATTGAGAGATCTTATCTTTTAAAAAACCAAGTAGGTCATCAACAAGGACTTTTGTGAAGAACGAGCATACATCAAAACTTACCAGTTTGAAATTAGGGTCATTAGGAAACTTCAGTTTGTCAATAAGATTCATGCTATTTACAATATGCGACTTGGAAATAAAGCCAACTAACGGCGTCAATAAACTAACTAACCATTTTGATAACTTATAGGTTACGGAGCCTACTGAGCTAACAATAGGCCTCATGGGACTATTAACGTTGTGTGTTTTTACTAATATACTGTATTAGTAATATATCCTAATATTATATATTATATTATAATATATTATATATTATGTTATGCTTAGCACTTGCTTGGGGTGGGCTGATTGTATTAAATTTTGATTATTCAAATCGTTTTTTATTTTTCGTCGTATCCCCAGTCATTGGGGGTCTGCCGTCCCCCAAATACTGGGAGTTCAATTATTTGGCCAATGAAAACTAGTCATGAAAATCTTAAGCTTCACAAATCTTGACACAATGTGAAGCTGAAGATTTTCATGGTTGCGTTCTTTTCTATAGTTTTATTGCGGTGCTAGGGCCTTTGGGCCCAGTAATTACAACAGTAGGTATATGTATTCTTTTCTATAGTTCAATTGACCAAATAATTGAACCGACAGTAATTGGGGGACCGTAGGCACCCACAATTACTGTCCATTGTTAACCAACCTAACCTGACCAAATCCAAAATCATTCCCTCAACTTTTTTTTCCTTCTAATATTATCCTACTTTTAAAAACTAACCAACCAACCAACCAAGCTCTTTTTAGAGACCCAAAAGTTCACGGACAGACAGACAGAATCACACACAACTTGCTTTTATATTGTAGAAAAAAAAACTACTTCGACAATAGGAATAATAAAGTAATTATAGAGTAACTGCTAATTATGTCTTCTGTAATTTCCAAATTATTTCATTAAAGTTCCAAATTTTTGCAAAGCATGTTCAGAATATGAATTGGATAATTAAGGATTGGCAAGACTTTACCTTAGGAGAACATTATAAAGCAATTAGTGAAGGAAACTTTGCAGACTACATGAAAAAAGGATCACTTGCCTCCTTCACTTCCTCACTCTCAACGAATTTTTAGTCAACGTTTCGAATCTTCAAGGCCTATTTCCTTAATTATTAAAAAAACACCTGCATTTTCTTCCATTTCCTTTCAACATTACTTAAAATATAAAAATATGAAGTGTTACACAAACTTCCAACTAGTTTTAACAGAAAAGGGGGCAGGGGGGTATGCAACAAGGGGGAGTGGGCTTAGTCCCCCAAGTTGCATGAAGGGGGAGAGGGAGCATGACCTCGGGGTGGGGGTAATGGGGAGGGGAGGGGGCTATGCAACAAGGGGGTGGGGGTTAGCCCTCCAAGTTGCATAAAGGGGGAGAGGGAGAATGACCTCCGCCCAAAGGGATAACTCTAACCTTTTGAGCTTCGCATTCTGAACCAGTGGGTTAAAAATTTGTGAAGCTATATTTAAAATGTAAAATAATATTTTTGTCTTCATTTCGGTACTCTGCGAAGGTGCCCTCGCTGTAGGCGAGTTTGCAAAGCGGAGCCGAAGGCTCTGCTTGTTTAAGACTAAAATTTTGTAATGTAAATTGAAGTACAAAATAAATTTCCACATTTAAAACAGATTAAAAATTAAAAAGTGAAGCTTTAAAAGTTAACAGAACGTTGCTTTCTAATATTTGGTTCGTAAAATTTAGTTTCAAATAATACATAGAGGAATAGAACTTTTTTCAGTAATCAAGTTTGGTTTCTTTTCTTCTTTATAAAGATTGATTGTAGGATTAAAAGGTTTTATTTGTTGTTAGTGGAAAAAAGGGTTTAAAATATTTATAATCTAATTTATGGTGACATCTATTAGCGAGGTTACGCTGAGGTGATGTTTCCAAGTAACCAAGTTCATAAAAGGTGCTCCTGATTTATAGCTAACACCTCTGTGCGAGTAGATTATCGATTTAAGAAGTCTGGATGTACAATTTATCTACATCTTTGCAAAAGAGACCGTTGAATTGCTAAACCAATCCAGTCTTCATTATAAGTGGAGTTTAAGGTTTTTTATTTGGACACAGTGATAACAGGAGTTTTACGACGATAAAATAAATTCAGAATTTTAGAGACAATTGAATCCAATAATTGTTAAGAATCCGTTATACAAAAACTAAAATGTGTAGAATTTAATAGGTAAGGGCGGCATACTATACAGTAGTATCAGTACTGATTTCCTCTTAAATACAGTAAGGGAACAGAAGTTATAAAGAAATTCATACCTCGTCCTGCAAAAGTTCCTTTCCTCTGTACACAAGTTGAAACGTAATCTTTTTTCTCTTGGATTCAGTTTGAATGTTTTGGGGTCGTTTAATATCCTTCGTGAGATAAAAAGTCAAATGACGGAGGGGGGCCTACGGCTTACGTGGGATCCAAACCACGGGTCGCTACGTCATCTGGACGCAAAGAACGGTCACCCATATCCAGCTACTACCCATACCCAATGTCAATTAACCTCGCTGATCGATAGCAAGCTGTGCTGTGACATGGCCACAATGTAGCAAGTTTAATCATTATATCCAGGAATGGTATAAAGAACCATTTGTTTCGAATTCCACAAGAAGGAAATATTTGAATGTATAAACTATAAACCATTAATAAAATTTTGAAAAGAGATGGCTTCCTCACGGTTATTGAATAAAGGAACTGTGTCATCCCTGAATTTACGGTAGTAACAAGGTCAGGAACGATTAGGGCAGGGTTCAGATATCAAGGTTTCGAGATAATCCATGAAAATATTGGCGAGTGTTGGTCCGAGAGGTGACTCCATTAACTTGCCGGTATATAGATTTATCAAATATATATAAGTAATTACCTTTAATATAAGTAATTATTATATTATATATAAGTAACATTATATTATAATCGTATATAAGTAATTAACTTTAATATGTAATTCTAGTAATTCCTTCAAATTTTCATAATTTAAGCCAGGGCTATCCAACTTCTAACCTCAAGAGGCCACATTGCTCCTGAGGTATCTGCCAAGTGGCCCCACTCTAAAAATGAATATAAATTGAAGATTGTGCGGTTGTATAAATAAAAAAAAATATTTTACAATGCCTTGCATCTTTATTAACTTCACATCTCCCTACTTTCACTAACTTTATTGAATCACAATTAGTGATAGCACTGAGAACGATCTATCTCTTTCACCAAGCTGGATATATCGACATTTCTGTCACTTGTAGCAAATCTCAACAAGTGTGACAGTGATTCATTTGTTAAGGAAGAACGATAACGAGACTATAAATTTCATGTAGGAAAAGGCGCTCTCACACAAGTAAGTATTTCCAAATATAAAGCACAGCCTTAATCCAGTCTCTTAAGTATGGATACCGTTCTTGGGGCAAAAGTCTGAAAAGGCGTCTGCCTGTAAATCACACAGTTCTAACTGTAACTGAGGAGGTTGGTTTGTAATTTCTGTTTTGAGTGGATTGCTAAACAAGGCTATGCCATCCTTCATAGTTTTAAAGTCTGTGAAACGATTTTTAAATTCCCCCAAAATGTTCTCTATATTTGGTAGTTCCTCGCTAGTTCTGCACACGAAGGAAAGTGTAAGGTAATTTTTTTCTAGGCCAAGTTTAAAATTGTAGTTTGCTTACGAATCCCTGTACGTGACCGAACAAATCAGACAAATTTTGCTGTTCCCCTTGCAATTTTAAATTTATTCATTCAGATGTTTTGTGATATCAGTTAAGAAGGCCACTTCAATTTGAAAACTAGGATTACATACTCCCTCCTACAGAACATTTGTGTTGGACTTAATTTCATTCCTCAGAAATAATGGAATCTCTTTCCTTATCTCAAAAAAACGCTGGAGATATTTTCCCATGCTCAACCAACGAATCCCAAGGAATTATGTTACTGAGTATTTTAACCTGAGTAAATGCACCTAAAAACGCTTTAAAAATAGTTTATTTAAATATTTTGGAGACTTAACCGAGGACCGCAAACAAATGTGCTGAGGGCCAGTTGGACAGCCCTGATTTAGCCATAATATGTTGATGAGACACTATCAAAACGTTTTTTGAGAATAATACCAATTTTCTCTGTTAGAGGTTAATAAATATTTAAGTGACATCAAAACTAGCCATGAATTTCTCTTTTGAAACTGTAAGATTTTTTTTTGTTGTATATTCGGTGGTAGCTAAATGTTCTAGTAAGGGTAAAATATACTTGGCTAAAGAATAATTAGCCATATCATGAACCTTTAAAGTTAGTCTTAGGGAAATATTGTTTTTGTGTACCTTTGGTCGTCCTTGGAGTATACCAAGAATGGAAGCAGTGAAGAGTAATTAGAATAATTGGAACTTTAAATACTTCAACAATGAAAAATCTTTCAAAAATCTTTCCATGGAAGAATTTTATTTTTTGTTTTACCACTCCATTTACTATAGGTTCTCTCTTTAAATTCAAGAACCCATATCCGCTATTGCACAATTCATTTATTAAGTACCCTAGGGTAATGCTTATCTGGACCTGGAGTTTTATTAGGATTAATTTTACCTATGGCCGAAAGTACTTCACTTTCACTAATGGTAAAATCGTGAAGCTTTAAATGATCATCACTGAGTATGATTACGGGAACAAGATTGTTGTTCATATTTTTATTAGTGAACACGGGAGAGAAGAACTTATTTAAAACTTCCCTTGAAGGTACTTTTTTATTCCTAACATAATTATAGAATTCATTCGGATTCGATTTAATTTGGTTCACAATATATAGCTCATAGTTACGATTATATTTTCTAATAATTTTTTTGCTTCGCCTTCTCAGTAGCTTGTAAGCCTTCTCCACGGAAAAATTATTGTTTCTTTAGATTTAAAATACGCTTTCCTTTTTAACGTTAAGCTTTTAATTTCAGTATTCCACCATTTAGGTTCAACAGACTTCGCCAGTCTCTTTTTACATAATGGGATATTAGTCGATTCTAAACGTTTAAAATAATAATAAAAAAATCCATGTGCCATTAATATAATCACACGATAGAGCCTCATCCCAATTATGGGTCGAAAGTTACAGTTTTATGTCACGAAATTTAGCTCTTTTAAATTCCCAAACGTATTCAAAATTCTCCGCGTTGTAAACATTAAACTAAATTTCAAATGTTATTTACCTGTGATCACTGGTGGAGAAGTAGTCTCCTACAGAGATATCAATTAAGTGGATCACTTGAAGATCAGGGCCCCCAGCATTGTTTAGTTAGCCTTATAAGGCTAACTAACGAAAATATTACGACCTAACCTAACCAATCGTTAGGTCAACTGTACACCCTTGACGAGTGGTTAGGTTAGGTCGTGATATTTTCATTAGTTAGCATTATAAAGCTAACTAAAGAAGGCTGGGGCCCTGATCTTCAGGTGATCCAACTATGTCTAGGTCTGTACTTAAAACTAAATCTAGAATATTGCATTCTCTAGTGGGTTCCTCAACCGTTTGAAAAAGTAAACTTTCGAGCAAACCATCGTACAGTCGACGACCGGACTAGAAAAGACCACCCCACTCTCTGCGAGGTAAATTGTGGCGCCGTCTTCCGGAGGCGTTTTACCGCCACCGAGGAAGTTCAGAAACAACGTGATGTGAAGATACTAAAAATAAGTGATGAGATTTGTCCGCTTTTTTCCTCATAAGGAATTAAAGATATTACAGTTCCTTAACGGTCTTAAGCAATAGACCATCGCATTCAGGACACTTTTGGCAACATTTTTCGGTCATAAAAGAAAATTGCATTGTTGCGGCGATAAGACACGTCCGGAAGGCAACCCCTCAATTAAGATCACCCACAATTATCGCATCATGTTCGCTACTTACATAAAAAATTAGTTCCTGAAGTCTACTATCACCATCGACTGAGAGGGAGGCCTATGTGCTAAACCTGTAATTAATTTCTTTCGTGAGTTGTCTTTAATTTCAACAAACGTCGCATATATATTATCAATTTCTGCAAATTTTTCAGTTATAGGTCTTGACTCTTGATATAAACTGGCTGCTCCGTTTTACGTCTTTCTTTTCGTGTTCAATATAAACTCCATATGCCCTGACTGTAAGGTTTTCCTCCATATACCCTGACTGACACTGTAAGGTTTTCCTCCATATGCCCTGACTGTAAGGTTTTCACGCTTTGCATGAATAAAATCGAATTTCATAATGTCGACGTTTGACCTTATGCGAGTGTATGTATAGATTTCAGATTTCAAACTACATTTCAGCTTTTCAACGAAAATGCCGAACCAAACCTAACCTAACTGGGTATAATGTAACCTAACCCAATTTAATGTAACCTGTCCTAAATTAAACTAACTTTTTAATAACGACATTATACATGTCGCCATTGTTAAGATCGACTTTGTTCCGTAACACGGTTTTCACGAGAACGCGTATGTTCCAATAATTTTATACGCATACCGTTTGTATATGCATGAAGTATTTATATCTGTTTAAAGAGAATTTCACAAAGTAAAACATAGCTATCGAATATTGTATAGTTTTTGTAAATTGTTTCATATATTCATTCATTCATAAACTTCGTTTTAAACAAATTAATTCAACTAAAAGATTTGTTTGTGTTTATTTCAGATATAAATTGGATGCGAGAGTGCCACACTAATTAATAAAAACAATAATAATTAAAAATGTTATTTGTAAAAAGATGTAATTCTGAACTGAACGGGAAGTGATTTAAAGAATGATGTAAAGAAACGTCATTGGATGAATTATTTAAGAAATTTGTTCAAAGGAAAATACTGTATATATTTTAAAAGTACAAAATGGTATTGAATTCAATACGTCAACGGAATGTTCTTACTCAAAAGATCTCATTCGACTTCATATAAACTTAAAAAGTACTACAGTAACGCAAATATTTTGGCCTAATATATATATATATGTTACAACTCAGAATGGTCCCCTGAGAATGATCCGTTGCACACGTTGGACTTCCATCAAGAAAAAGAAAAACTATAGTATTTATCATTTACCATTACTTATTCGGACTATAGTGGATTTAATTTTCACAGAAGAGTTCCTTGTTCCAGGCACGGTCTGTGTGTATATATATATATATATATATATATATATATATATATATATATATATATATTAACGTAAAGAACGACGCTTGTATAGAAGAACGGTCCGCGCAAGATGAGGATGGAGAACGAACAAGTGAAAAAATGAGGTAACCACCCGGGAATCGAACCCGGGATCTTCCGATTGCCGGTCAGATATGATAACCACTACACCATGGGCCTCACTCAATCAGAAGTCGTAATTCTCCTACATACGCGCAGAAACCAATGCCCTGAGGGGGCACCTTCCGCATGCCGCACATATATACATTTCAACTGCAAACAACACACAGTATAATTAACGTAAAGAACGACGCTTGTATAGAAGAACGTTCCGCGCAAGATGAGGAGGGAGAACGAACAAATGAAAAAATGAGGCAACCACCCGGGAATCGAACCCGGGATCTTCCGATTGCCGTTAATTATACTGTGTGTTGTTTGCAGTTGAAATGTATATATGTGCGGCATGCGGGAGGTGCCCCCTCAGAGCATTGGTTTCTGCGCGTATGTAGGAGAATTACGACTTCTGATTGAGTGAGGCCCATGGTGTAGTGGTTATCATATCTGACCGGCAATCGGAAGATCCCGGGTTCGATTCCCGGGTGGTTACCTCATTTTTTAATTTGTTCGTTCTCCCTCCTCATCTTGCGCGGAACGTTCTTCTATACAAGCGTCGTTCTTTACGTTAATTATACTGTGTGTTGTTTGCAGTTGAAATGTATATATATATATATATATATAAAAAAACTGAAATCTTACATTAAAAATTCAAACTAAAATAGTTGATAATAAAAATAAAATTTTATTTCATGAATTTTATATTAACATTTTTTTTTTTAATATTTTTTTTTATACAGGGTGTACATAGTCAGGATCTATTTTTGTGAAGCACTTGGAAATTATATGGAATTCAATCATAAAATGATAAAGTGGTAACATTTATTAAATAATTAAGAGTGGATTTGACGTGACGCCCATCAGTATCCCTGCACAGCTCAAATCGTTCCGCAGCATTTCTAAACACATTCTGGAGCATTTGCGGGGTTATGTTATCTGCAGCAGTTCGTATACGTGTACGTAAGTTTTCAAGACTCGTAATCTTCGTCTGATAGACGTGCGACTTGATAAAGCCCCATGCAAAGAAATCTAAAGGGGTTAAATCTGGTCATCTCGCGACACAAGGTCGGTTGCTTCCGCGTCCGATCCAGCGATTTGGAAAACGTCCATTTAGATAATCCTGAACAATTTTGGCATAGTGACAAGGAGCACCATCATGTTGATAGACGACGGGGATAGGATTGTTAGTACCGTCGTCTATGAACATGATGGTGCTCCTTGTCACTATGCCAAAATTGTTCAGGATTATCTAAATGGACGTTTTCCAAATCGCTGGATCGGACGCGGAAGCAACAGACCTTGGCCAGCGAGATGACCAGATTTAACCCCTTTAGATTTCTTTGCATGGGGCTTTATCGAGTCGCACGTCTATCAGACGAAGATTACGAGTCTTGAAAACTTACGCACACGTATACGAACTGCTGCAGATAACATAACCCCGCAAATGCTCCAGAATGTGTTTAGAAATGCTGCGGAACGATTTGAGCTGTGCAGGGATACTGATGGGCGTCACGTCGAATCCTACTCTTAATTATTTAATAAATGTTACCACTTTATCATTTTATGATTGAATTCCATATAATTTCCAAGTGCTTCACAAAAATAGATCCTGAATTTATGTACACCCTGTATAACGTTCACATCGTTTAAATCAGTGGTTTTGAAACTGGGATACGGGAATCTCATGGGGTACGCGAAGGGGTCCTGAAAATATAACCCTTTTAATTTTATATATGATTAACAAGCGGCCACGAGTCACACGGTCAGAAAGAAATCCAGTGAAAATCCAGAAATCCAGAAATCCAGAAAATCCCATGAAAGAATTCAAGAGGTACAGAAGAAGAAAACGTTTGAGAACCGCTTGTTTAAATGATGCGATTTTCTTCCTTTTAAAACATTTATTATGTTCGTTGCAGGAATAAACGATTTTGTTTGTTTGAGTCACAACAAACAAACAAAAACACAAAAAATAATGAACAAAATTTTTCACAATTTGCACCAAATTTTCTTCGCTCTCTCTCTCTCTCTCTCTCTCTCTCTCTCAAACACACTGTACGAAAGACATCGAGTAAGCAGACCTTTATTATTGAAATAAGAAATGACGGTGTATATATAAAATACAGTAGGGTGTCCCATAAGTCCGGCATCATAGGAAAAATAATAAAAAAAGGCAAAACAAAAGCTTTTATTTACAGAACGTGCTCAATATGTCCACCATTGTTTTCAATACACAAATTCAGACGTGATACCCAGTCAGCAAGCCCAGTCAGCTGCCGCAAATGTTCAACACTCCTAATTTTTTCTGCGTATACCAGCGCTTTCAAGTGGCCCCAGAGATAAAAATCTAGTGGCGTGAGATCCGGGCTTCTAGCTGGCCATTCCACAGGCCTTCGACGTCCTATCCAATGACCAGGGAATTGTTAGTACAGGTATTCCATTACTTGGGTGCTGTAATGTGCAGGAGCGCCGTCTTGCTGGAACCATGTTTGGAAATTTCCTTCTTCGTTCAAGACACTGGGAAATGCTTCTTCCTTGAGCATACATAGATAGGTGCCTCCAGTGACATGTTCATCGAAAAAGAGGGGGCCTATGATGCGATCCTTCCAAATGCCACACCATACCATCACCCGAGATGCACCTTGTTCCTTTGAAGAGGTATACCAGTGAGGGTTGTTTTGAGACCAGTAGCGGGTGTTCTGTCGATTTACCTCACCATTTCCATAAAAAACAGCCTCGTCACTGAACAGAATGGTGGACGGGAAATTGGCATCCCGAGCATAGACATTATGGCCTGTAGAAAGAGAAAAATATGAATTATGGTTTGTAGAAATAGAAAAATATGAATTTCTCCTATGATGCCAGACTTATGGGACACCCGTATACCTCTTTCGGATGAATGATTATTATCGTCATAAATGGATTTTTTTCGGATAATTGAAAGATTTTATACTTTTTTGTTTGTTTCAGTTACAGTAAACACTTCCAAAACCTAATTTCTCAATTTTTCTCCACTAAAACTAATTCATTTTCTTTAATAAAACCCCATTTTTCCAACTCCATCGTTCGAAAACAAATTAAATATAACTCAATAGCAGTGATTAATAATATTTCGAAGTACGTGTCAAGTTTTTAGTATTAATACTTAGAAAACACTGAAATTATTTGCAAAGTAATTACTTGTCGCTCTTTCATTATTATTGCCTTTCAAGCAATTCGGGATTCGCTTCACATTATTCTCTTTTTGGATGATCCGATTAAAGCGTTTTTGGTCATTAATACTAAAATAAATACTACCTCACGTTGATCGAATAGTCAGCCAGCCATTAACTATCACTGCAGTAAAATACTGTAAATCAGTGATTCCTTCAAAATAACGATTTCATATCGGGTTTGCACACACACACACACACACACACACACACACACACACACACACACACATACATATATATATATATATATATATATATATATATATATATATATATATATATTTTGTGCAGATTACTCTAGCCATTTAGGCGTGTACAAACGAACATAGAACAGACAGACAGACAAACATCATGATGTTTGTCTGTCTGTCTGTTCTATGTTCGTTTGTACACGCCTAAATGCTAGAGTAATCTGCACAAAATTATATATATATATATATTATATATATATATATATATATATATTATGTGTGTGTGTGTGTGTGTGTGTGTGTGTGTGTGTGTGTGTGTGTGTGTGTGCAAACCCGATATGAAATCGTTATTTTGAAGGAATCACTGATTTACAGTATTTTACTGCAGTGATAGTTAATGGCTGGCTGACTATTCGATCAACGTGAGGTAGTATTTATTTTAGTATTAATGACCAAAAACGCTTTAATCGGATCATCCAAAAAGAGAATAATGTGAAGCGAATCCCGAATTGCTTGAAAGGCAATAATAAGAAAGAGCGACAAGTAATTACTTTGCAAATAATTTCAGTGTTTTTCTAAGTATTAATACTAAAAACTTGACACGTACTTCGAAATATTATTATCACTGCTATTGAGTTATATTTAATTGTTTTCGAACGATGGAGTTGGAAAAATGGGGTTTTATTAAAGAAAATGAATTAGTTTTTAGTGGAGAAAAATTGAGAAATTAGGTTTTGGAAGTGTTTACTGTAACTGAAACAAACAAAAAGTATAAATCTTTCAATTATCCGAAAAAAATCCATTTATGACGATAATAATCATTCATCCGAAGAGGTATACGGGTGTCCCATAAGTCTGGCATCATAGTAAATTCATATTTTTCTATTTCTACAAACCTATTCATATTTTTCTCTTTCTACAGGCCATAATGTCTATGCTCGGGATGCAATTTCCCGTCCCACCATTCTGTTCAGTGACGAGGCTGTTTTTTATGGAAATGGTGAGGTAAATCGACAGAACACCCGCTACTGGTCTCAAAACAACCCTCACTGGTATACCTCTTCAAAGGACAAGGTGCATCTCGGGTGATGGTATGGTGTGGCATTTGGAAGGATCGCATCATAGGCCCCCTCTTTTTCGATGAACATGTCACTGGAGGCACCTATCTATGTATGCTCAAGGAAGAAGCATTTCCCAGTGTCTTGAACGAAGAAGGAAATTTCCAAACATGGTTCCAGCGACGGCGCTCCTGCACATTACAGCACCCAAGTAATGGAATACCTGTACTAACAATTCCCTGGTCATTGGATAGGACGTCGAAGGCCTGTGGAATGGCCAGCTAGAAGCCCGGATCTCACGCCACTAGATTTTTATCTCTGGGCCACTTGAAAGCGCTGGTATACGCAGAAAAAATTAGGAGTGTTGAACATTTGCGGCAGCTGACTGGGCTTGCTGACTGGGTATCACGTCTGAATTTGTGTATTGAAAACAATGGTGGACATATTGAGCACGTTTCTGTAAATAAAAGCTTTTGTTTTGCCTTTTTTTATTATTTTTCCTATGATGCCGGACTTATGGGACACCCTACTGTATTTTATATATACACCGTCATTTCTTATTTCAATAATAAAGGTCTGCTTACTCGATGTCTTTCGTACAGTGTGTTTGAGAGAGAGAGAGAGAGAGAGAGAGAGAGAGCGAAGAAAATTTGGTGCAAATTGTGAAAAATTTTGTTCATTATTTTTTGTGTTTTTGTTTGTTTGTTGTGACTCAAACAAACAAAATCGTTTATTCCTGCAACGAACATAATAAATGTTTTAAAAGGAAGAAAAATCGCATCATTTAAACAAGCGGTTCTCAAACGTTTTCTTCTTCTGTACCTCTTGAATTCTTTCATGGGATTTTCTGGATTTCTGGATTTCTGATTTTCACTGGATTTCTTTCTGACCGTGTGACTCGTGGCCGCTTGTTAATCATATATAAAATTAAAAGGGTTATATTTTCAGGACCCTTCGCGTACCCCATGAGATTCCCGTATCCCAGTTTCAAAACCACTGATTTAAACGATGTGAACGTTATACGGGTGTACATAAATTCAGGATCTATTTTTGTGAAGCACTTGGAAATTATATGGAATTCAATCATAAATGATAAAGTGGTAACATTTATTAAATAATTAAGAGTAGGATTCGACGTGACGCCCATCAGTATCCCTGCACAGCTCAAATCGTTCCGCAGCATTTCTAACACATTCTGGAGCATTTGCGGGGTTATGTTATCTGCAGCAGTTCGTAACGTGTGCGTAAGTTTTCAAGACTCGTAATCTTCGTCTGATAGACGTGCGACTCGATAAAGCCCCATGCAAAGAAATCTAAAGGGGTTAAATCTGGTCATCTCGCTGGCCAAGGTCTGTTGCTTCCGCGTCCGATCCAGCGATTTGGAAAACGTCCATTTAGATAATCCTGAACAATTTTGGCATAGTGACAAGGAGCACCATCATGTTCATAGACGACGGTACTAACAATCCTATCCCCGTCGTCTATCAACATGATGGTGCTCCTTGTCACTATGCCAAAATTGTTCAGGATTATCTAAATGGACGTTTTTCCAAATCGCTGGATCGGACGCGGAAGCAACCGACCTTGTGTCGCGAGATGACCAGATTTAACCCCTTTAGATTTCTTTGCATGGCTTTATCGTCGCACGTCTATCAGACGAAGATTACGAGTCTTGAAAACTTACGTACACGTATACGAACTGCTGCAGATAACATAACCCCGCAAATGCTCCAGAATGTGTTTAGAAATGCTGCGGAACGATTTGAGCTGTGCAGGGATACTGATGGGCGTCACGTCAAATCCACTCTTAATTATTTAATAAATGTTACCACTTTATCATTTTATGATTGAATTCCATATAATTTCCAAGTGCTTCACAAAAATAGATCCTGACTATGTACACCCTGTATAAAAAAAAATATTAAAAAAAAAAATGTTAATATAAAATTCATGAAATAAAATTTTATTTTTATTATCAACTATTTTAGTTTGAATTTTTAATGTAAGATTTCAGTTTTTATATATATATATATATATATATACATTTCAACTGCAAACAACCACAGTATAATTAACGTAAAGAACGACGCTTGTATAGAAGAACGTTCCGCGCAAGATGAGGAGGAGAACGAACAAATTAAAAAATGAGGTAACCACCCGGGAATCGAACCCGGATCTTCCGATTGCCGGTCAGATATGATAACCACTACACCATGGGCCTCACTCAATCAGAAGTCGTAATTCTCCTACATACGCGCAGAAACCAATGCTCTGAGGGGGCACCTCCCGCATGCCGCACATATATACATTTCAACTGCAAACAACACACAGTATAATTAACGGCAATCGGAAGATCCCGGGTTCGATTCCCGGGTGGTTGCCTCATTTTTTCATTTGTTCGTTCTCCCTCCTCATCTTGCGCGGAACGTCTTCTATACAAGCGTCGTTCTTTACGTTAATTATACTGTGTGTTGTTTGCAGTTGAAATGTATATATGTGCGGCATGCGGAAGGTGCCCCCTCAGGGCATTGGTTTCTGCGCGTATGTAGGAGAATTACGACTTCTGATTGAGTGAGGCCCATGGTGTAGTGGTTATCATATCTGACCGGCAATCGGAGATCCCGGGTTCGATTCCCGGGTGGTTACCTCATTTTTTCACTTGTTCGTTCTCCATCCTCATCTTGCGCGGACCGTTCTTCTATACAAGCGTCGTTCTTTACGTTAATATATATATATATATATATATATATATATATATATATATATATATATATATTACACACAGACCGTGCCTGGAACAAGGAACTCTTCTGTGAAAATTAAATCCACTATAGTCCGAATAAGTAATGGTAAATGATAAATACTATAGTTTTTCTTTTTCTTGATGGAAGTCCAACGTGTGCAACGGATCATTCTCAGGGGACCATTCTGAGTTGTAACATATATATATATATTAGGCCAAAATATTTGCGTTACTGTAGTACTTTTAAGTTTATATGAAGTCGAATGAGATCTTTTGAGTAAGAACATTCCGTTGACGTATTGAATTCAATACCATTTTGTACTTTTAAAATATATACAGTATTTTCCTTTGAACAAATTTCTTAAATAATTCATCCAATGACGTTTTCTTTACATCATTCTTTAAATCACTTCCCGTTCAGTTCAGAATTACATCTTTTTACAAATAACATTTTTAATTATTATTGTTTTTATTAATTATGTGGCACTCTCGCATCCAATTTATATCTGAAATAAACACAAACAAATCTTTTAGTTGAATTAATTTGTTTAAAACGAAGTTTATGAATGAATGAATATTGAAACAATTTACAAAAACTATACAATATTCGATAGCTATGTTTTACTTTGTGAAATTCTCTTTAAACAGATATAAATACTTCATGCATATACAAACGGTATGCGTATAAAATTATTGGAACATACGCGTTCTCGTGAAAACCGTGTTACGGAACAAAGTCGATCTTAACAATGGCGACATGTATAATGTCGTTATTAAAAAGTTAGTTTAATTTAGGACAGGTTACATTAAATTGGGTTAGGTTACATTATACCCAGTTAGGTTAGGTTTGGTTCGGCATTTTCGTTGAAAGCTGAAATGTAGTTTGAAATCTGAAATCTATACATAACACTCGCATAAGGTCAAACGTCGACATTATGAATTCGATTTTATTCATGCAAAGCGTGAAAACCTTACAGTCAGGGCATATGGAGGAAAACCTTACAGTGTCAGTCAGGGTATATGGAGGAAAACCTTACAGTCAGGGCAATGGAGTTTATATTGAACACGAAAAGAAAGACGTAAAACGGAGCAGCCAGTTTATTCAAGAGTCAAGACCTATAACTGAAAAATTTGCAGAAATTGATTATATATGCGACGTTTGTTGAAATTAAAGACAACTCACGAAAGAAATTAATTACAGGTTTAGCACATAGGCCTCCCTCTCAGTCGATGGTGATAGTAGACTTCAGGAACTAATTTTTTATGTAAGTAGCGAACATGATGCGATAATTGTGGGTGATCTTAATGAGGGGTTGCCTTCCGGACGTGTCTTATCGCCGCAACAATGCAATTTTCTTTTATGACCGAAAAATGTTGCCAAAAGTGTCCTGAATGCGATGGTCTATTGCTTAAGACCGTTAAGGAACTGTAATATCTTTAATTCCTTATGAGGAAAAAAGCGGACAAATCTCATCACTTATTTTTAGTATCTTCACATCACGTTGTTTCTGAACTTCCTCGGTGGCGGTAAAACTCCTCCGGAAGACGGCACCACAATTTACCTTGCAGGGAGTGGGGTGGTCTTTTCTAGTCCGGTCGTCGACTGTACGATGGTTTGCTCGAAAGTTTACTTTTTCAAACGGTTGAGGAACCCACTAGAGAATGCAATATTCTAGATTTAGTTTTAAGTACAGACCTAGACATAGTTGGATCACCTGAAGATCAGGGCCCCAGCCTTCTTTAGTTAGCTTTATAATGCTAACTAATGAAAATATCACGACCTAACCTAACCACTCGTCAAGGGTGTACAGTTGACCTAACGATTGGTTAGGTTAGGTCGTAATATTTTCGTTAGTTAGCCTTATAAGGCTAACTAACAAGCTGGGGGCCCTGACCTTCAGTGATCCACTTAATTGATATCTCTGTAGGAGACTACTTCTCCACCAGTGATCACAGGTAAATAACATTTGAAATTTAGTTTAATGTTTACAACGCGGAGAATTTTGAATACGTTTTGGATTTTAAAAGAACTAAATTTCATACATGAAACTGTAACTTTCGACCCATAATTGGGATGAGGCTCTATCGTGTGATTATATTAATGGCACATGGATTTTTTTTATTATTATTTTAAACGTTTAGAATCGACTAATATCCCATTATGTAAAAAGAGACTGGCGAAGTCTGTTGAACCTAAATGGTGGAATACTGAAATTAAAAGCTTAACGTTAAAAGGAAAGCGTATTTCAAATCTAAAGAAACATAATTTTTCCGAGGAGAAGGCTTACAAGCTACTGAGAAGGCGAAGCAAAAAATTATTAGAAAATATAAGCGTAACTATGAGCTATATATTGTGAACCAAATTAATCGAATCCGAATGAATTCTATAATTAGTGTTAGGATAAAAAAGTACTTCAAGGAGCTTTAAATAAATTCTTCTCTCCCTGTTCACTAATAAAATATGAACAACAATCTTGTTCCCGTAATCATACTCAGTGATGATCATTTAAAGCTTCACGATTTTACCATTAGTGAAAGTGAAGTACTCGGCCATAGGTAAATTATCCTAATAAAACTCCAGGCCAGATAAGCATTACCCTAGGGTACTTAATAAATGAATTGTGCAATAGCGGATATGGGTTCTTAATTTAAAGAGAGAACCTATAGTAAATGGAGTGGTAAAACAAAAAATAAAATTCTTCCATGGAAAGATTTTTGAAATTTTTCATTGTTGAAGTATTTAAGTTCCAATTTTCTAATTACTCTTCACTGCTTCCATTCTTGGTATACTCCAAGGACGACCAAAGGTACACAAAAACAATATTTCCTCAACTAACTTTAAAGGTTCATGATATGGCTAATTATTCTTTAGCCAAGTATATTTTACCCTTACTAGAACATGTTAGCTACCACCGATATACAACAAAAAAAAAAATCTTACAGTTTCAAAAGAGAAATTCATGGCTAGTTTTGATGTCACTTAAATTTTATTAACCTCTAACAGAGAAAATTGGTATTATTCTCAAAAAACGTTTTTGATAGTGTCTCATCAACATATTATGGCCTAAATCAGGGCTGTCCACTGGCCCTCAGCACATTTGTTTGCGGTCCTCGTTAAGTCCTCCAAAATATATAAATAACTATTTTTAAAGCGTTTTTAGGTGCATTTACTCAGGTTAAAATACTCAGTAACATAATTCCTTGGGATTCGTTGGTTTGAGCATGGGAAAATATCTCCAGCGTTTTTTTGAGATAAGGAAAGAAGATCCATTATTTCTGAGGAATGAAATTAAGTCCCACAAATGTTCTGTAGGAGGAGTATGTAATCCTAGTTTCCAAATTGAAGTGGCCTTCTTAACTGATATCACAAAACATCTGAATGATAAATTTAAAATTGCAAGGGGACAGCAAATTTGTCTGATTTGTTTCGGTCACGTACAGGGATTCGTAAGCAAACTACAATTATTAAACTTGGCCTAGAAAAAAATTACCTTACACTTTCCTTCGTGTGCAGAACTAGTCGAGGAACTACCAAATATAGAGAACATTTTGGAGGAATTTTAAAATCGTTTCACAGACTTTAAAATTATGAAGGATGGCATAGCCTTGTTTAGCAATCCACTCAAAACAGCAATTACAAACCAACCTCCTCAGTTACAGTTAGAACTGTTTGATTTACAGGCAGACGCCTTTTCAGACTTTTGCCCCAAGAACGTATCCATACTTAAAGAGACTTTGGATTAGGCTGTGCTTTATATTTGGAAATACTTTACTTGTGTGAGAGCGCCTTTTCCTACATGAAATTTATAGTCTCGTTATCGTTCTTCCGTAACAAATGAATCACTGTCACACTTGTTGAGATTTGCTACAAGTGACAAAATGTCGATATATCCAGCTTGGTGAAAGAGATAGATCGTTTCTCAGTGCTATCACTAATTGTGATTCAATAAAGTTAGTGAAAGTAGGGAGATGTGAAGTTAATAAAGATGCAAGGCATTGTAAAATATTTTTTTTTATTTACACCGCACATCTTCAATTTATATTCATTTTTAGAGTGGGGCCACTTGGCAGATACCTCAGGAGCAATGTGGCCTCTTGAGGTTAGAAGTTGATAGCCCTGGCTTAAATTATGAAAATTTGAAGGAATTACTAGAATTACATATTAAAGTTAATTAACTTATATACGATTATAATATAATGTTACTTATATATATATAATAATTACTTATATTAAAGTAAATACTTATATATATTTGATAAATCTATATACCGGCAAGTTAATGGAGTCACCTCTCGGACCAACACCGCCAATATTTTCATGGATTATCTCGAAACCTTGATATCTGAACCCTGCCCTAATCGTTCCTGACCTTGTTACTACCGTAAATTCAGGGATGACACATTTCCTGTATTCAATAACCGTGAGGAAGCCATCTCTTTTCAAAATTTTATTAATGGTTTATAGTTTATACATTCAAATATTTCCTTCTTGTGGAATTCGAAACAAATGGTTCTTTATACCATTCCTGGATATAATGATTAAACTTGCTACATTGTGGCCATGTCACAGCAACTTGCTATCGATCAGCGAGGTTAATTGACATTGGGTATGGGTAGTAGCTGGATATGGGTGACCGTTCTTTGCGTCCAGATGACGTAGCGACCCGTGGTTTGGATCCCACGTAAGCCGTAGGCCCCCCTCCGTCATTTGACTTTTTATCTCACGAAGGATATTAAACGACCCCAAAACATTCAAACTGAATCCAAGAGAAAAAAGATTACGTTTCTACTTGTGTACAGAGGAAAGGAACTTTTGCAGGACGAGGTATGAATTTCTTTATAACTTCTGTTCCCTTACTGTATTTAAGAGGAAATCAGTACTGATACTACTGTATAGTATGCCGCCCTTACCTATTAAATTCTACACATTTTAGTTTTTGTATAACGGATTCTTAACAACTTATTGGATTCAATTGTCTCTAAAATTCTGAATTTATTTTATCGTCGTAAAACTCCTGTTATCACTGTGTCCAAATAAAAAACCTTAAACTCCACTTATAATGAAGACTGGATTGGTTTAGCAATTGAACGGTCTCTTTTGCAAAGATGTAGATAAATTGTACATCCAGACTTCTTAAATCGATAATTCACTAGGCAACAAATTTCAACGTTTTTTTTTGTTACAGACACGTGAACTACTGATTCCTACTAAAGCGCTGATGCTGATTTCAGATCTGATATCAAAATTTCTCTATCACGTCCAGATTTTGTGTAACCGAAAACCCCTATTTTTCATTTTTTTTTCTCACCCGCTTCTATTACGAAAGCCGTCTAAGCTACTTTTCCGTGCCACGTTTTATGTTAAGCATACTTAAATAATTAGTGAACAGGGATGTCTTTCCTCCTTTATTCTGGCTTAAGACAGACAGCGGAATTCCGCTGGCGGAGTTACCACCCCTGCGCCCAACCATCCACCCAAAGCGCGTTAGTATTTTGTTGTTACTACTGAAAGGCAAATTCCTGTTCTTAAGTGAAACTTTGGTGTGTCCTCTTCCTTTGTCGCTTGTAGGATGACGAGCTCTCCTTCTGCAGGAACCAACAATAATCTCCCATCATATTTGGGTTGAAATTACCTTGGTATCTGTTTTCCATAACTGAGATCTGTTGGTGGAAGCGCTCACCATGCTCGTCACTTACAGCCCCAAGGTTGGCCGGGAAGAAGTCAAGATGAGAATGTAAAAAATGAATTTTCAAAGACATTCTGCATCCCATTATTTCATAAGATTTAAGCATGTTTTCTACGAGTTTACGGTGGTTTTCAGCTTTGTGGTTTCCAAGAAAATTTTTGACAACTTCAACGAAAGATGTCCATGCTCCTAGTTCATTCTCATTTAGGTTAGATGGAAACGATGAGTCGTGGATGACACTGCGGATCTGTGGTCCAGTGAAAACTCCAGCTTCTAGCTTAGCATCTGTCAATATTCCTTTGAATTTATCCTTTAAATATTGGAAACCACTACCTTGATGATCCATACCCTTCACGAAATTTTTCATAAGGCCAAGTTTAATGTGAAGTGGTGGAAGATGTACTTTCTGAGGGTCAATAAGTGCTGGGTGTTTCACATTGTATTTACCAACAACATGTTCAGTTCTAGATGGCCAATCATGTTTTTTGTAGTGGTTCTTGTCATCTCTGCTGTTCCATAGACACAAAAAGCACATATGCTTTGTGTAGCCCAACTGTAACCCAAGAAGTAATGATACAACTTTAAGGTCGCCACAAATATTCCATGTGTGGTCCTTATATTTGATGAGTCTTAGCAGCAGTTTCATCGATTCATAAGTCTCATTAAGGCCAGTGGCATGTGCTACAGGTATTGAAGGTTTTTCATTGCCGTTGTGCAGTAATACAGCTTTAAGGCTAGCTTTACTAGAGTCAATGAACAGTCTCCATTCTTTTGGATCATAGCGACAGCCAATCCCTTGCATCAGACCACTGATATCGTGGCAGAAACAAACGTTTTTTTCCTGTAAGTAAAATGATGAAAACTGCAAATGGCGATGGCGGAAATGGGAAACTTTGGTGTTTGGTTGGAGAAGATTAAATTCTTGAAGTCTTGAACCAAGCAACTCTGCCTTTTCTTTTGGTAATTCCAAATCGCGCACTAAGTCATTTAACTCCGCTTGACTTAACAAATGTGGGGAAATATTTGCATCTGGAACATATATGCCATCTTTCCCTGTTTCTATATCACTAGCAGAATCTTCAGATGAACTGCTGTCTGTTATCGTTGCTGGTGGAACTGGTGGTGGATTTGTTTCATCATGTGGTACTGGTTTCATTGCTGATTCGCAGTTTGGGTACGTGATCTTTGATTTGTTTTTCTTTGTGAAACCAGCAATCTTTGTCAAACAAAAATAACAATCATTGAAGTGATTTTTCGGCTCACGCCAAACCATGGGGACTGAGAACGGCATAGCTTTTCTTTTACCATTCATCCAAGCTATTAACATTGCATTGCACTGTGCACAGCAAATATGTGGTGCCCAGTCCCTCTGTTGGTCTCCTAACTTACAGTCAAAATAACACTTGTAGGCAAGTTTAATCTTTGTTGTTATGTTTCTACGTTGTGGCTTAGGTGTATATTGTCCACAGACAAAGCAGAAGTTGTCTGGGTGATTTACACAAGCACGTCTATTTGATGCCATTTTGAATTACCATACAATATCTGAAAAAACGTAGAAAGTAATTATTACGATGTGCAAAATAAAAAGAAATACACACCGTAGTACAAAACAAATGCTATAAAAACACACAAGTCACCACAACCTGTCACTTGCTCATCAGCAGAGAGCTTCAACAACCTGTCACTTGCTCATCAGCAGAGAGCTTCAACAACCGTTCTGCTTGACTGTCACGTAGCGACTGACCGTTGGGCCGTTGCCCGTTACTATGGCTCTTGACTCAGTGTTGCCAACTCGGGATAAATTTTATTTATCAAAATTGTTCGAATTTGTATATAGTTGGCAAAAAAAATTGCTTTAACCTTGAAAAGCAAGTTTCATATTACTGGCATTAAGCCGATTAAAACCAAAATCTGGACGTGGTAGAAAATTGTACTAAAAGTGATTTGCATTTTACAAAAATCTAGACGTGATAGAAAAAATCTAATTATAGATTTGAAATCAGCATACCGAAATTAGCTAGGAGCACCTATTTGGTCTTCTGTAACAAAATCTTTGTTGCCTAGTGATAATCTACTCGCACAGAGGTGTTAGCTATAAATCAGGAGCACCTTTTATGAACTTGGTTACTTGGAAACATCACCTCAGCGTAACCTCGCTAATAGATGTCACCATAAATTAGATTATAAATATTTTAAACCCTTTTTTCCACTAACAACAAATAAAACCTTTTAATCCTACAATCAATCTTTATAAAGAAGAAAAGAAACCAAACTTGATTACTGAAAAAAGTTCTATTCCTCTATGTATTATTTGAAACTAAATTTTACGAACCAAATATTAGAAAGCAACGTTTCTGTTAACTTTTAAAGCTTCACTTTTTAATTTTTAATCTGTTTTAAATATGGAAATTTATTTTGTACTTCAATTTACATTACAAAATTTTAGTCTTAAACAAGCAGAGCCTTCGGCTCCGCTTTGCAAACTCGCCTACAGCGAGGGCACCTTCGCAGAGTACCGAAATGAAGACAAAAATATTATTTTACATTTTAAATATAGCTTCACAAATTTTAACCCACTGGTTCAGAATGCGAAGCTCAAAAGGTTAGAGTTACCCCTTTGGGCGGAGGTCATTCTCCCTCTCCCCCTTTATGCAACTTGGAGGGCTAACCCCCAGCCCTTTGTTGCATAGCCCCCTCCTCTCCCCCCATTACCCCCACCCCGAGGTCATGCTCCCTCTCCCCCTTCATGCAACTTGGGGGACTAAGCCCACTCCCCCTTGTTGCATACCCCCCTGCCCCCTTTTCTGTTAAAACTAGTTGGAAGTTTGTGTAACACTTCATATTTTTATTTTAAGTAATGTTGAAAGGAAATGGAAGAAAATGCAGGTGTTTTTTTAATAATTAAGGAAATAGGCCTTGAAGATTCGAAACGTTGACTAAAAATTCGTTGAGAGTGAGGAAGTGAAGGAGGCAAGTGATCCTTTTTTCATGTAGTCTGCAAAGTTTCCTTCACTAATTGCTTTATAATGTTCTCCTAAGGTAAAGTCTTGCCAATCCTTAATTATCCAATTCATATTCTGAACATGCTTTGCAAAAAATTTGGAACTTTAATGAAATAATTTGGAAATTACAGAAGACATAATTAGCAGTTACTCTATAATTACTTTATTATTCCTATTGTCGAAGTAGTTTTTTTCTCTACAATATAAAAGCAAGTTGTGTGTGATTCTGTCTGTCTGTCCGTGAACTTTTGGGTCTCTAAAAAGAGCTTGGTTGGTTGGTTGGTTAGTTTTTAAAAGTAGGATAATATTAGAAGGAAAAAAAAGTTGAGGGAATGATTTTGGATTTGGTCAGGTTAGGTTGGTTAACAATGGACAGTAATTGTGGGTGCCTACGGTCCCCCAATTACTGTCGGTTCAATTATTTGGTCAATAGAACTATAGAAAAGAATACATATACCTACTGTTGTAATTACTGGACCCAAAGGCCCTAGCACCGCAATAAAACTATAGAAAAGAACGCAACCATGAAAATCTTCAGCTTCACATTGTGTCAAGATTTGTGAAGCTTAAGATTTTCATGACTAGTTTCATTGGCCAAATAATTGAACTCCCAGTATTTGGGGGACGGCAGACCCCCAATGACTGGGGATACGACGAAAAATAAAAAACGATTTGAATAATCAAAATTTAATACAATCAGCCCACCCCAAGCAAGTGCTGAGCATAACATAATATATAATATATTATAATATAATATAATATATTAGGATATATTACTAATACAGTATATTAGTAAAAACACACAACGTTAATAGTCCCATGAGGCCTATTGTTAGCTCAGTAGGCTCCGTAACCTATAAGTTATCTAAATGGTTAGTTAGTTTATTGACGCCGTTAGTTGGCTTTATTTCCAAGTCGCATATTGTAAATAGCATGAATCTTATTGACAAACTGAAGTTTCCTAATGACCCTAATTTCAAACTGGTAAGTTTTGATGTATGCTCGTTCTTCACAAAAGTCCTTGTTGATGACCTACTTGGTTTTTTAAAAGATAAGATCTCTCAATATTCTTTTCCTGTTCAGCACAACACTCTTATTTAATATTATAATGGAGGTAAGTGCGATATACTGAAGTTTCCTAATGACCCTAATTTCAAACTGGTAAGTTTTGATGTATGCTCGTTCTTCACAAAAGTCCTTGTTGATGACCTACTTGGTTTTTTAAAAGATAAGATCTCTCAATATTATTTTCCTGTTCAACACAACACTCTTATTTAATATTATAATGGAGGTAAGTGCGATATACATATACAGGGTGTCCGAGAATTATCTGTACAATTTTTGGCTGTTATTAAAAGTCAACCATGAAGTGTAGAAATTCCAGTGTTGTCCCATTTTACAGAGAATCTCATTAAGTTTTTTCTGATCCCAAGTTTTGACAAGTTTTTAGAAATTCCAGTGTGTCCGAACATTATCTGTACAATTTCATCTTTTAATAAATTCTTGATAACACACGTAAAATTCTTAAACAAGATTATTTAGAATCTGTATTTTCAAAAGTTTCTTTTATTAAAGTAACGTTGTTACAAACATTCGATATGTGCACCATTAGTGATTCGCAAAACATCCAATCGATACTCCAAATGTTGCCATGTACGCTGCAGCATATCCACATCAATTCGCTCAATAGCAGCTGTGATTCTTGCTTTTAAATCATCAATGTCTGTCACCCGCGTACATTTCTAAAAAACTTGTCAAAACGTGGTATCAGAAAATATTTAATGATATTCTCTGTAAAATGGGACAACACTGGAATTTCTACACTTCATGGTTGACTTTTAATAACAGCCAAAAATTGTACAGATAATTCTCGGACACCCTGTATATGTATATCGCACTTACCTCCATTATAATATTAAATAAGAGTGTTGTGTTGAACAGGAAAAGAATATTGAGAGATCTTATCTTTTAAAAAACCAAGTAGGTCATCAACAAGGACTTTTGTGTATAACCAAAGAAAAACTATAGAAAAGAACGCAAGCATAAAAATCTTAAGCTTCACATTTGAGCTCATTGTATCAAGATTTGTGAAGCTTTAGATTTTCATGGCTGCGTTCTTTTCTATAGTTTTATTGACCAAATAATTGAAGCGACAGTAATTTGGGCGCAGCAGGCACCCCAATTACTGAGGCCCAAGGTGAGAGGGATAGGAATGATGTTCAAAAAAAATACGCCGTAAGCCCACAATTCGATTCGGTTTGGGCCGAATGCCCAAGTACCGCAGATCTAGCGAAATCGGGGCGTAGCGCCGATCTTTTGCTGAAAGTTCTGACAGAAAGAATGAAAAGGGAGTATTTGTTGACAATTATGTCTACAAAGAGATTCTTTAGTAATGAAATAAAGATAAGTTTATGATGAAGTGTTCTTTTTTATATTTTATAACAGGAAATAATACCTTCAGGTAAGAAAATTCATTTCCCAGATGAAGTAATTGGCCGAGGGCTCCAAGCCTTCCGCAGGAAATAGCAAAAACCGCCCGTAGGGCGGTATTTTTGCTAGTTAAGTTAATTGAGCTTTGTGTCAAAGATTGTAAATTTCAGTTTGAAAATAAGTTTTATGCTATGTCGTTTCGATTGGCAATGGGTAATCCCCTCTCACCGGTATTAGCTAACTTACAGTATATGGAATTTTTTGAAAGCAGAATTTTGCCACCAATTGTTAATTTTAACCTTGTTTGGTACAGGTATATAGATGATATTTTATGCCTTTCGCCTAACAATTTGGATGTTGACTTATTTCTTGGTAGGCTCAACAATTTAATACCATCTATTAAGTTCACGGTTAAAAAAGAAAATGATGGAAGCTTATCTTTTCTGGCTCTAAAATTTCGGAGATGCTTGAATCAGTTCAAATTTGAAGTTTTTCATAAGCCGACTAATAATAACTCTTATGTGCATTTTTATTCTGACCATCATCCCTCGATTAAATCTTCTATTTTCTCTGCTATATTTCTTAGAGCATTGAGGGTTGTCAGTCCTGAATTTTTAGATTCCGAGTTATGCAATATCATTAATGTTGGTACTAAATTATGTTATCCTATTTCATTTTTAGATAACTGCCTTAGGAAAGCCAAGAATAGGTATTATAATAATGTAACTGTAAAGGAATTTGAGCGTAAAAATATCCTTGGCCAACCTTACCATGTTAATTTTCAATATCTTCCGACTTTACTTAAAGCAATTGGTATAAATGTAGTCTTTAAGTATAATAATAGTGTTAAATCACGCCTAATAAAGAATAGCCCGGATAATGCGGTTGGTTGTGTGTATTCAATCGAATGTACACAATGTAACTCAGTGTACAGTATATAGGTAAAACGGGAAAAGCGTTAGATATGAGGGTAAAACAGCATAAATATGCGTGTAGAACAGCAAATAATTGTAATGCATTGTTTAACCATATGTATAGATGTAATCATAGTATCAAGTGGGATAATTCTAAAGCGCTAGTTAAAAACAGAGATATAATTGAAAGGAATTTCTAAATGTGCATTCATCCATTTTAAAAATAATTTCAATAACAGTGCGGGAATGTATAATATTGACAATATCCTGTTAAAATACCTTTTGCCTCTAAATAACTCTTGTTAATCAGGTGCTAATTTTTATTTTTCCGTCCCGTTGTACATATGTACTGATATATTTTTGTCATCTCGCCTTCTCCCTTCATTCCCTCACGAGGTGTACTTCTGAATACACGAAAGGCCTTGGAATCATTTCTGTTTTTCCTTGTGGGTTTGCATCATTCATTCATTTCACGTGTTTAATTGTGAAATTCATCATATATATATATATATATATATATATATTGGTGAATATTGTCTAAAATTTATCTGAAAAGTTAGACCAATTAAAATAAAATAAAAAATATATTCGTGTGATCTCCTACCCTTTTATGACAAAAGTGAAGCAAATGAAATTTTTGTCCTAAATTAAAAACGTTCACTATATATATATATATATATATATAATATATATATATATATATATATATATATATATATATTATATATATATATATATATACATATAATATATATATATATATATATATATATATATATATATATACTGTGTGTTGTGTGTGTGTGTATATACGAGTGTGTGTGTGTGTATATACGAGTGTGTGTGTGTGTGTGTGTGTGTGGTATATATATATACAGTATATATATATATATAAAGGGTTCCAAAAAACCTTAGCCCCCCCCATTTGCAGCTTACATGTTTACTTATATCGAAATAGTTTTTAGTGATTATAAAAATATATAAAATTCTTTATTTATTGCAGGTATTAAAATTACTGTAGCTGATAAAGTGATAATATAATGGCTTCTCAATTAATTGAGGATTCGGAGAGGCAACGTGTGATAGATCGCATACGAGCAATAACATTTCGGGAAGCTCGTGATGATGGAGCCACCTTTATAACACGTTCATGGGTTGCCAAAAAGTTGCGAAGTAGTGAGGACTTCGTCAAAAGAAATTGGAATAAAACTTTGGATGAATGTGAAATGGATACAACCAAATCTGGCCGCCCAAATTTGCCACTCTCTCAGGAAACAAAGGACATCATTGAAAGCGGTACGCGTAAGCGGAAAAACAGCTGTGCTAAACTTTCTAGAGAGATCGAAGTGTTGAGAGGAAAGATCGTTAGTGGTGAGATCATTCGACTGTACCGTCATAGGCAAGGTTTAAAGCCTTGGCATGAACTTCCAAAGCCAAGAAAAACTCAACTTAACATCGATGACAGAATGTGGTTTGCCCATTATCTTGAAGATTGGGATGTGGATGATTTCATGCATTTAGCTGTCTCCGATGAATTTTTTGTTTACGTAACACGTCGACCTAACTACCAAAATGATCGAGTGTGGGCCACAACACCAGATGAAATCGATGACAATGAACATTATCGCGAATTATTAAAACGTCCAGACTGCGTTGGTGTGTTTGTTTTGTTCACTGCAAAGAAGCTCATGTGGGTGCTGAAGCCAAATGGTCAGAGTTGGGATGGACAGTATTTTCGTGATATTATTCCATCCCAGCATGTCATTCCTTTTCTAAGAAACCCAAACAATGTTATGGATGTCGATCAGGTCACACTTCTGCACGATAAGGCCCCCTGCTTTAAGGCATTAGCCACTCAACAGTTGTTGCGGAACCATGAGATCGATTTCTTTGGAAATGAAGAATGGCCAGGAAATTCTCCTGACCTGAACGTCTGTGAACACATTGGATCAGTTATAAAGGACAAGGTTGAATGTCTCTTGTTTCAAGAACCTGCAGCAAATCGATTTTCGAAGGATACAATGACGCAACACATTGAAACTGTTTTAGCAAATTTGCGTAACGATCAACATCTATTCACGTCACTTTTGGCAAGCTACCCAAAGCGAATTCAGGCTGTCTTGGAAGCCAATGGCGGGAACAACAAGTTTTAATTGTTTCTCATTAAATGCAGGATTAAATTCTCTTTTGTAAGGTATGTTTAGTTTTACTGTACCTCTAATGGTTTAGGCCATGGGCGGGGGAGCTAAGGTGTATTGGAGCCCCGTATATATACACACAGTATATGGAAAGTGGAAATTTTTAAAAACTTGTGAATGATTTCAAACTTTTCCAATCCATTTTGTGTTCCTGAAAATTTTCACACAATCAAATTTTAACAAGACGTATTGGGATAAAAGATAATAGAGAGAGAGAGAGAGAAGAGAGAGAGAGAGAGAGAGAGAGAGAGAGAGAGAGAGAGAGAGAGAGAGAGAGCGTGTAGGTAATCAGGAGGGCATAAGAACGCTTCAAAATGATCTTGATAGGTTGAGCGAATGGTCACATAGGTTACATTGTTACAAGAGCCTGAAGACCGATTACTTTCTTTTGGGGAGGAACTTGACTGAGACTGATCTTGAGAAAGACTAAAGAGTTTATATCACTATGATTTCAAACCGTCAAGCACTGTGCAGAAGCCGAGAAGTGGGCCTTAAAAATACTAGGTTATATTAAAAGACAGGTCCAATTTAGGAATAAGATTTTAATGTCTCTTTACAATTCACTAGTTAAACCTCAACTCAAGTATTGTGTGCAGTTTTGGTTTTCGTCCCTTAGGAAGGATAATAAAAGTTGGAAAGGGTACAGGCAAGGGGCACAATAATGATCCCTTCAATGAGATTTGAAAACTACAAACGCAGATTAGAGCGTTTAAATCTGTTTACGTTAGAGAAGAGCAGGTTGCGCGGGAAGCTTATTAACGTTTTCAAGATGCTCAATGGAATAGATAGGGTAGACTACAAGAAATTATTCTCATTTAATACCAATCCGACAAGAAATAATGCTTTTAAATTGGAACTGAAAACATTTAGTACTTCCATCCAATTTCTTCTCTTATAAGATAGTTAATATCTGGAACCAATTTCCCTCGGAGGTTGTTTCAACCCAAAGCTAAATATGATTAAAAATAGGCTGGACAAAGTTTTGAATACACAAAGGGTTTAAGACTGTCCCCTCATATAATTTAATTTAAGGACCTATTAAATAAGTATTCTGAAAAAAGTATTATAACGTAACCCTGCAGGAGTTTGTTTATACACTTACTCTTCTACTTAGTCCTCCTCCCACTTTAGAGAGACATCTCTGGTTGCTATGTGCTCCACATAGCATGATCACCCATCGAGCAACCCATTTTTTGATCACTTGCCTCATAAACACCTCTAAGTCGGGGAATTTTGAATTAGAGGTAGCCAGAACGGGTGATTACCCACGAAAAACTTTCATTCTCCATAAGGGACAAGTACACGGGGATAGATACAGAGACCTCTCACTGATATTCCGTGCCGGAAAGCGAGTTTGTCTACTCTCGTGGTGGCACAACACTACGAAGTACAAGCGACTCAATATATCATAACACCTCACACGGCAGGAAACACCTCGCCTCCTAAGTTGAAATTCGGCAACATTGAAAGAGTTGGCAGATACGTACACATGACAGATATTCAATTACAGAAAACACGCTCACATGCTTGCCTGTCTTGTTAACATGTTTAAGAATAGAGTAGATGAGTATTTTGTAGAAATACAAAATTTCCTAATGAACAAAAAGAAAATGCATGGCATGGATTAGGTGAGGTAGAGTTGCGTTTCTGCTATTGCTAGTTATGTTTTTAATTCTTCTTTCTCTTGCGTGGCTGGGTGCACGTGACGGGTGAGGGCTTGGTGTGGAAAATGTTATTTCCGTTTTAATTCCCGTTTCAACCCCTTTCTTGTAGAAACATTTCATCACTTTGCCAACGCCTCGGTGGTGTAGTGGTTAGCGTCGCTGACTACGAATCCATCGGCCCCGGGATGGAGACTCGATGACGGCAGGCGGCTCACAGCAAAACTCGGCTGTTCATCCTTCCTTCCGCCCGAACAGTTCGGGCGGAAGCAAAACCAAAATTAACGAAGGCAGTAGCCCATGCGAATGAGAGGGAGAAAGGCCTTACTTCTATTTCTGTCTGATGGCTTTGCGCGTACATGGGTGTATAGTGGAGTGGCTTAGAGGGAATGATCGTGACACGCTGGCCCAAAGCACCAGATTTGGCACAGCAATACTGGATTGTCATACAAAACTTTTGAGTGGGGGCTTCCCTCCCGATTTTAAAGGTCAAGGTCAGGTCAAGGTCAAAGTCAAAAGTGAAGTGGCTTTAGAAATGATCGTCATATACTGGCCCACAGCAACAAATTTGGCAGAACAGTAATGTAGGTCCATACAAACCTTTTTCAGTGGGGATTGCCCAATTTTAAAGATCAAAGGTCAAATGTAGAGTGGCTTACGGGAATGATAACGACATGGTGGCCCAAAGCACCAGATTTGGTACAGTTGTAGTTAGGAACCATATATAACTTTTGAGAGGGGCTGCCCAATTTTAACCATAACCTGGGGTTTAAAATACTATATTATGTTTAAAAACAATCCTTGTTATTAGATAATGTATTAATTTACATAAATCCAAAATGACTGCTCCAGTGTGCAAAACAATCTAATTTTCCAGTGTATTTACATGTAGTTTAGAATTAAAGCAAAGTTACTTGGTAACATTGAATTGCAGGATACCTTTCTCCGTACTCCTTTCCCTCGTTTCTTTCGTGTTGTAGCTTTCAGGCTGTCAGGTCGATAAGTGTCCCAAACGATGTCAATTCTTGAACAGTTTTGAAGTTGTTGTTGTTGTTTTTGTTGCTGTTGTTGTTTAGCCGATCAGCCCACCCTGATCGAGCAAGCCGGTGCCACGCAGGTAACCGATCGCTCTCTCCGGAGTGGACAATAGGTTCAGCGTACTAGTGATGTTGTGTTGTGTTCTGTTATGCTAGAGTGATACAGTCTGTCATAATGTGTCCAATTGTTTGTGGTGCGTCCTGGCACAGGTGGCAGGTGTCGTCTGTGGAGTTGTCTAGGCTGTGTTTATATGTCTGTAATTTGGGGTGATGTCCACATCGGAATCGTGCTAAGTTAACTCGATCCGATCGGCTCAGGCTGATCTCTGACCTGTTAATGGGTGGCGGCTTCGCACCTAAGACAGCATTCGGACCGAGTCGTGTCAGTGCTTTGTGGGTTAGGTGTGTGTGTATGTGTTTTCTGTACTGTGTGATGTCTGTGGGGCGTGGTATAGAATGGAGTATTTGGTTATAATGTCTCTCTGGTGTTACCTTAATGGTGCGAGGTGTCGGTGCATGATTGTACATGTAGTGGCAAGGGTGTTGTGGGTTAGTTGTCGCTGCTGCCATGAATTGTGTTCCCCTCATATCTAAATGTTCCCTAACTTTCAGTATTTTTGTTTCTGTGTGCAGGTGTTCTATTGGTGTTGTTTGAGTACATCCTGTCATGATACGAAGTGCGTTGTTTTGTATTGTCTGTAAGGTGTTTATTTGTGTGTTTGAGATAATGGGTACCCAGCATGGGCTAACATAGTCCATAACTGAATGAATATATTGTTTGTATATGAGTGATGTTGTTTCCTGCTGGTGTCCAAAGTTTGTGCCTGTTAGTACCCTAAGCGTGTTAAGCCTTGACGTACATTTGATTTTAATGTCCTGAATGTGGTTTGCAAAAGATAATGATGTGTTATAGGTAACCCCAAGTATTTTGGTCCTGCGAGTGTGTGGAATGTTGGTGTTGTTTAGTGTAAGCTGTGGAGTTAACTGGTGTTCTTTTGTGTTGCTTGTAAGCAAGGTGATGGTTGATTTTGTGGGCGCTACTTTGAGTCTATTGTGTGTGAGCCAATCTTGTATACTGTTTATATATGTTTGTAGGCACTGGTGGCATTCAGCCGGTTCGCACCGGTTCGTGCGAACCGGTTCCTAAAATTTCTCGAGTTCGATTTGGAGGCGATTTGGAAATATTTAAAAGGAAATTAAATAAAGAATTTCAATAAAAACATTTTTTAGTTTTCATTTCTGACACGGAAGGGAGAGGAGAAGGGGGGAAGGGGAGGGCGAACCGGTTCTTAAAATTTTTGAATTCCACCACTGTTTGTAGGTTATTTGTAGCGGTGTCGATGTTGTTGTGGGTGGATGTTAGAGTGATGTCATCTGCATATGATGATAAGGTAAGCTTGTTATCTATGGTTGTTGAAATGTCATGCATGTATAAGTTGAACAGTGTTGGTGAGAAACAGAGGCTTGAGAACCCCGTTCGGAAAAAGCTTGTTTTTGGATGACTTGCCATTAAATGTGACATGTGAGTATCTTCCTGAAAGATAGTTGCTCACCACCTTTTGGTGTTATTGTGCATGTTTGTGTTGAGTATTTTGTTTATGAGAGGGAAACGTGGGATAGCATCAAATGCTTAACTAATGTCTATTGTTGCTAATAGTGTACGTTGAGCTGGTCGTCTGGAGTTGATGCCATCCATGATGTGCTGTGTGAGGTTAGTGAGTAATGTCGTGGTTGAGTGGTGAGGTCTGAATCCATGTTGAGTAGGCGATAGTGGTATGTGTGGGTTGGTGATTTGTAAGATTAGTCTTTCTGTTACTTTGGAAGGTGTGCATAGTAAGTAATGGGTCTATAGGAAGCTGGTTCTGTTGGATTTTTTTTTGAAGTTGCCTTTCCGTCTGTCCAAGGGATGAAGGTGATGTCACTAATCACCGACACGTAGATGTGTTTGCATGTGGCAGGACATGCACAATGGCAACACCATCAAATACTTTGGCATAAAAATGTGAGGGTTCTTCTTGCTGGAAACTTGGGTCAAACAATATAGTAACTCCGATTTGTTGCTTGGTAGTCGAAGTCTCCCATGCAAGACAATGCTGGTGACCATTGGTGGTTTTCATGTTCGAAAAACTGGTCAGATCAGTGTGCAGCAATGAACAGCTGACTGAACAGATTACAGTCACTCTTTATTTGCTTGAATTGTTGTCATTTTTGAGTTCATGGTAGTGAAGTGCAGATGTTTGAAGAGTGGAAGGTGTTTTTTCTTTATTGCCCTGTGGATTGATTCTTGTCTTTCAATCAGCACATCCTTGATATACTTGGAATACTGCTCATTCCCCAACGTTTCCATCCTGTGCAGTGCTTGGACAACCATATCATTCACACAATCATGTGTGTCCAAAATCATGAGCTCCTTTGATGTGTTCATGAATTGATTCCCCATTGTCACTATGGCATCGCACATATTGTTGACCTGTTTATGGAACTTTTCCTGAGTTGAATGTCCTTGCTCATGACTTTGGGACGGTTGATCAGACGAGTGATACAGTTCCTCAAACCCAGTGAGGATCCATCGTTTCATGGCAGCAGGATTTTCAGTGAATCCGATGGCATTACCAGAGCCCTTCACAGTTTCGTTATGTTGTTCATGCGCTTGGTCGAGAGGCATGCTTGAGAACTTCCGCTTAGTCTTCGTGAACACCCAGTTCTTCTTGAACACATCTCTGATTTCATGTGGAAGGGCCTTCATATCCCTGATGTGGATTGGTAGCCAGCGGGCGTAGTTTGTATGATCAAGTGCGAAAAAACAGGGTGCTAGTGCTTCCAGCACATGTATATAGAGGGCAAAGTTCTTTTCCCTCTGTGATCGTGCAAAGATGAGGACCAACAGTTCAAGATGTAAGATTTTATCCCAGAACTCAAAAGTTGAACTGTTCCGTATCATTTCATTTTTCCAGTTTTCAAGAGTTGTTTCACTATCTGTATTGTACATTATGTTGAAGGCATCAAGATGAAGTTTTGCAAGGGATATGGCAGTCACCTGATGTGCATGGCGTATCCTGGTCAGATGTGCTACCTTGAAGAACGAGTTTGCTGTTCCAGCAGTCACAAAACCAGCCTCATTCAGAGCTACACACCATCCGGACCCTGCCAGGAGGTCTGCAACCAACCTCCACAGAGCCATTTCCGTGTGTAGACGCCCATTACGATTATATATTTGGACTCACCTAGAGTTTGGTCAATTCTACTAAACATATTTTGCCAGAGCAAAAATGGGTTGATCCCCAACCATCACTGGTATTTGCCCAGGATTACGTATCTGTATGACTTTCTTCAGGATTTCCAGCCCATGTTTCACCATTGCCATCGTTGCAGCATTCTCAAAGAAAAGAGGCAAGAGAACACTTTGCCCAGGTGGGTCAGTGACATCTGGTTGACGATTAGCGTGATGAGCAGCCCATGCTATGAAATCGCCTTTCTTCAGTACGTCTTTTTTGAGGAGTGGCATTCTCTGTGCTAACTACTGGTTCTCTTCTTCTTTTGTTTTATGTAAAGGGTCTGCAGTGTCCAGCATAACAGCCGTCTCTGGAACAGTTATAATGTCTGTGTTGCAAGCAACAGCTGGGACTATACGGTAACTGTCCGGTAGAGAAGGGTTTCTGGTGCATACAAGTGGTGGAACTGTAATGGGGTGTCTGTATGTGTCTGGATTAGACTGTGTAGGGAACTGAAACAAGCTGATACTGGTCCCATGGAAAGACTCTTCAGCTGTTTGTGACGAAGCGTTATAGTCTAAATTATCAAGTGCTCCTGCCATGTATACTCCATCACGAATTTGTGCAGGGCATACTAAACTTTCTTCGTTAAACTGTCGACATACTGCATTGGTGAGCAAGTCTTCCAGTTCTAATACACGTTCGTAACTAACAATGACACCAAGCTCATGCAGTAGAGTCAATATTTTCTTGCTTCGGATATGAGTGTGCAGTCTAGGGTGGATCGATTTTACATTTTTCGATTTCCATATTCTAATAGAGACAAAACTTGCGCATGCATGAGAAAATAGACTCTGCAAAATCTTAGCTTAATAGGTAATCATCTTCTGCCCCCGGCAGAGCGATGAAAATCACATTTTAGTAGTCAAAAACGTATTTTTCTTATAATTTTTAAAATATTTCAATATGCATCAAAATTATTCCTAATAACTATAAAGTCGATGAAAAAGACCTCATATGATCGTTTTTCCAAGCGCGTTGTCCTACGTTAATATCTTTTGCCCCCGGCAACAACGTCAAATGTTGAAAAAATAGGTAATTTATATACATATTTTCAGATCGGCTCTTTGTCTTAAATAATGCATTTATATATTTCCCATAGCATTTATATCGTTGCTTAGGCATGAAATAACACACACGCAAAATTTTATGACTCTAGGCTAGGGTTTAAAGGTCATCTCTGGTGAGTGCTACCAGCAGCAGCTGCCACTGACGCGGCAGTACGCACTGCGCAGTTCCCTCAGTTGCCTTTTGACAGCGTCGAAGGCAGGTGTGTATTTTGCAGCTGGCTCCTCGAGTCCTCAGTGTGTGTGTGTGTGTGTGTGGGGGGGGGCTCCTCACTCAGAGTCCTCAGTGTGCTCAATCTCTCTGCTCATATCCTTGTTTGTTTTTCTCATAACTCTGTTTTTTCGATTTTATTGCATAACAGAACAATACATTATTCTTTAATCTTTACAGGATGGCTACCGCTACAACTAGAAGATCGGTTACGTGTCCAATATTTGGTGCTGGGAAAGATTTGAATTTGCGATGTTTTCCCACATGTGAAGATGTGATGCAATACTACCATCATGTGAGAACTGAGTTGAGATCATCAAAGAAGGAACCTCCATTCAAAGACATCGCCGCTGTGGTCACGGAGAGACTGGAATACTTGTGGAAATTAGCTTCCATTCCAACAGTTTCGACAGCACGGATAAATCAAATGTTGAAAAGTTATCGTGATAAAATGGCTAACATCATCAAATCACTGAACGCGAAAAAGAAGAACGAATCGTTACAGAAAAATCTTGAGGCCTTCAAGAAATCAACTAAGACCACCTTATTTGACATATCGGCTTGTAAATGCCCTGATTTGACAAAATGCAGCTGCCCTCGTGAACGACGAGTACCACTGAAAGAGCAACAGTTTTTACTCGACCAAAGAAGTGATCGCAAAATGGCAATAGGAACTTTGGATGTTGAAACAACAAATAAAAACGAGATGACTCTTGCAAGAAGATTGGCGATATTGAAACAAGAAGGAATAGCAGAACATCAAGAGCCGTCGACTAGTAAACGACAAGAAACTTCTCAAGAACAACCTTCTTCGTCAGCCTCTAGTGAAACCGAGGATACATCTATAGAATCATCGTCATCGTATGAACTAACACCGAGAGATAAACATGACATGAAGGAAAAAACACGAATGAAACTTCAGGTACTTGCTGAAGCTTGTGATCGTACGGCGTCTCAGACAGAGCTGCTTCATTTATTGCTTCTTCGTTGTTAGAGGATGTTGGCTGGATACGAGAAGATGATGTCAGTTCAGTGATTGATCGAAATAAGATAAGAAGAGCCAGAAAAAGAGTTCGTTCTGAGCATCAGGAAGATGACAAGATCACGCTACCATTACAGGGCATTTTCTTTGACGGACGTAAAGATAAAACAATGACACAAGAAGAAATAGACAATGTGAAGCATAGAAGGACTGTGGTAGAAGAGCATATAGTTTTAGTTCAAGAACCAGAATCCCAGTACATGGGGCATTTCACTCCTGCATCAGGTTCTGCCACTGCAATAACATCAGGTATCATCAACTTTCTAGAGACTAACAATATTAGCACGGACGACATTGTGGCTATCGGCTGTGATGGTACCGCAGTGAACACGGGTCGAAAGGGTGGAGCCATTCGTATGATTGAAATGAAACTACAAAGGCCAGTTCAGTGGATCATATGCCTATTACACGGTAATGAATTATCACTGCGACACCTCATTCAAGACTTGGACGGCAAAACAACTGGGCCAATGGGCTTTACTGGACCAGTTGGAAAACAACTGAACGACTGCGAAAAACTTCCAATTACAGAATTCGATGCCATTCCATCTCCCGACATTGACATAGATGATGCCGAGTTGAGCACTGACCAAAAATATTTGTTAGGCATCTACAGAGCAGTGTCGAGCGGTAGCTGCTCTTCAGCTCTCGCGGCTCGAAATCCAGGTAAGATGGCGCATTCCAGGTGGCTGACAACAGCAAATAGATTTCTGCGCCTCTATGTTTCAACCAGTGAACCCTCCAGCACCTTCAACGAAATTGTGCGATTCATTATGACAGTTTACGCACCAATTTGGTTTAAGATAAAGAAAAACTCCAGTTTCACTGAGGGCGCAAAACATTTTTTCGAAATGATGCGTCTCTCTCAGACTATGCCTCAAAGATCTAAGACAATCGCCAACAAAGTCCTCCGTAGAAATTCTTTCTTTGCTCACCCAGAAAATATTTTGATCTCCATGCTACATGCCGATGAGCAACACATTAGAGAATTGGGAAGGAGAAGAATATTAAAAGCACGATCAAAACAATCACCAGCGGGGGAAATTCGAGCCTTCGCCATGCCTGAGCTGCTCTACGATAGTCAAAACTATTAGAAATGATCAACTGGCAAACGGCTGAGGTGACCGAACCCCCCGTTACAAAAACAATACCTGATACCCGAATAAAAGAGTTTGTTGAGACGGGAGACCAGCCTGATGGACTGATCCCACTATTCCCTTGTCATACTCAAGCGGTCGAGAGACTCATCAAATTAGTAACCGAAGCCTCTGCCAGTGTAAGTGGAATAGAAGAGAGGGACGGATTCATCCGCTCCCGTCTTCACTCCCGAACAAAAATTCCACGATTTGATTCTAAGAAAGATTACCGTATGTAAATCGACATGCAGCCAAAGGAAGGGTGGTTGGGGTGGATAGGGTGGAACTCGACGTACAGCCACCTCCTCGTGGTGAGTTCTGGGTTGCTAATTTTATAAAATTAGCAAGCGAGGAGCTGTACTTAGTACTTATCGTACTTATAACATCGCATTAACGTAATTATAATCCACATTTAGACTTTTCTCGGGGCAGAAGATATTACTCTAGAGTCATAAAATTTTGCGTGTGTGTTATTTCATGCCTAAGCAACGATGTAAATGCTATGGGAAATATATAAATGCATTATTTAAGACAAAGAGCCGATCTGAAAATATGTATATAAATTACCTATTTTTTCAACATTTGACGTTGTTGCCGGGGGCAAAAGATATTAACGTAGGACAACGCGCTTGGAAAAACGATCATATGAGGTCTTTTTCATCGACTTTATAGTTATTAGGAATAATTTTGATGCATATTGAAATATTTTAAAAATTATAAGAAAAATACGTTTTTGACTACTAAAATATGATTTTCATCGCTCTGCCGGGGGCAGAAGATGATTACCTATTAAGCTAAGATTTTGCAGAGGCTATTTTCTCATGCATGCGCAAGTTTTTGTCTCTATTAGAATATGGAAATCGAAAAAAATGTAAAATCGATCCACCCTAGGCACCTTAGACCTATATATAATGGTAGTGGAGGCTCTTTATCTTTAGGTGACGTTGCCTGTCTTCTCCCTTTGCCCTTTCCTTCACGTTGGACCTGATTAATTGACATAGAGTGAGACATGCCTGCAGGCACGTGCACAGGGGGGGGCTTGGGGTGCTTGAGCCCCTGCCCTTTTTCTTCTTCATATCAAAAGTGCCCTTTTAGTCAAAATTCATAAATATATTGATTCGACATAAATTTGAATTAATTAGTTATATTTTTATTTAGTTACTGCTACTTCAACAGATTTTCAAAACTGGAATTACTTTGATCTATGATTTTTTTATTAGAATAATAAACTTAACATACCGTTACTACTATTTTTTCAATCAGGGAGGGCGTCCCTAGTGGTAACACTGACTGCAGCTGTTCACTGTTGATTGCGTCTCTCGGGTATGTGGGTGTATTGTTTACTGTTTGTTTATTTTACGTTAACCTAAGCTAACTAGTGATTTCTCACTGATAATTATGGTAAGTTGGAATCCAAAGCAGTGTGACATTACTCCAAAAAATATTGTATGACATTACTCGTAAAGTTGGTAAAAACGTCCACGTCCCCTACTTAGTCTTAGGCCTACTAGGCTAGGCCCATCAGTACACCAGTGTGTCAAACGATGGATTTTGGGTTTTAGTACTGGCATGAATTTCATCAAATTAATAAATGATTTATTAAAACATTTCATAACCTTTTCATTTTTAATATGAAATTGATTTTTAAAAACAATACAATTTTCATTAAAAGTGAATAAAAATACCTAGATTATTTATTATAAAACGAGACAGGAGACAACAGGAGACTGCTATTATGATTTATTAAACATGTTGGCTTCCTTATTCTTCAGTATGCATTTCATTGTAGATGATTAAGAATAAATTTTTGCTTTTGTATTTTCCTGATAAGAATCAATATTTTTCTATTGCTACTTAAGAGCTGTGGCCATCATATTAATAGCCCACAGTATATTTCTATAAATCTTTAATTTATAGTTTCATATTATTCCATATTTAAATGTATATACAGCAGAATACTGTAATTTATATGATGAGCAAGCTAAAAGTCAATATAAGTAAAATTGAATAATAATTGTAAATACACTCCAATATTTCAATATCTTCATATCTTTTGAAAATCTTGCAATAAAAACATGCCTTTTTACAACAAATTTTCATTTATTTTCTTTAATCACTTTATATACAAAAATAATGCATTGAATTTAATGGAATTTAAGAATATTTACCACATACAATTTTAAAAATTTTCTTGTGTGTGTATACATACTGTATATATAGCTTATATGGCATTGCGGATTTCATTTTTAAAAATGTTAGGGGAGTGCCCTTTTTTCAACTGAGCCCCTGCCCTTCTGAAAGTCTGTGCACGTCACTGCATGCCTGCGAGTTTCCGACATCTTGATCTTTGATATTTGACCCGTATAACAGCAACGATACCAGAACTTTGAGGGAGTTAAGTACTGCACTCCCCTGGCACTACCTGAGAATTGGGAAAATTTTGTTCCAAACATTTCCTTTCGTATTACTTTAGCTACATGCACCATTGAGAGAGCATCTTTCTCGAAATTACGTGACTCAAGTGCTTCTTTCAGTAGGTCTTGGAGACCTTCATTAAAGACTACAAAGAAGAGTACTTTTACCATCTGACTGTTCTGGCACTCATCTGGGTAGTGCATCAAAAGTTTGTTCTTGAACCATGTCTTGTTTGATGTTTTCTCATACCCTAATGCTGCAAGGCGATTTTCATATTTTGTGCAAATCTGTTAATCGGAATATGTAAACACCCTCTTCCACACTGCTTTCATTGAAGGATATAATTTTGGCAAATACCCTTGATTCTGTCATTTTCTGATCACTACAGTCTGAGGGCGCTAACTGAACTTTTTGCATACTTCTGTAACGAGTTCTAAACACATTCATATAATGCTTGTGGTATTTCGCCTCAGTGGCCACCACGTCCCCACCTGTAATAGTGGCTAACAAATTAGTATCCTGCATTTCCTTGGTCTGTTCTCTGAGCGCTGTGTCTAATTCTAACGTAGTAAAACTATAAAGTACCCGCTCTGTTTTCTTACATAAAATGCATATTAGGGTGGAGCGAAAAATACTTTTTTTCTAGTATGAAGTTCTAATAGTGATTAAAAGTTGCATTTAGTGGACGATATATACCTGCCAAAATATGAGTTCATTTGTTTAATATTTTCAGCTGCCACCAGGGGGCTAAAGTTAACACTATTTTGGGTAAAAAGGAAAAAAATGCTTCTATTTTAGGTTTATCAAACTATTATAAAATTTTATCTTAGAATTATCTAATAGTTTGATTAAGATTCTTAAATGATAAGAATTCGTTTTGTAAAAATGCCTTTTCATATGCTTAATATCTTCAGCTGCCACAAGAGGGCTGAAGTTAACTTAAAAATGACAATTAAGTATGATTCTGTATTTACTTGAAAAAGGGAACAGTAATAAATTAGGATGGCTCTCCTCCTTTATACTGACTTGAGACAGTTAAGAAACGTTATTTCGTGCCTTAGCGGAGTTACCACCCTTTCCCCAACCAACCTCCCTCTAGAAAGGGTTCTTGCTGAGGACTATTTAGTAATTTGCTTTTGTGTCAAATTTTGGCTGTTTTTTCCTTGATTCTAATGTAGCACGAATCCAACCGTCTCTGTTTGTAGGTCCGCAGACTGATCCAGCAGCGTCTGTAACGAGCTTGACGCATCTCTCTACGGCTTGTGTATGACATGGAAACTGAAATAATTCTGAATGAAGAGTAGTACCATGTTTGATGCATGATTCAATATCATCAAGAGAAACTCCTTTGGTTATCGGTGGTTCTGCTATCTGGAAATCTTGCCACATAATGAGATCTGTATAGTCTTTGGCATAAAAATTTATTTCTGGCACCTTAAAATACCTGATAACATCTGTTTCTTGAATGCATGCCCTTGCTTTATGATACGCCTAAATCCCAACTGACGCACATGCTCCCTTTCATCAGCTATCATTGCAATGAGAATGTTTTCTTGATTTGCGTAATATGCATTTCGCTGAATGACTGAGTCATGTACTCTCCTAAGCTCTTCACGGAGATACCGGCTTCTTGCAATCATATGCCACATATGTTTAGCACCATATTGGCATAATGGTTTACGCTTTATCTGAAACCACATTGGTGCGTATACCCTAACAATGAAAGTAGCTAATTCTTGTAAATTGCCTGAAGGATTCTCTGTGCTTGCATATAACCGCAGAGTCCCGTTTGCTGTGGTGAGCCACCTTGAATGTGATATATTGCCTGGACTCTTATGACTAAGACTCTCTGAGAATGTTCCACTTGATATAGCCATGTGAATTTCAAGTAGGTATTTCTGGTCAGTACTTATGTCATCTACATCAACTTCACACATGTCCTCTTGAATTTCAATGGGTTTGAAGTTAACTATGGGAAGCTTTTCACAGTCTGAAAGTGCTCGGCCAATTTCTCCTGAAAATGCTCTTGGTCCAGTAGTGGTACCATCCAAATGATGAAACAGATGGCGCAATGGAAGTTCATTAAGGTGTAAAAGGCATATCAGCCACTGCAATGGCTTATTAAAGGCTTCTTCCAGTAATCTTATTGTGCCTCCAATACTACCAGTGTTAACCACTGTCGAATCACAGCCAACTGCAACGATGTTCCCTATATCAACATTCCTTTCTTTCAAGCAATTCACTAGCGCTGTGCAAATGTATTTAGCTTTGCCACTGGAAGGTGTCACATGTGCAAAGTACAGAGAGTGTGGTTCAGATATTATGCTGATATGCTCTTCGTGTTTGGTTCTTTGGTGGTTAGAGCCATCACTCTCCTGGACTTGAATCATTGTTTTATCCTTTCTGCCATCAAAGTATAATCCCCGCATGGTTTTTGGCTCTCCTATCTGTTGTAGTTCCTTTCTCTGTTTTTGTCTTTCACGTCTTAGCTTACTTCTGTCTATAATATTCCCTTTGTCTTCGGGAGTAACAATTTTAAGATCTGCCAATACTGCAGAAGCAATAGCAGCCCCAGCTCTGTCCGACATTTTAAATCTATCACAAGTAATTGCTAATGAAGGCAGTGGCTCACGCATCTGTTGTTCTGATATTACATATTGAGTCGAGGTTGTATCTTCCTCATTATCTTCAGATATCTCTTCTAGTTGTTGAAGTTCACTTGTCTCTGTTTCGATTTGTAAGTTGGACGTATTGGTTATAGCAGCACTAGTTGTTGTGAGGATTCCAGACGTGCTTTTCCATTTCCTTTCGATGTTCTCTTGCTTGTAATCGTCTTGTGTGTGCTATGTCAATGCTTCCTATCATCATTATTCTGCGTGTTCGTTGGTCATTTAAAAAATCCTGCTCTTTTGGAGGGACTTTCTTACTCTTTTCACATGAGCATCTCCTAAACTCCTTACATTTGCAGGTGCAGATGTCAAACAAAGTGCATTTTGAAGAGTTTTCAAATTCTTCAAGCTGATTTTTGTACTTAGGCTGATCCTTGCGTGACTTGTATGGCTTTAATAAGGACCTGTATTTATCATGGTACACTCGCATCATCTGTAAAACGCGTGTATGTGAAACTATTGGCAAAGAGGCCTTCTTCCAAATATTTTCTACCTTTCGAAAACTGCCTCTGCTATTTCAGAAAATGAAGGCTCCTTGTTATTCATCTGCTCCTTCACTAAATGTTTTGTGAACAGGTAATCTTTCATAATGCAGTTATAAGTTGGTAGTTGCATATCACTCATCTCACAAGGTACTTCAAATATGGCACACTTCATATGTTCTCTAGTGAAATGTTTATATTTAGTATTTGATGCCATAATATTTTTAAGAAAATTCACAATCACAAAATATCCTGTAACATGAAAACATTATATAATTAATATATATAATATATTTTATAAGTATATATAATATATTATATAAATATATAAATATTATATAAATAAACTAAAATTATATAATACATTATAACAAGCATTTATAATAAAATCAATATTATCTCTATATAAATCACTTTAAAATAAAGTTTTATAATATTCCGATCATATTAAAAAACTCTCCGATCAACTGAACGACTAGGCCTACTACCTAAGAAGACAAGTGTTAACACACTGTTCTAATGACTCACAGAAAGAAATTCCTTCACACCAAAACCCTCCCCACAACCCTCCCCAAACCCTCCCCCACAACATTCAGTGTAGTCTCAACATGACTCAGTTACTCTAAATTGTGTTAACTTCAGCTCTCTTGTGGCAGCTAAAGATATTAAGCATATGAAAAGGCATTTTTACAAAATGAATTCCTATCATTTAAGAATCTTAATCAAACTATTAGATAATTCTAAGATAAAATTTTATAATAGTTTGACAAACCTAAAATAGAAGCATTTTTTTTCCTTTTTACACAAAATTGTGTTAACTTTAGCCCCCTGGTGGCAGCTGAAAATTTTAAACAAATGAACTCATATTTTGGCAGGCATATTTCGTCCACTAAATGCAACGTTTAATCACTATTAGAACTTCATACTAGAAAAAAAGTATTTTTCGCTCCACCCTAATGCATATATTTATACACTTTCACCCACCAGGGAGGTTCGAGTGTTTTGATCTTCTATGACCAATATTATCAACACACTGTCCAATTTTCCTCTTTCTGACAAGTTATTAGGAAAAAATAATCTCACTATTATGAAAGAGGTTGTCCTGTATTCCTTATCTCTGACTACACAATACCGAGGGAAATACTGTAAATAAATAAAAAAGTCCCACGATTAGTAAGTAAGATGCTCACAGAATTAGTTCCCATATTAATATAAAGTTCTGCCTTCACTAATGAAACAAGATTGCCACATAATACCTGCAGAAACGTGTCTAAAGGGTAAACGTGTTCACCAGACAAGCGGCACGCGGCATCAAGTAGTCGTACGTTCGTTTGTTCGCCTGTTTCAGTTTTCTTACCAAACGGGAGAAAAATTGAATCATTTGCAAAGATTTTATCGCGTTTCGTATGACGCTTAGATGATACTTTTTGAGAAATTTTTCTCACCTATTAACTTCGTTATTTTATCCGTTTATTTGTCAAGAAGAAGTGTTTGGAAGGAGAGATCAGTGTCTGTGGGTGCGAAGATGAGTATGTATGAAGATGTAGTACTGCCAACAGGTTGTATGGATATGAGGCTTGGGTGTTGAATTCGCAGGAAAGGAAAAGGGTGGATGGACTGGAAATGAAATCTTGAGTACGATCTGTGGGGTGAGGTGGGTTGATCGTGTGAGAAATACTGTTATCCGTGAGAGGTGTGGGAGTCGAAGGAGACTTGTGGAGAGAGCAGGTGAAGGGGTGTTAAAATGGTTTGGGCATATGAAGAGGATGAGTGAGGAGAGGATGGTAAAGAGGATTTACGTGTCGGAGGCGGAGGGGGAAAGGGGGAGGGGTAGACCGAGGAGGAGATGGAGGAATGGGGTGAAGGAAGCTTTGGGTCAGCAGGGCATGGACATCTGGGGGGGTGAAAGACGCGCGCTGGATAGAAAAAAGTGGAGCGATGTGGTATATGGGGGGGCTACGGGTTGGCAATGTGGCGCTTCAGGGTGTATGAAGCGGTCTTGGTAAACCGTGGAGTAATCTGCGGGGCTGGGCTGTGGAATTGTTACCATGAGGCAAGTGCATTATTGTCTTGTTAGCTGATCAAGTGAATGTGAGCGATTGAGGCGATTCCTACCTGTTCCTGACGCGACCTCGCTGCGGTGGGAGAAGCCTTTGGGTATAAAAAAAAATTGTGAAGAGGGAGGGTGGTGAGAGAGAGCCTTAAGGCCGCCGCACACCGAAAGCCACGCTAGCCACAGCACGCACGCCTGCTACTTGGCTCAGCCTCGCTCTAATGATTTTCAACGAAGCAACTCACACCGAAGCCCACGCTAGCTACACCATGCGTCAGCCAGCTACGCCACTTGGCTCGCATTCGCTCCCTGAGCGGTATTCCGAGATGTCTTTGGCTGCACATGCTCATTTCGTCTTCGTAGTAAGTGGAGCTTATCCCATCCCCAGTGGCGAAAGTGGTTCAATCAGTCGTACACATTCATTCATTCCCCATCCGCCCCGTTTCGAATCAATTTTGCAATGAGAGAGTTAATTGAAGAAGTCAGACGGTACCCATGCCTTTATGACATGAGGAAAGAAGAATACAGGGACATATACAGAAAAGATAATGGTTGGAAGGAAATTGCTACCAAATTAGGTCGGATGGATACTGGCGGCGTTGCCGAGCCACGTGTCTTTTGGTGTGAGGACCGCGTAGCGTGATTGTCGTGCGTTTCGTGGCTAGCGTGACTTTCGGTGTGCGGCGGCCTTTATGCTTTCCTAGCCATTTTTCTAGAATAATTGAAAAATGCAGTAGCTTAATAACAGGAACCTCCCCGAGTGGACCGAGAGGTCTTTGAGGCTTCCTCCTCTTTGTGTAACTCCTTGTAGCACGCTCTCTCTCTCTCTCTCTGTATATATATATATATATATATATATATATACACATTCAACTGCAAAGAACACGCAGTATAAATAACGTAAAGAACGACGCTTGTATAGGAGATATTCCGCGCAAGACGAGAGAGAGAAAACGGAACAAATGAAAAAATGAGGTAACCACCTGGGAATCGAACCCGGGATCTTCCGATTGCCGGTCAGACGTGATACCATTACACCATGGACCTCACTCTTCCAAATGCCGTAATTCTTCTACATACTCGCAGAAACCAATGCCCCAAGGGGGCACCTCCCGCATGCCGTAACATTATATACATTCAACTGCAAAGAACACGCAGTATAAATAACGTAAAGAACGACGCTTGTATAGGAGATATTCCGCGCAAGACGAGAGAGAGAAAACGGAACAAATGAAAAATGAGGTAACCACCTGGGAATCGAACCCGGGATCTTCCGATTGCCGGTCAGACGCGATACCATTACACCATGGACCTCACTCTTCCAAATGCCGTAATTCTTCTACATACTCGCAGAAACCAATGCCCCAAGGGGGCACCTCCCGCATGCCGTAACATTATATACATTCAACTGCAAAGAACACGCAGTATAAATAACGTAAAGAACGACGCTTGTATAGGAGATATTCCGCGCAAGACGAGAGAGAGAAAACGGAACAAATGAAAAAATGAGGTAACCACCTGGGAATCGAACCCGGGATCTTCCGATTGCCGGTCAGACGCGATACCATTTCATTTGTTCCGTTTTCTCTCTCTCGTCTTGCGCGGAATATCTCCTATACAAGCGTCGTTCTTTACGTTATTTATACTGCGTGTTCTTTGCAGTTGAATGTATATAATGTTACGGCATGCGGGAGGTGCCCCCTTGGGGCATTGGTTTCTGCGAGTATGTAGAAGAATTACGGCATTTGGAAGAGTGAGGTCCATGGTGTAATGGTATCGCGTCTGACCGGCAATCGGAAGATCCGGGTTCGATTCCCAGGTGGTTACCTCATTTTTTCATTTGTTCCGTTTTCTCTCTCTCGTCTTGCGCGGAATATCTCCTACACAAGCGTCGTTCTTTACGATATATATATATATATATATCCAGTATATACGATAAACAGCGTGAAAAAAGACATTATTAATTTTGCATTTGTTGCATGCACGCACCGTCGTACATGATTAAAGTAAGCAGCTTGTTAATAACTTCCTTTGTGTTTATATATATATATATATATATTTATATCATGTTGCGAAGAAGAATATTGGTATTGGTTGAAAAAATAGACGAAATTTAATTATTCAGAGCATTCATTCTTTATAATTAAAATTTTTGTTTTTAATTTAAATTTCATTAAAAAAAATTTATAATAGAAAACTTTAAAATCATTTTAAATTTTTTTAAAGTAAAAGTTGAAACCTAATTCTGTGTCAGGAAATGAAATGTCACAACATCGATGATGTGAGAGTTGGATGATGTTCCAAATTATTATTTATTTTTATTTCAATGCTTTGGAATTCCAGGCAGGTATCAAATTCAGGGGTTTTCGTCGGGAGCGGTTTTTATTATTAATTTCTGCAAAGCATACAATTTTTTAATTCTTACCTGTTCAGAATAGAGGTCAATAATCTCCCAGTAGAGCCAAAACCTGGTAAATCCATGCGAAGTGTGAAGTTCATAATAGAGCATTAAGCCTGATGCAGACAAAAGCGTCCACTTTGTGCAATAGTTAGTAAATTTTATAAACAGGCCGTAGACCCATTTATAGAGGATTAAATTCCTTATATAATTGAGTAATTTCACGATTTTATAATCCCATTTATTTGTATTTGAAGTTTGAAGATTTCTCCGATTGTGGATTAATTTTTGGAAAGATTGTAAACAGGCGATTTTGTCTGGGTGAATGTGGTACGTTTCCAACCTCGCAATGAGAGCTCAGACACATTTCTTCCTCTCACACATCTCCATTGACCCTGAAACACCAAATTAAAATATGCTCTTACATATAAAATTCTTCTTTGTAACATTTAAAGGTACTTGTGGGTTATCTGTCGCCACTTTTTAATATTTTTTTATTTATTTATTTTTATATATTAAGAGAAGAGGATTCTTTATACTGTACGGCATTGACGATTGGTTAGGTTAAGTCGTGCTAGTTTGGTTAAATAAAAACTTTTTAATATTTTTTTTTTTAGTTATTTTTATATATTAAGAGAAGAGGATTCTTTATACTGTACGGCATTGACGATTGTTAGGTTAAGTCGTGCTAGTTTGGTTTAAATACGGTATTTAACCAAACTAGCACGACTTAACCTAACCAATCGTCAATGCCGTACAGTATAAAGACTCATCTTCTCTTAATATATAAAAATAAATAAATAAAAAAAATATTAAAAAGTGGCGACAGATAACCCACAAGTACCAAAAAAAAATGCAAATACATAGAGTAAAAAATATTGCTTAATTGCGCGGACGTCGGCGAAGTCGGGCGGAAGGGGTTAATACTTAAAAGAGCGACTATAGAGTATGTTGATGCAAATGGTCAGACCTTGTGTGACGGTATACTTTTGAAATTACTTCATTTACTGTCGTGACTCATGATACACTTGAGCCTGTGCGCATTTTATTTTGCTGTCTGCGCGCGCACACGCGCACACCTTAGAGGGAACATTTACTACAACCCTCCATATATATGATGAAATAATCCAGGACAGTGCTCTTTCTCCTAACGACAGGCACATTAAATAAATAACAAGTTTGCGAATAATTGGCTACAAAAAATAAAATTACAGGCACATAATTACTTACATTTCTACGGCAGTCCCTTGCTTCGGATCATAAGGAGCGTCATTGCAAAATATCATCAACGGTTTGCGTTGGAAATAATCCATCCCGGTCGGCTGCGTTAAAAAGATTAATTTGGACAACACAGCAATGTCTCCATCTGATATAAATCTAGTAAACTGTAAAGTTCTTGATTCATGGCGGAGAGAATGTTTATTCACTGGTGAAAATAACTACTGTGATGCCCAGCTGAAAATATTTCCTTTTATATGCATGATCCCCAAGTACTACCCCAAAAGACTAATAGGAATACATACTGCCAATCTTGAAATTCCAAGTTTTTCATTATTCGACCTGAGCATGATACACCCTATTATACAGGGTATACACAAAGTCCTTTCCCGATTGTAAACTTTAATTACATGAAGTCCAAAGAAGACACAGTAATGCTTTGTTTTGTATGTTGTTGCATAACACATCAAATTTATTATGTGTCTCATTAAATCTCAACATGTGCGCCGTTAGGTACACGTAGCACATCCAAGCGAAATTCGAGTTGACGCCAAACGTTCACTAGCATATCTCTCGTGACATTGTTGATGGCATCGCAAATCGTTGCACGAAGAGTGTAAATGTCAGCAACAAGAGTATGGTACACATAATCCTTTACATATCTCCACAGGAAGAAGCCCAGGGGCGTGATATCGGGGAGTCGTGGGGGCCATGGCACCGGCCCGTCACGCCCACTCCATCTTCCGGGAAAAGTGGTGTTCAAGAACTCAGGCACTAACAAACCCCAATATCTTGCTGTAAAATGATGGATGGTTGAAGGTCTTCCAACTGGGGGGGGGGGGGGGGTAATCACGGTAATCACGAACTTTGACTCTGCAAACCAAATAACACATTTTGCTTTCTCCTGCGGAGTTGCTATTTTGTTTCGGTCAATCACCAATGGCTCCCAATCAGGCACAACAGGATCTGCAAATAAGAGAAAAAAACTTGATGTGTTATGCAACAACATGCAAAACAAAGTATTACTCTGTCTTCTTTGAATTTCAGTTTATAAAAGGGAAAGAACTTTCTGTACACCCTGATTCTTTCTTGCTTGCTTAATTTTTGTGTTTACGTTCGCAGACGGAAAATCACCAGACGTACTGTATAATTTACATATTTTCATTACTTCTCTTTTCGAAATGGTTTTCAGGAGTCATTGTGATGGAAAATTTTGGTATGAAAAAATACGTTCTTGTCTATTGTTAATGTAGGCCCACTGCCTACATATTCTTTTGATCTTTAGTTCCACCTACAACAATTTTCCCTATTCCCAATGGGCTTTGTCTAAATCCCGAGGCAATTTGTAGTTATTCAATATAATAAAATAAAATTTTGTATTATATATGAAATAAAGGTATTTATAGGATACCATTGTAGGCGTCTTTAGGCTGGTTTGAATTAAACCTTGTTGTGAACTGTAATGTAAACTGTATGACAGGCTTGTATAGTTTTTCCATATGGAGGTGCCAAGAAAGTGGATGTAATAAAACAGTTTCGGTGCGCAATGGAACAGGTTCGAAGACACCCACATTCCATTAACTAAGATTATTATGTTTATTTATTGCTAGACAAAAGAATACACCAGCATAAAATTTTGTGATCATGAACTCGGAATTAAAACCGACGCAGTAATAGACTATAACAATTTAAGAGGGGCGAGTTGCACTATCCTAACCTAACCTAAGTTAATCTAACCTAACTTATAATATACATTCTTTCAGGCTTGTGCTGATACAATATTGAAAAAAAAACATGAAAGTAGGAGGACCAGGTAAAACGGTCGAAATTGATGAAACAACGTTTTCTAGAAGAAAGTATCAGCGTAGGCGACTTCTTCCTGAGCAGTGGGTCTTCGAGGGTATATGCACAGAAGCAGGAAAATGTTTTCTGTATACTAGACGTTAACACCATGTATAAAGAAAAACATAAAGAGTGGTACTACAATAATAAGCGACAACTGGAAAGCATATGATGGACTACAGAACTTACAGTAGAAGGATATGAATATAAACATTTAACAGTTAATCATTCAAAAAATCTTGTTGATTCGGAAAGTGGCGCGCACACACAGAAATTGAAAGCACATGGCGTTTGGTAAAACACAGAAGCAAGCGCCATTGTGGCACTCATCGACAAATGATCGAGTCATACTTGTGTAAATTTATGTGGAGAAAAAGAAATAAAAATAATGATATGTTTAAGACGAGGTTAAACAACATTTCGAACTTTTTTTTAAATGCTAGACTAGCCGGATACCTATAGTTTACTTTCTATTTTAGTTAGGCTGCGGTTGATATATTTTAATTTTGGTTAATTTTCACATTTAAGAAAGGCTAAACTTTAATTCTGCGCCTAAATTACCTAAGAAAATATCTTTTTATTAAAAATCAGCAGTGAATGAAACAAAAATAATTAAGTTAATTAAGATAACAAAGTGAGTCAAAAGATGTAATTTTAGTTGAGGATTTTTCAAAATCTAAATCCATATCATAACATCAAAATAAAGGTTCATTTCACACTTATTAAAATAAGGAATTAATTATTATTGTTAATGCATTAAAAGGCTATGTCGTGGCCACGTTGGAACATCGCTTCCCATTAGATCAACGAGGTTAAGCGACATTAGGTCTGTGCAGTAGTTGGGTTGGGGACTGTCCTCTGCGTTTAGATGATGTAGCAACCTGCAGATGGTTCGGATCTCCAGTGAAGCTGTAGGTCCCTACCGACACATGACCTTTGTCGTTACGAAGGACGTTAAATCTCAAACATTATTGTTATTATTACATTAAAAATCACTGAAATAGAGACTTTAAGTTTAAAGGGTAACATACAACCTGGAAACTCAGTGCTCCAAAGCGGGAGGAGAGTGAGAGTGCCCCATGGGTCACTAGAACTCGAGCATTGACAGGGTAAGTATCTGTACCTAGTACTCAACCTAGGAGCCAGCAGCTGGGGGCGCACCCAGAGCCTCACTGCCTAGAGTTCGACACCGGGATCACTGAGTTACCGGAAGCCCCTCAAAAACTAACACACACACACACACACACACACACACACACACATATATATATATATATTAATATATATATATATAGTTGACACAGCTGGAAACCCCCGAGCCAAACCGCTTTCGGGCAAGAAGCAACCAGAACAAGTAGGTGGAAACGGATCTCTCTCGGAGGACCATAGGGCAACGAAACAAGCGATACCAAAGGAAAACGAACTTGAAATGCACAAGGAGCAACGAAAAACAAAGAACATAAATATTGTCCTGGCCATATTCAAGGAATAAGACCAATCCAATCACTCAACAAAGTTTCGTACCTGAAAGGACTGATGGACGAAATAAGGGCGGACATCGCATGCCTCACAGAAACTCATCTTAAAGATTGCCAAGGAAATTGTGAAAATTGCGAACATTGTATTGATAAAAAGAGATAAATATAGAGGGTTTCAGCTTACTAAGAGCGGATAGAAACAGCGAGACGTAAAGATGGCTGCGCTATATATATACATGAAGGTCTTATGACAGAGACAGTAATAAGTAAATCAAACAACTTTGTGGAACTTCTAGCAGTGAAAATAGAAAAACTAGACGTGATACTGATAGTCATCTATAGACCTCCAAACACTCCAACCGAAAAATTCTCGGAGGCCATTAACGATATCAGAAACCTAATAAAGGCCATAAACCCTCCATCCCCCAATATAATGCTCTGCGGAGACTTTAACTTCCCATTTATAAAATACAAAAAGGCGGGTAGGAATATATATATATATTATATATATATATACACCAGGACAAGGGGGACACAAGAGAAGACCAGGAGCAAGCAAAAATGTTGATGGCTCTCACAAACAAGTTTATGCTGACACAGGAGATAACAGAAAATACCAGAAAAAATAACTGCCTAGATCTGGTATTCACGAATAACACGAACTTGATTGCTGATATAAAACTAACCCCAACCATTATCTTAGACCAAAACATAATCGAGATATCAACAAATATGGCGACAACATTAAAAGACAATACACATATTGAAGAAAGAAGCAAATTTGGGGCCTTTAACTTAAACTCCAAGACTATAAACTGGGAAGCAATCAGATCACACATGGCCCAAATAGAGTGGAGAACAGTTTTAGAGCATAAAACAACTGAAGAAATGCTAACAACCTTGGGAGAAAAGACGCTGAGAATTTTAGAAAACTATGCTCCGAAATCACAGCCAAAAGGAGAGGCAAAATGGAAGAATATTCCACAAAAGAAAGAGCGTGGAGGCGAAGTTAGCCAACTGCAGAGATAACAATGCCAGGAAAGTAATAAAAGAAAAACTGGAGGGTATCGATAAGGAAATACAAACCCTGATTAAGGGCCGTACAGAGAGGGAAGGAATATATATATATATATATATATATATATATATATACACCAGGACAAGGGGGACACAAGAGAAGACCAGGAGCAAGCAAAAATGTTGATGGCTCTCACAAACAAGTTTATGCTGACACAGGAGATAACAGAAAATACCAGAAAAATAACTGCCTAGATCTGGTATTCACGAATAACACGAACTTGATTGCTGATATAAAACTAACCCCAACCATTATCTTAGACCAAAACATAATCGAGATATCAACAAATATGGCGACAACATTAAAAGACAATACACATATTGAAGAAAGAAGCAAATTTGGGGCCTTTAACTTAAACTCCAAGACTATAAACTGGGAAGCAATCAGATCACACATGGCCCAAATAGAGTGGAGAACAGTTTTAGAGCATAAAACAACTGAAGAAATGCTAACAACCTTGGGAGAAAAGACGCTGAGAATTTTAAAAAACTATGCTCCGAAATCACAGCCAAAAGGAGAGGCAAAATGGAAGAATATTCCACAAAAGAAAGAGCGTGGAGGCGAAGTTAGCCAACTGCAGAGATAACAATGCCAGGAAAGTAATAAAAGAAAAACTGGAGGGTATCGATAAGGAAATACAAACCCTGATTAAGGGCCGTACAGAGAGGGAAGAGGAAAAGGCGGTAAAAGCAATAAAGGAAAATCCAAAATATTTCTATAGCTATGCGAAAAGGAAAACAAAAACGCGCACCGCTATCGGGCCCTTAAGGAAAAGAAATAATGAACTAACTGACGATCTAAAAGAAATAGCTGAAACATTGAGAGCCCAGTATGAATCAGTCTTCAGTACCCCAAAAAGTGGCAAAGCGATACCTGACATAGATGCATTCTTTGAAGAGAAATTGCAAGGAGAGTGTATAACAGACTTTGATTTTATCCCAGATGTAGCAAGAGCTATAGGACAAATGAAACACATTCAGCTGTAGGTCCGGACAAATGGAACGCATTATTGATTAAAAACTGTAAAAATGAAATAGCTACACCCTTATGCTGGATATGGAGAGGATCCCTAGACACTGGGGAAATACCGAGCATCTTGAAAAGAGCAAACATTGTCCCTAATATAAAGGAGGGGATAGCTCTCAGGCAAAGAACTATAGACCAGTGTCATTGACGTCCCACCTCACCAAAGTTTTTGAAAGAATAGTTAGAGAGAAAATCTATGATTTCTTGGAGACTGGAAAGATTCAACGAAAATCAGCACGATTCCGATCAGGAAGATCATGCCTATCACAACTTATAGAGCACTATAACAATATCCTAGATGCACTGGAAGGCAATGAAAACTACGATGTCATATACACAGATTTTGCTAAAGCTTTCGATAAATGTGATCATGGTATAATAGCACATAAAATTAAATATATGGGAATAACCGTGTGCGGAAATTTGTACGCCAACATTTGTACGACAGAAATTTATACAGCATTTGTACGCCAGAACATTTATACGACTGGAAATTTATACGCCTGACATTTGTACGACGGTAATTTATCAGTTAATAAAATAAATTTTATTTACGAAAAATGACAAATTTTGTGCACTATAGCAATAGCCTTATCGCCTATCTTACTTATCTTAATTGCCTCTTAATGGTGCTTCACTGTGGACAATTCTTGGAAACAATATTATCACCCTTTCTAATAGCATATTTCTAATAAAATTTTATTTAAAAGTTAATGGTTTTATGGTTTCATTACTCATGCAATTTTTGATGTTAGCATTCGGTAGTGTGATGATTGGTTAGGTACAGTATATCAAAATTAGGTCAACTGAATGTCCAGTTAGGTCAACTGAATGCCCAGTTAGGTCAACTGAATGCCCAGTTAGGTCAACTGAATGCCCGGTTAGGTCAACTGTACACCCTTGACGATTGGTTAGGTTAAGTCATGATATTTTCGTTAGTTTAATGTCTCAAATGTCTCAAATTGTTTTATTACTTTATTGCTATAATGCACAAAATGTGTCATTTTTCGTGAATAAAATGTATTTTATTAACTGATCATTAATTTCTTGCGTATAACGTATAAATTACCGTCGTACAAATACTTGGCGTATAAATTTCCTGTCGTATAAATGTTCTGGCGTACAAATGCTGTCGTATAAATTTCTGTCGTACAAATGTTGGCGGACAATTTCTGGGTTTCGGGAATAACAGGCAAAGTGGGAAAATGGATCTACAACTTCCTCAGAGAAGGTTTACAGATCGTCAAAATTCAAAGTATATCATCATCATCAGAATCGGAAGTCCGTAGCTCAGTACCACAAGGTACAATACCAGCCTCACTCCTGTTCATTATCATGCTAACAGACAAGAGAGTGGCATAAACAGTAACAGTATAGTAACATCCTTTGCAGATGATACAAAAATCAGCAGAAAAATCAGCGATGCAAATGAAGTGGAGGCCTTGCAGAGGGACACAAACAAAATATACAAATGGTCAGAAGACAACATGACATTTAACACCTAGGAATTTCAGCTCTTGAGATATGGTAGAAATGAGGAACTTAAACAGACTGCATAGTGCATATTATGCTCCAGATAGACAGGAAATTCAGAGAAGCACGACTTGGGGGTAATAATGACCGATGATACCAAATTTTAAACACAAAATCAGATAGCAATAAACAAAGCTAAAAGAGTCGCGGGACAGGTACTAAGAACGTTCAAAAGAAGGGACAGGACAGTAATGATTCCCCTGCTGAAAACAGTGATCATACCAAAACTTGAATACTGCTCGGTCTTGACGTCCCCATATAAAAAGGAAGAAACTAATAGACTAGAAGAAACTTAGAGACATTTCACAGCAAAGATTGATGGCTGCAAAGAACTCAACTACTGGGAAAGACTACGTAAACTAAATTTGTACTCCCTGGAAAGAAGAAGAGAGAGGTACACCATAATCTACATATGGAAAATGATCGAAAAACTGGTACCAAACCTCAAACTAAGCCCAATTACCATTCAAACAACGTTGTAAAATAGGAAAGGCAGAATGTGTAGTGTTCCCAAATTAAAGGCCCGACAAGGGACCTCTTCAACACTAATGGAAAATAGCTTGGTTGTCAGGGGGCCAAGAATTTTTAACCAGCTTCCAAAGGACCTCAGAAACGTTACAGGGGTCAAAGTTGAAGTCTTCAAGAGAAGACTAGATGCCTGGCTCAGGACGGTACCAGATAAGTCAGGTGTACCTGGCTATGTGCGGTGGAGAGCGCAAGAAAGCAACTCGCTCCTCCACCTTGAGGCGGGGCCACCAGCCTGACCTTCGTGTGAAGAGAGACCAACACACACAACATCAACGAGGTGTATATATATATAATATACAGTATCAAAATATTATTTTTAAATCAATAAATTTGTCGACTGAGTGCAGTTGTTCACAGCATTTATTTTATACAAGGCTTTTGAGAACAGTTAAATCTTATAGGATGTTGGTGGAATCTGTTATTTTAAAGCTGTTGTTAAATTTATGTGTTCTAAGTGGTACTAGACGTTTGGTTATATATATATGAAACATCTACTTGACATCTCATAATGGACTTAGCTTTCTGAAATGAATAATAACTATTTTGAAGTGTGACTAGATATTTCACATATCTGAAAACGGTGTTTAAATGTTTGGAATCTATGAAGACGTAGAAATTAAACATTTCGTTTCTGTTATAAATTAGGTTTTTTATTATTTGCCACTAGACACATGCGCATTGTGGTTAAATGTATTTTGAGAGTATGACGCAGTTTATTTAGTGTTCGTATTTATAGGTTAACTCGAAAAGAGGAGAAAACAGTATTATACACGGTGAACCAAAAGTAGGTGGACAGTAGGTTGAATACGGTTTGTGTTATATTATATTATAACTATGGTGTTCATTATAACTATGGTGTTTGTGTTTATTATATTAAATATTATAACTAAATTTATTTAAATTTTATTTTGTATTATAGTATACAAAAAAATTAAATATGTATTCTCAAAATAAACGTTATCATTTACTGTCCACCTACATTTGTTCACCCTATATTTGTGCATTTATTCTTTATTCCATGTAGGCTTAGGTCTTCTAAGTGTCTTTCACGCATTTAGTAATTTTATTATTTGGTGAAGCCTTGGCTAGTAAAGTGTTTCAAGATGAGAACCACTGTGTGACCCTGAACCCAGCCTTAGACCTAGGCTTCTTGATATACAGTTGGTCTACCCTAGGTTCAATCTCAAGTTAGACAGTCTATACTTGAAAAGAGACACTGATAAATTAGAAGGGTTCAGGCTACAGCAATCGAAATGAATCCAGAAATTATAAGTAAAATATTTGACGAAAAATTAGCTGAATTAGTTAGGTATTCTCTTGAAGAGCATCGACTTATAAAATTAATTCTACTATTTAAAACAGATAAATGACTTTCATAACGTAAATTACAGAAGTTACTTGAGAAACACAGTCAATTACTAGAAGAAACGGATATAAATTGAAAGTCCAAAGTTTTTAAGAGTAATGTTGTGGATCAATTCTTTTTACATAAACTTATACTTATACTTAAACTTAATCCGGTACTTTTGCATTATCCTCCCAACACTAATTTTTTTTATGGCTAACGCCTGCGGCGGGCTGTTTTTACCGTAACCTAACCTAACCAAACCTAACCTAACCTAACCTAATACCAACACTAATTTTTTATAATGGAAGGAAAATAAAGTACCATAACCAAAACCAAACCAACATTATATACAAAATTAGTGTTGGGAGGATAATGTAAAAGAACCCTTAATCCCCTTAAACATTCCTGCATACGACATTTCATTTGTTAGACAGGTCATTAAACTTCTCGGATCACCTGAAGGTCAGGGCCCCCCAGCCTTCTTTAGTTAGCCTTATAAGACTAACTAACGAAAATATCATAACCTAACCTAACCAATCGTTAGGTCGACTGTACGCCCATGACGATTGGTTAGGTAGGTCGTGATATTTTCGTTAGTTAGCCTTATAAAGCTAACTAAAGAAGGCTGGGGGCCCTGATCTTCAGGTGATCCAACTTCTCATTAAACATTTCAGACTAGTCTTTTCAATCGTTTAAAAAATTGGGATAATTTAGACAGTTCAATTTACTTATTGAAATGTCAAACGAAATGTTTAATTACAGCAATAACCCGATTAACGCAGTTAATTTGTCCGCGGAAAGTACCGTGTTATGTGAATCAGCGTTGATCGGGGAATGTAAGCAACGTGAAATAAAGTGTTTCGTTCTCAGATGTCAATGATAAAGAAAAATCTGAAAAAACTGTCTTTTTGTGTGAAAATTAACTAGTTTTAATTGTGAAACAACTGCAAACAATTTAGTTACGAATGTTTAATTTTTAGCGAAAAGTGCGCTCATTTAATATTACGTTCTTTTTTAATCTGTCAAACCATCCGCGAGACCGTGACTAGCAACATTAAAAGTTTCTTCATACGTTAGCGCTTTCAAATGAACTGTCATCTCGCTACGCAGAATTCTTTTTTTTTAACAATCTTCAAGCCAAACAGATAAAAGCTGTTCCCTATTTACCATTGTACACTGTATGTTTAATTTTTAGTTAAAAATTAATCCCTTTAATTTTGGAAAAAATATGTTGATATTTTCTACATATTTTAAAATCGCGCTTATTTTCAAAATTAACTTTGTTCCATTCCACGTTAAAAAATGCATTTTTGTCAAAAATGTTTGCTAGAAAAACGAGCAAGAGCGAATTTGAAGGTTCCAGGGTTCCAGGTTCCAGAAATTGCTCGCTTGATCCTGCGGATCAGCACACGTTTCCGGTGCAGAGCCTCTACACTGTATCTCCTATTATGTACTTAAACCTTTACTGTCAACAGAGTCCTCTTCTAATTTCCATTATTTTTACAATATAATTTTTTATACTTTCTGGCTTTTATATATTCTCTACTCCCATCATCTCCCCCACTATGTTTCTTAGTTTTTTACAATGAAACGAGTGTTCTGTCGTATCATTCTCTCTCCTGCATACTTCACACTTCATGTCCTTATATTTTCCTTTACGGTTTTCTTTCACCTATACCATTATTTAATCGGATTTCCATTATAATCTTCATATCCTTTTCTTTCATATTTTCAATATATGATTTTTCTTTTAAATTCATCAATGAATCTTAGTTTTTTCATTTTAGTTTTCCTCTTTATTAGTTCTTCCTGTAAATATTCATTAATTTTTTGTCGTACACTTTTCTTTAATTCACTTCTTTTCATCATTTTCAAGTCCTCTAATGTTACTTTATATAATTTACACATTTCTGCCACTTCCTCTACCCAACATCCTGGGTATGGATTTTTCAACTGATCTTCGGTTATTATTTTAATTAATCTATCCTCATTTGAGTTTAATATATTGTTCATTAGCATTGTCTTCTCGTATCCAATTTTTTCTTTGACTGGCCACACTCCTAATTCATCTAATAATCCCCAATATAGGGTACAACATTTCATTCCTGTTATTTCCCTTAGAATGCTTCCCTGCATTTGTTCCACTTCTTCAATATCCTTTGTCCTTGTTCTCGTCCATTTTCCATTCCATAAAATATTGTAGGTACTATTATGGTTTCAGACAATTTTATTTTCGCCTTCATTGACCAATGGCCCACTGTAGTTTGGATCTCCATATCTCTTTAGATCTGCTAGCATGAAATTTATCTTACTTCTTTTCTATATGTATTTGGTAATCACCTCTGCTATTGAAACATTGTCCCAAATACTTGTATTCTTGCACTTGTTCTATACTTTCCATTTTCTCTTTAATTGTTCTCATTTCAGGTACTTTTCGTCTCATCGCATTTATTGTCATTACTGCTGAGTTCTCTTTTCTATTATTAAATGTAAATTTTTTTAGTATTTCCATTGATCTACAATTACTAATTGCTTTTTCTATTATTCCTAAGTTACTTGATGCCTGCATTATATCATCCATAAATATACATGATTGAATTTCTATTTCCCTTATTCTTGACAGGCATTTACCCACATTATTTACGCAATCTGTGTCCACTGAGCACAGTCTGAGTCCCAGAGACGTGCCTTGTTTGACTACCTTTCCTATATTTCTTGGTCTTGTGTCACCTAAAGGTGTTTTTATTTGTATTGTGCCATTTTTGTTTAAGTTGTATATTAGTAGTGCTTCTTCTGGGCCTATTACTTTTGATGCTTCTTTGATGTTAGTCCTTCAACTCTAGCTTGTCAAAACATTTTACAGCATCCCCAAACCAAACATATCTATTGTTACCTAGATATTTATTATAGTCAATTATTGCATTCAACGTTAATATGTGGTTTAGTGTTGATTTCTCTTTTATTCCTCCACATTGGTACATACTTAATCCCCGATTCCAGTCACTCTTCTTATTTAGTCTAACTTTCTCAAAAATTTTACTAACTATACTTGTTATGAATATCCCACCTATGTCCATTCTATCACCACTTTTGTAAATTGATATTATTTTCATATTGTTCCACTGTTCTGGGATATTGTAAGTCTTAAGAATTACACTGAATAGTTTTGTCAGACTTCTTATTACATCCCATCCAGCATTCTTCATTATACTATTGCTCCATCCTTGTTAGTCTGTTGACTTCTTATTTTTTAACTTTCTAATAACATTTTCAACATCCTCATTTGTAATGCTATTTATGGCTATCCTCTACTACAGCTTTAATAGTTTCCAGGTGTAGTTTATTAATCTCTTCAGCTTTTTTATCTTCCTTATTTTCTGCCTTATTTGTAATACTGTAAGTAGATCATGATAAAAAACTTCATATACTTTCAATACTTCACTAGTTTCTTCTACAATTTTTCCTTTTCTATTTTTTATAGTTCCTCGTTCCACCTTCGTATTTCTGTCCATATCCTTTTCAAATTTCCAAAATGCTCCATTATCCAGTCCTCCTCTTCCTTTCAACCGTTCCATTGTCTTAATTATTTTCTTTTGGTTTTTGATTTTTTTCCTCCTCTATCATCCATTCCTCTATCAAACTCGCGTTCTTGCTTTCTTCTTTTCTTCTTCACTATTATTCCAATCATAACTTCTTTTCTTATAAATTCTTTTTATCTTTTTTAATTTCTTTACAATTATATTTTCTGGTACTCTCTTCCACTTAATAACCGTATTACATTCTTCCATTATTTCTTGAATTTTGTTTTTCCATATATTATACATTTCTCGTAGAGTTTTGTTTAATGATACAATTTTTATGAGGCCCTCCCCCTGAGTTAATCTATTAAATTTCTTTAGTCCTTTTCCTATTATTATTTTTTCCTTTTGCCGATTTACTTTACACGCTGCCTCATACCAGTTGATAGTACACATCATTGCACAGTGGTCACTGTAAGTAATTTTATCAGTTACTCTATAAGGGGTCCAGATTTTCTTTTCATCTATATACACTTCCTTTCCGCGTGAATCATCTTCCTGCTTAATAATAAAATAGTCCAATACAGATTTGGAATCTCCTTCCCGTCTTGTCCAAAGTCCTTTACATAAATTGTTAGAGTTAAGAAGTGTTAGACCTTTTGACTCTATTAAATTGATGAGGAGTTTACCTGATTTTGTAACTTCATCTTTATTATTTACTATTATTTTCCCTATTTTGCGGTTAAAGTCCCCACATATGAGTATTTTTCCTTCTCTTGACTCCGCTTTGCTTATTTGTTTTTTAATAGTGTTATACTGTCAGTGGTGTAGTGCTGTGGGAACGCGTGGGAACGCGTTCCCTTACTTTTTTTGGTAGACGGAACGGCGTTCCCTAACTATTTCAAATAAATCCGAACTTCCAAATCTCTAACGTCATGAAATTTTAATTCCCACCCCTAAAAGAAATATGAGAAAGAATCATTAACTGTTTCATTTCTTTTAGCTTCGACTGAGGCAATGCTAGCCTATAAAGATCTGGTGAAACAGTCACCACGGCGTAACAGTTGTTAACTTTTTTTTAGTTAATCACTCCAGTTGTTAGCTATTTTTATTGATCGTACTGGATGTCATATATCTAATGACACTGGAAATACTGCATCTTCAACCTTGGAATATATCCTAATATCCAGTGCATATGACCTCAAAATATCCCTTGAAATTGGTCAGATTTCAAAAGATTTCCCGGCGGGCTTACAGTGCCCCCGGATCCCCAGCTGTATGGGCTCGCCGCGCTCGCCATTGTCCCCCCCCCCGCATCTGAGTAACACTTTCAAAATGCGTTCCCTCACTTCTTTATTTAGCACTACACCACTGGTTATACATGTTTTTCAATATTTCAATACTGTATCTCGATTCTTGCGGTGCATATATGACTCCAAGTCTGAGTTTGTTTCTTCCATTGCTAATTAATATCCACATTTGTTCACTTGAGTCATGAATTCTTTCTACCTCACAACAAAAGTTTAATATGTCGTCTTTCACAAATACTACAATTCCTCCTTTACTTTCCTCACTTTCTAGTATAAAATATTTACATCCTTTCAATTGTACTTTTTCATTTTCTTTTACGTATGATTCTGTTATAGATACTACTTTTGGTTTTTTCATCAATGATATCTTGGAGTGATGCAATTTTTTATTTAAGCCCCCTTATGTATATTGACAGAGTAAATTGAGAACATTTTAAACTTGAAGCATCGCTGTTCGGGGAATGGTGTTAAGGTTTTATCAGCGTTATGGCGAATCAGCATTAAACGAATCCGTGTTATGCGGGGTATGCCTGTAATGTGAAATATCTAATGCATTAGAAGCAGGCGTCGGCAACCCCTGGCACGCGTGCCAAACTTGGCACGCGAGGCATCTATCCTTTGGCACGCGAAAAGATTTATTTTTTTTAATAATTTTAAGATTAAAAAAAAGAGGAAAAATACTACTCAAGACCATAAAATTATTTTTTTTAAATGGAATTGGCACGCAACACCAAAAAGGTTGCCGACGCCTGCATTAGATATTTCAAAATTCACAAAATTGGGACAAATGAAACGTCTGACGAAACGTCTACTTCTATTTGGAGTGTGATAGTGTGTTTGAGAATGGGTTTTTATAGTGAAATGTTGTGTTGCGGAAAAAGTTAAAAAGGTGTGTTTGCGCAAAAAAAAAAAAAGAAATAATCCCTTTGTGTTCTGCGATAAGAGTTAAAAAAAGAATTCTTTCGTAGTTCTCACGTGTATATGGATGCACCCAAAAGACTCTTTATTTAATTTAAACAAAAAAAAATTGTTTGGATTTTAAACTAACAAAGTACTGCGTGTGTTCAATATTATCAGGTCCAGTTTTGTTGAAAGTAAACTAAATAAATGATGTGACTTCAAAATAAATTTGGTTTGGATACGTAATATCTTTACTTGAAATTAGGTTTCACTTCATCTGGGAAATTTGAAAAATAATTAATTCCAAGTAAATATAATTTATGTATTCAATCCAGACCCAATTTATTTTGAAGCAACATCATTTATTTACTGTAGTAGTTCACTGCAAATGCAAACAAAATTTCTCTTTAGATTTTAAATAGAATTTTTGGGCGTGTTTTTATTCTGTAAAGTTTATTTATTTCCATAAAATTGTAATTTTAGCTATTGCGAAGTTTTGGAACATCCTCATCGAGATGTAAGTTTGCTGACAGGTGTCGTTCGAGTTCTTGCCAAGCAAAAGAGGAGAATTTCAGTCGTAGACTTAAAAAAATGAAATTTTTCAAAATTTACGAACTTTCACCGATTTTAAATAGGAAGCCTTTACTGTCATGAATTTGCGTTGTGATGATAAATAATTAATTTTTCAATCACTTATCGTTCCTTTTCGCGAATTGCTTTTATGAGGGAGTATGTTGTGCCAATTGGACTCGTAAATATTTAACAATACAAAATCTAATGATTAAATCATTCATGATTGAGTTTGCGTCAATTGCGATTTTGACATTGGGATCACTTGAAGATCAGGGCCCCCATGTATTCTTGTTTTTTGCTTTACAGTACCAATTATAATAATAAATCAAATTGAATGGCCGGTGAGGTCAACTATACGCCCTTGACGATTGGTTAGGTTAAGTCGTGATATTTTCGTTAGTTTTAACGAAGATATCATTTGGTAATAGAGGCTGGGGGCCCTGATCTTCAGGTGATCCTAACATTGTTTTAATGTTGTCATTTCAGCTTTTTAATTAGGCAAGTTTAATTGTCATTGTAATTCCAGTGTTCTTTTTTTTATTGGTATCAACAGCAAGAGGAGAGAGTTCAGAACGTCTCTATCGTTTTATTATAAGAAAATAAACGCTGAAACACGTCCATATTTTCATTGTAAAGTTCTCATTCAGTATGCGTTGATAGCTGGAATATATATATATATATACACGAGTGTAATTCAATAGTATCCGCACTTTTTATTTTCACAATTTTATTTTACATCTGATAGATTATAAACACATCACTTTCAACATAGTCTCCCTGTTCCTCAATACACTTAATCCAGCGATCTAGAAGCTTCCTAATGCCATCACAAAGTATGTTTTTGGCTGTGTGCGTAGCCAGTCATGCACCGCCTCCTTCAGGTCATCATCGCCTTGGAATCGCTGAAATCTCAAAGCGTCTTTTAGTGGTCCAAACAGGTAAAAAATCCGAAGGTGCCAGGTCTAGACTGTAGGCTGGATGGTCGAGAACTTCAAATTTAAGTTCTTGAGGCATTTCTAGTCTGTGCAGCGGTATAAGGGCGCGCATTCTCGTGTAATAGAATAACACCTTCTGACAATCTCCCTCTCCGTTTGTGCGAATTGCTTGCTTTAACTCATTCCGAAGCATGTCAGAAACGACTGCACTTGTTACTGTAGTTCACGCTCTACATAATGTTCAAGGATAGGGCCTCGTTTATCCCAAAACAGTATTAGCATAACTTTACCTGCTGACGGCTGCGCTTTGAACTTCCTTGCAACGGGAGATTGTCGGAAGGTGTATTCTGTTACACGAATGCGCGCCCTCATACCGCTGCACAGACTAGAAAATGCCTTCAAGAACTTAAATTTGAAGCTCTCGACCATCCAGCCTACAGTCCAGACCTGGCACCTTCGGATTTTTACCTGTTTGGGCCACTAAAAGACGCTTTGAGAGGTCAGCGATTCCAAGGCGATGATGACCTGAAGGAGGCGGTGCATGACTGGCTATTTAGGAAGCTTCTAGATCGCTGGACTAAGTGTATTGAGAAACAGGAAACTATGTTGAGAAGTGATGTGTTTATAATCTATCAGAGTGAAATAAAATTGTGAAAATAAAAAGTGCAGATACTTATTGAATTACCCTCCCTCGTATATACAGGGTGAGTCACGACGAAATGTCATAACTTCGGGAGCTTATATCTGAGGTTATTCCCAGTCAAAAACTTCATATGAACATAGGCCCGATTCTTAATGGTTATGGAGCTATGGATGTTTGAATTTCAAGCATGCGCATACGTGACTTTGAACTGAATTGACAGTTACGAACCGAACTAACTACGCGTGTAGTTGATGTTTTTGTGCGTTCAGATGCCTTTTATGTTTTCAAATGCCGAATATACCGATATGGGTATGTTTACTGATTTTATGCTAGAAATACTACTGCTGCTGTCGCTGAATACCAGCGACGTTTTCCAAATCGAAGAATTCCGGATCGACGAGTGTTTAGCAACGTTTTCCGGAGATTGCGAGAGAGGGGTTCATTTCTTAGTGTTACTGTTTTATCTGAGTATCCGGTACAACAAGATGTGGCTGAACAAGAAAACATTATTCACATGGTACAGCGGAGTCCTCATGTTAGTACGCGAAGGATTTCCACACGTCTTAGAGTTCCTCAAACGAGAATATGTAGAACGTTACACGAAGAAGGCATGTATCCATATCACGTACAGCGCGTTCAGCACCTCCAACCTGGGGATCGTGCCCAACGGCTGGAATTTTGTAATTGACTCAATGCCGATTGACAATTGCATCGATATGTCTTATTCTGTGATGAGGCTCAATTTACCCGCGACGGTGTCACGAACACTCGTAATTCACATGTGTGGTCAGAAATGAACCCTCATGCCTTTGCGGAAAGTAATGTGTGGTGCGGTATTCTCTACGGTCAGCTGAATGGTCCGTTTATCTTCGAAGGTGGTTTTACAGGTGACATTTATCTACGATTTCTGCAAGACGAACTGCCGGCACTGTTAGAAGATGTACCTATGGCAACACGATTGTGTATGTACTTCCTACAAGACGGAGTTCCTCCCCATTTTAACCGTGCAGTGAGAACACATCTCGATGATCGCTTCCCTGGTCGATGGATCGGTCGTCGTGGTGGTGCACAAAATTGGTCACCCAGGTCTCCAGACCTAACCCTTTTAGATATTTATCTGTGAGGGCGCATGAAAGAGCTGGTGTACCAGAGAAAAGTGGAAACACGAGATGCATTACTCCGTCGCATTTTGGATGCTGCAGCCTCATAAAGGACAATCGTAATGAACTAATGCTAACTACACGCGCGATTCACAGACGAGCCGCGATGTGTATTGAGGCCGAGGGTAGTCATTTTGAATAGTTATTGTAAATTCATGAATAAAAACTTTAGCAGCCATTTGTTCGCTTATTCTTATTTTTAAACATCCAAACATCCATAGCTCCATAACCGTTAAGAATCGGACCTATGTTCATATGTGGTTTTTGACTGGCAATGACCTCGGCTATAAGCTCCCAAAGTTATGACATTCGTCGCGACTCACCCTGTATATATATATATATATATAAGCAAACAACCACAAGGAAAAGGAAACACAAAGTCCGAGCGCTTTCGTGATATATTCACATTATCAAGGAGGAATATATCACGAAAGCGCTCGGACTTTGTGTTTCCTTTTCCTTGTGGTTGTTTGCTTATTAATAAGGTCACGTGTTATTTTGTGATTCTAGTGCATATATATATATATAAGTATTTGAAAGGATAGTTAGAGAGAAAATCTATGATTTCTTGGAGACACTTGAAAGATTCAACGAAAATCAGCACGGATACCGATCAGGAAGATCATGCCTATCACAACTTATAAAGCTCTATAACAATATCCTAGGTGTGCTGGAAGGCAATGAAAACTACGATGTCATATACACGGATTTTGCTAAAGCGTTCGACAAATGTGATCATGGTATACTAGCACATAAAATTAAACGTTGGAAATAACAGGCAAAGTGGGAAAATCGATCTATAACTTCCTCAGAGAACGTCTACAGTGTAAATATTCAAGGTATATCATCATCAGAAATGGAAGTACGCATTTCAGTACTACAATACAGTACTGGCGCCACTCCTATTCATTATCATGCTAACAGACATAGACAGTGAAGTAAACAGCAACAGTATAGTAACATCCTTTGCAGACTATACAAAAATCATCAGAAATATCAGCGATGCAAAAGAGGTGGAGGCCTTGTAGAAGGACACAAGCAGAGTATACAGATGGCCAGAAGAGAATAACATGACATTTAACACCTAGAAATTTCAGCTCTTGAGATATAATAGAAAGGAGGAACTTAGACAGCATATTATGCCCCAGATAGACAGGAAATTCAGAGAAGTACGAGCGCGATCGATTTGGGGGTTATAATGACCGATGATGCGAAATTCGAAACACAAAATCAGATACCAATAAACAAAGCAAAAAGAGTTGCGGGACAGGTACTAAGAACCTTCAAAAGAAGAAACAAGACAGTAATGATTCCCCTACTAAAAACACTGATCATATCAAAACTTGAATACTGTTCAGTCTTGACGTCTCCATATAAAAAGGAAGAAACTAATAAAATTAAAGAAATTCAGAGACAACTCACAGCTACTGTGAAAGACTACATAAACTAAATCTGTACCCCCTGGAAAGAAGAGAGAGGTACACCATAATCTGCATAGGGAAAATGGTCGAAAAACTGGTACCAAACCTCAAACTAAACCCAATTATCATCTCAACAACGCTGGAAAATAGGAAAACCAGAGTATGTAGTATTCCCAAATTAAAGGCTCACAAGGAGGAAGGAAAATCGCTTGGTTGCCAGGGGGTCAAGACTTTTTAACCAGCTCCCAAAGGACCTCAGGAATGTTACAGGGGTTAAAGTTGAAGTCTTCAAAAGAAGACTAGATGCCTGGCTCACGACGGTACAGGATGAACCGGATGTACCTGGGTATGTACGGCGGAGAGCGCAAGAGAACAACTCGCTCCTTCACCAAGCTAGGCCTAGAGACGGGGCCACCAGTTTGACCTATGTGCGAAAAGAGACCAACGCATATATATGGAGAATCAAAGGCGATTCCAAGGCCTTTCGTGTTTTTCAACAGCTCGTCGGGCAATGAAGAAGGGAAACAAAAGATGGAATATAACGCAGATAAAACAGATAATGCGAATTAACAAAAGATTAACAAGTAGTGATTAAGAGAAAAATATATTTTTAACAAGATACGGTGCATTGTATAAGTTCCCGAACTATTATTAAAATGAACAATTTGGAAATATTCCTTTCAGTTGTGGCTTCCTTTCTTAACAGAAGTTTTTAACCTTCTCAATTCATACTATGATATAGTTAAACAATGCTTCAGAAATATTTGTGGTTCTACCAACATATTTATGCTCTTTTTGTTTTAACATCTACGTAAAGTTTTACCGTTAGTCTTATATACTAAATCTCTGTGTTTACATCCGATAGAATAGACACACCTAACTGTATTATTTAGGCTTTTTTAATAAAGCGAGATTAATTAAGCTACTTTAATTTCAGCTGTTTTAAGTAAGGTCGGAAGGTATTTAACGTTTACATGGTAAAGAAAGCTGTTGTGACGGCAAATTCGTATGCCTAAATGTCTTACTAAAATAGGAACAAAATTTTAGTTTAAAGATTTTTGTTGTTTAAATCTCTAAAAGAAAGTAGTTTAGATTATTGTTATTGAAGAATATCAATAGGTTTTTGCTACATTGTTAAAGAAAAAAAGAAAAATGTCTCAAATTGTTTAAAATTCGTTCGATTTTAATTTTGTCTTCTCACGGTATTTGGGGTAGAAATTTATGGCAGGGTCTTGAGAATCGTCTCTCGGTTCGAAAGGAAGGGAAAACAAATTGACCTGGCTCAAATGTAAGCTGGTTTGTTTTCTCTTTGTTTCGTGGTTAAACTTTTGGAAACTGACTTCGAACCCACTTGTTAAAATGAACCATAAGGTCGGTCACAACTTTGAGGAAACAAATGGCTTCGAAGAAATGACTTTGTTTTAAGTTGATTTTTAAGGAAAAGGAGGAGCTTTCCTTTGAAGAGAATGTCAAGGTTCAATCAAAGGACACTGATTCTTGTAATACCCAGTGAGGAAAAAGGGAAACTCCTTCTTACCTTATGTATGGATAAGGTGAGAAGGTAAGTTAAGATTCCTGCTTTCGTAGGAATGACCTCATGTAATGAAAATGTTTTTGATAGGTCATTCAGAGTACTGTAAGGCGGAGTCCTTGTAATTTTAAGGTGTAACTTAGATTTCTAAGTTAGTTGTGGTTCCGCCCTCAAAAGTTAAAGTGGCTTTTAAAACGAGATCTTTAAACTCTGTGGCATGATTCAAAATTTCTAAGTTGAGTTAAAACTGTTTTACGTTGTCCGAAAATCTGAATTTCCTGTTTTTCGCGAACTTGCTTGTAAGAGCTTAATGTTAGTCGACAGAAAAGAACTTTGCGAAAGTTTTTTGAATGTAATTAGTGTGCACAAATTAAAAGTTAAACTTGTAAGTTTGAGGAATATCATGTTTCCTCAGGGAAGTGTAAATATCTGGTGGTGAGCTTGTTTCCCGAGGAAACCGGTGAAGTTAGTGCATCTTTGAAGCCTTTGAAAAATTTACTTGGTTTAATTGACGGACTCTTTTAATGGAAAATCTGCGAAATTCGCGCAGAACTTTTGAGAGTAAATTCCCAAAATTTTTGTAAGTAAACTACTTCTGTAAACTTCTTAGATTACGGAATTTGAATTTAGTGTTATTTCTAGAGTTACACACAAATAAAAACACCTCTGTATAAAGGCTTTTTGAGACTTGAATAATTGCAAACATTTTCTTTAAATTGAAAATTTGGTTTTCTGGAACAAAATTTGTAATCGTACATCTGTATATTTCTTTTTCAATGTATGTCCTATTTTGAGTGAAACAAAATAAACTTTATACGAGGGAGGGTGTTGTTTTATATTAACTTGCAATAGGCCTCTCTTGTAAGCTGAGGGTAAATTAACATTGAAATTCGAAATTCAAAGTGGGCTTCAAGTAAGCCGAGAAAAGGAGTTGCACCACAACGGTATGAATATTTTTATGATCAAACTTCTCGTAAGTTATACTGTTATAGTACTTTTTTAGCTATGCTTAAACAGTTTTCTAGAAAGGTCTCAGGATAAGATACTTTACAACCAATGTTCATAATATTGCAAAACTCAGAATCCAGAAATTCAGAGTTAACAATTCTTAATGCTCTGAGAAACATAGAAACAAAATGGAAGAGTTTATCGAAAGGTGATGGTCATAATAAAGGTATATGAACATACGAATTATTATTAGTAGGTTTGTGGAAAACTTCAAATTTGAATTCGTTTGCGCATCTCGAAATATTTAGATCCAGAAATATGTACCGTATTTGTCATTTTCTTTTTCAGCAGTAAATTTTACAGACGGAATTAAATTATTGAGCTTATCAAGGAATTCATCAGCATTCAAATTATTAGGCCACAGACATAAAACATCATCTATCTACCGGTACCAGATAATATTTAAGTTTACAGTAGAGGGCAAATTTCTGGTTTAAAATTTTTTCACACATAAATTAGCTAACACGAGTAAGAGAGGATTCCAATTGCTAATCCAAACGACATAGCATAAAATTTATTTTCAAACTGAAATTTACAACCTTTGAAGCAAAGGTTAATTAATCCAATGAGAGGAAAATAATATTCAGACATCTTATTTTAAATGTTTTAGACAAATGATCAACAGGGACTTTAGTGAATAAAGAACATAAATCAAAACTAACCAGTTTGAAATTGAGATCATCAGGAAACTTCAGTTTGTTAATAAGATCCATAATATTTACAATATGGTATTCAGAAATAGATCCAATTAAAGGAGTTAATAAACTGACTAACCATTTCGATCGCTTATTAAGTTACACAGAAAAAAATCTTTTATTTAAAACAAAAAAAACACGTTTAGGTGATCGCTTTTTATTTGATCAAATAAAGGAATGGTTAAAATATGATAACTGTTTTATTTAGAGTTACCAGATGTATTTTGTTGGTTTCATTTTGTTGTAAAAAAAGAAAAATCATATCTTGAAAACAACAAACCAAGGTTACTTAACTACCTTTTGTTTGGATCAAATAAAGCAATAGTTAGAATATAATAATTGCTTTAGTTTGTTACTACATCATTTTGAGGGCTTCATTTTGCTACTGTAGAATTTTACTGTAAGTGCTAATGAATTATATTACGAACGACAACCCATTCATCCATATATGTATGTATACAGCAGCCATCTCTAAAGGGTTAATATTATTTGTTTTAGTTTCAAAAAGGTGCATTTCTTTATTTTCTTCTAAATATAAAGTGTTTAAATGCAAATATAAAATTTTTCATCTGTAAACTATAAACACCCAATTTGTTAAACGCGTCTATAATTCGAGATGGCGTAACAGGTGAAGCATCCTGTACGTTATGTGAAGAATTGCAGGGAGAGCGATGCGACTCCAGTTAAATTAAAATGCTTTCTTGTTTATTTGTGTGTGTATATATATATATTTTTTTTTTTTTATTTTTTTTTTATTTTAGGGTGGTCCTTATTTACATGTCTAATTTTGAGGCTAGGAAAGAGGTGGCTCCCAACCCCTGAAATAGTGACATATAATGTAAAAACGCTTGGGTAAAAATTTAATTTCAATCAATTAATATTTAGAGGTAGCTCAAGGACTTCAAAGTTTTACTCTATATCCCTATAAGACCATGGCATTTGGGTCCCCCCCAACTATATCGTTGGGTATTAGCCGTTCAAGACGGGGGTGTCATGGTTGCCAAACCACTCACTGTTGCCCAATCAAAGTCTCCTTTTTGCTGTCGGGAAAGCTTCGGCGATGGTCAGCCACAACTTGAAGAAGGAACTGCAGTTGTTCTTCATCTTTTTTATGCCTCTGGTTGAAATTTTGCATGAAAACTACTGCGCGTTCAGCATTATCATTGATCACATTTGGCTAGAAACATCTCTTGTAGCGTCTTGGAATGAGAGAAAGGAATTCCAGTCATTAGGATCTTTCTCCAAGAAATCCTGCGACAGGTTGAAATAAATGAATAGCTTCTTCGATTGTTTTGAGGCGAAGGCATCCAGGGTCATTGTCGGCTTAAAAGCTGTTTTGTTGATCTTTTTTCGTGCATCCTCATCTCTTTCTTTAGACTCCATAACCTTCATTATAGCCCTCTTCGTAGCCACAGAAACTTCTGGATCAAACAGCGCTAATGCAACCAAGCTCTCAGAGAGATACCACAAGTGGTCACTGAATTTGGCTGTTGTAACCTTTGCAATCATTGTATGTGGATAACTGGACAGAGCCTTCATCAGATTCAGATCCTCCAGCGGTGCAGCTGCTGGCAATGGGGCACGGAACCAGGCCCTCATGTAAGAGGTGACGGTGAATACGCAGATATCCCGTAGGCTGCGCTCCTCCTGGGCTATTAATTTAAACTGTTTCCGGAACATCCATATCTTGAAGGAATACAACACTTTCAATAACCAGCGAGCGTGATGCATGGCGTCAGGAGCTTTAAAAGAGTGATGAAAGCCGTGGGACTCTGCTCGACCCAAGAAAAGAAGAGCTAACTCTAGGAACTCTTTGTAGTCATCCCTTGCATAATCTTGTGACAGCTGGTACAAAGCGAAGTTGATCAGACTGAGACGTTGTTCTCTCGTAGATGCTTCAACTTCCTGGTCATCAATACCCGACGAAAACTGACTCGTAGCCAGTTGAGGCCAGAAACGCTGAAATCTTTTGAACAAGAGGACTTCAGGCCCAGAAGTTGGTCCCATGCAGTTCCATGATGTGATGTTTGCATGGCAAGTAGAGGAGATCTCTTCCAAGTTTTTGTTCTAAGAGGACGCAAGCCCCGGAGTGATGTCCCGTATTTGATGCGGTAGTGTCAAAACTCATTCCAACAACTCTGTCACTCAATTCCTATTCCTGCAGCTTATCCCGCACGGCCTGTGCTTGGTGTTCTCCAGTACCAGACGGAATTTTGGGACTCCAAGAAGCTGTTGCACTCCCAGTCCAGACACTAGAACAGAGAGCCGGTCCACACGCTCTTTCCCTGTGAGGTCCACTAGGAGTTTGCCATCCCAGTGAATAATCAAGGGAACATCGTCTGCTACTTTTTTTTTCAAAGTTTCTGCTGTCTTGGCACGATGACGCTCCCGAGCTCGCTTCACTGATGACCGATTAATGGTCAGTTTTCTCAAGTCATGTCCCCGCAGTTTCTGCTATTACAATTGTTGCCTTTCTGTCACTGATTGAAGAACGGTCTAAAGCTGAAGCAAGTGCCGGAGTCAAAATGTTATTCATTCCACGGCTTCGTTTTGGAAGAGGCTCACCACCACAGGTTTCTTGTGGTTCATCTTCTGAAGAATGTTTGTTACTGTTACTTGATGACGCCAACGTTCCAATATAACAGGATGTTTCCGCTTCTTCTTTGGCTTTCCGTAGCTGCATATCTTGAGCTGCTTTTCTGTTTGCAACTTTTTGCTCCGTTTTTGACAGTACGGTATTCGCAGAACCCATCGTCCCACGTCTGCTGGCTCCCGTTGGGCTAGCAGGAATTGGCGATCCTCTTCATTTTTGATAATTTTAATAGCATTTTCATGAGCGATGTCGAAAAAGTTCTCCATCTGAGATTTGAACTCTTCTTCCTTCATGATTTGGGTTTCTGAACGCCGGTTCTTGTTTTTTCGAAGCAGCTGCCATTCTTTGTTTAATTTCATTATTTTTCCAACAATGTGATCTTTTCGTTTTACGGGGACTCGAGCGCGGGCCCAAAACTCCAAAATTTCATTCATCACATCAGTGGCTACTTCACGAATTGGTTTATGAAGCGAAAGATGATTGTGGAGGAAGACTCCAAGGACCTCTCCGATGGCTGGGAGCTTTTGCCCTGTCAGCTTCTCCGACGTTTTGTCCACAAGGTAAAGCGCAGCATTACTTGATCTCGTGTGTTTTGCCATCATTACAATACAATTTGCTAAATAAATACAGAAGTTATTTCGATTCACTATTCCTAAAATATTAATCAAATTGCAAAACAAAGTTCAAAGGATGATGAACGCTTAACCTTATTATCTCAAATAAACACTGAGCTGATTCGCTTGTAAAGTGGCAGCAGCTACACAACACTTGTATCCACGTAGCAGCAAGAGAGACACTGAACTGTAGTGCATTGCGCTGTATGTCAGGCAGCGCATACATACCATCTCTCGCCTACAACAAATAGTAGAATTGTGCATATTAATACTAAATTACAAAGATGCTAAACATTTTTTTTATTGAATTTCATGTCATGTTATTGAAAAACATCTTGAGATAGTACAGTGGAGCCCCGTAGTGATCTACAAACCTAGTTTTAATTAGTTGTGTAAAAAACAACTCGATCTGAAGAGGGTTAACACCTCATATTTAACCGGCATGCATATGAAGCAATGGGAAATTGGCGCGCAAACTTCTGTTCGTTTGAGCTACCTGTAAAAATTGATATTTTCAGAACATATTTTATGCGAATTATGTTTGTGATAATTGCCACCATATAAGAGGTTGGGATCATGATAATTCAGACATTCGAAAATAAGGACCACCCTAATATATATATATATATATATATATATAATATATAATATATATATATATATAATATATATATATATATATATATATATAAGACGACGCTATACAAGCGGTAAAGGCTAACTCAAAGTACTTCTATAATTTCGCAAAAAAGAAAGTCGAAAAACCATGCGACTATCGGACCTTTAAAAATGAGAACAGTGCTTATCTGATGATCTAACAGAAAAATCTGAAATATTAAGAGCTCAGTACGAATCATCTTTCAGTATCCCAAAAACTGACAAATTGAGATGCGATAGAAACGCGTTCTTTGAAGAAGAACCACAAGGGGAACGTATAACGGATTTCGACTTTACGACGGATGATATTACACAAGCCATAGGGAAACTAAAAACACATTCAGCGGCAGGACCGGATAATTGGAATGCCACACTGATCAAAAACTGCAAGAATGCAATCGCTGAGCCCCTATATTGGATATGGAGACGATCACTAGACACGGGAGAGAAATACCGGGCATCCTGAAGAGCGCGAACATAGTCCCAATATATAAAGGAGGAGATCGATCCAAGGCCAAAAACTATAGGCCAGTATCGCTTACATCCAATCTCACTAAAATATTTTAAAGAATAGTTAGACAGAAAATCTATGACTTTTTTGGAAACTCAGAAAATATTCACTGATAACCAACATGGGTTTCAGTCAGGCAGATCATGCCTATCACAACTAATGGAACATTACAACAACATTATTGATTCACTTGAAAGTAATGAAAACTATGATGGACTATACACAGACTTTGCTAAAGCGTTCGACAAGTGTGACCACGGAATCATAATACATAAACTGAAATATATGGGAATAACAGGAAAAGTAGGGAAATCGATATATAATTTCCTTAGTGAGCGGCGGCAAGTCGTTACAGTACAAGGAGTATCTTCATCAGAATCAGAGGTCCTCAGCTCAGCACTACAAGGAACAGTATTAGCTCCACTACTCTTCATAATCATGCTAACTGACATAGATGAGACGTTACCAGAGACAGCACAGTAACATCCTTTGCGGATGACACAAAGCTCAGTAGAAAAATAAGAAACCCAGAAGACATAGGATCTCTACAAACCGACATAAACAGAATTTACAAGTGGACGGAAGACACAACATGAAGTTTAACACCGAGAAATTTCAGCTATTACGGTACGGGAAAAGAGAAGACCTAAAATCCATGGAATATTATACCCCAAATGGACAGGAAATTCAGAGAAATTCCAGAGCGAAAGATTTTGGGGTTGTAATGACAGATGATGCGAAATTTGAAACACAAAATAAGATAACAGTAAACAGAGCAGAGAGAATAACGGGACAGATATTGAGAACCTTTAAACGAAGGGATAGAAATGTAATTATTCCTCTACTGAAAACCCTGATCATACCAAAATTGAAAACTGCTAGGTCCTAACATCCCCATATAAAAAAGAAGACATTAGACAGCTGGAAGGGATCCAGAGAAACTTCACAGCCAAGATGAATGAATGCAAAGAACTAAATTACTGGGAAAGGTTGCTCGAACTAGACCTATATTCACTGGAAAGGAGAAGAGAGAGATACACCATTATTTACACTTGGAAAATAATGGAGAAACTAGTCCCTAATCTTACTCTGAACCCTATAACTCCCCAAACAACGGTGGAAAGTAGAAACGGTAGACTGTGTCGTATTCCCAAATTGAAGGCGAGACAGGGAACATCCTTAACCCTGAAAGAAAATAGTTTTGTAGTGAGAGGACCAAAACTGTTTAATCAGTTGCCCAAAGCCCTAAGAAACACGAAGGGAGTTGCAGTGGATATCCTCAAAAGAAGACTAGACGCCTGGCTCAGAACAATCCCCGATGAGCCGGGCGTACCTGGCTATGTGAGGTGGAGAGCGCAAGAATCCAACTCGAGAGGCCAACTCGAGAGGAGGGGCGACAAGCTTGACCCTCGCGAAATGAGAAATCATCGCGCGAAACCTTTGTAAGGTTGTACGATTATTTATATATATATATATATACCGTATATATATTATATATATATATATATATATATATATATATATAATCTGCATAAGTGAATATATATCGTATCTAAGTAAAGAAATTCTAATAAAAAAATAGACATTTTGGTAATTTGAAAATAAAATTATTGTTTAAAATTGTTTAAAAAAAATATATGCAGATTTTGGTCGATCAACTAAATATCTTTTGATTGCACTTATTCTGCACGCGGGTTCGTTTGTGCGGGATGGTGTTTCTGCTTATTCACTCGGATGGCCTTTCAATTGTATACGCACAATTTTCTCGGTTTACTTGAAACTCGCTTTAAATTTCAAACTTTGTGTTAATTTACCCTCAGCTTACAAGAGAGGCCTATTGCAAGGTAACATAGAAACAACACACTCCCTCGTATAAAGTTTACTTAGTTTCGTTGAAAATGGGACATAAATTCAAAAGAATTTTACAGATGTGCAGTTACAAATTTTTGGCCAAAAACAAAATTCAAATTTCAAATTTTTTTTGCAGTTATTTAGATTAGGTCGCAAAGGGTTTATACAGAGGGATTTTATTTATGTATGACTCTAGAAGTAGCACTTAATTCAAATTCCTTAACATAAGTTTACTTACAAAAATTTTGGAAATTTAGTCTTAAAAGCTCTGTGCGAGTTCCGCAGACTTTTCAGAAAAAAGTCCGCCAATTAAATTTTCACAAAGTTTTCAAAAGTCCTGCGCGAACTCCACAGATTTCCTCTGGAAACAAGATCACCACCAGATATTTGCTCAACACAAAAAACTGTAAAATTATTCTTTGAGGAACATAGTATTCAGCAAACTTATAAGTTAAAATTTGACATGTAAACAATAATTAAATTCAAGGAACTTTTCACAAGGTTCTTTTTGCCGACTAACATTAAACTCTTGAAACCAAGTTCGCGTGAAACAAGGAGATTCAAATTTTTCGAACGACAGAAACAATTTTACAGTCGGCTTATAAAATCAAACAGCGCCACAGATTTCAAAATATTTAAAGCCATGTCAACTTTAGAGGACAGAACTACAACTACCTTATAAATTTAAATTACACCTTAAGATTACAAGGACTCCGCCTTACAGTACCCTGAATGACCTATCAAAACCATCTTCATTACATGACGTCATTCATACGAAAGTTTTATCCGTACAAAATGAAAGAATGAGTTTTCCTTTCCCTTTACTGGGTGTTACAAGAATCACCTTTTCGAGCTAAAAAAAGCTCTTCCCTTTCCTTAAAAATCAATCTAAAATTAAAGTAATTGCCTCGAAACCACCTGTTCTTCTCAACTTTGTATTTTCCGCTAGATGTAACCAAATCCACCTCTCCTTCAGCAGACTACAAGAATAAATTCCAACGGACCTTGTGGTTTATTTTAACAAGTCGGTTCGAAATCAGTTTCAGAAAATTAAAATACATAACAAAGAGAAAATAAACCACATTACATCTGCACTTGATCAAATTTCCCTTCCCTCGAACAGAGAGAAGGATTTCAAGACCATACATTAAATCTCCACTACAAGACTGACCCGTGAGGTCAAAATGCGGTGAGGAACCAATATTAAAATCCAACGAATTTTAAACAATTTTATTCACTTAATCCCTCCCGTTTCTTTAGTTTTTAACACTGCATTGGAAATTAGAGCAAAAATGGAACCTATTAACTTTCTTCAATAACAATAATCTAAACCACTTTGCTTCAAAGATTTAAACAACAACAAAATATTAAAACTAAAATTTTTATTCATATTTTGGTATGAGATTTACAAATTTGCCGTTACAACACTGTTTACTGCACTAAATTATTATCAACAAAATTCATTTTCTAATACGAAACAAAGGTTTGTAAACCTAAAAATAAAACAAAAATGTTGTTGAAACATTTATTTTTGTTTGAGTAAATAAAATATTTTTCTCCTGTGTGAGTTTTCCGAACTAAAATTGGTCTCACGGGAGTGTAACCTTTTTTGTTTTGAATAAACCATATACTCGTAAATAAGGCAATGATGGCTTAATAATTCACTTAGAAAATTCAAAATTTTTCAATACTTCTTTTAATCTTTTACTGCACACTTAATATTTTGTTAACATCAACATATACGAAACAATGGAAAACATATCAACCCGATTTTCTTTTAATTCAAAAGAAAACTGAAAATAGTAAAAAAAATCAGAAATTTTTATTTTTAAACAAATTTTCATTAAATATTTTTTTAAATTTACTTCCGCATTATTACTATTATTATTATTATTATTATTATTATTATTATTATTATCAATCGTGGGTTGTCGCTCTGCATGTAATAAAATATTTTTATTTTGCGAAATAAGTAGAAAATTGCTTTTGTTATGGCGTAATGAGACCCAAGTCCTCTTCGAACAAATGAGTAGGTATTTGTAAGAATGGCGGTGTATTTTTCAGGTTGAAAATGAAAATTTTCGTCTCGATTGCCTCATTCTACTGTGTCTTTGTAGTTGTTGAAACGAAACGCTTCAGTAACGTATAGCAACTTTAATAATACCGGAAACTTCTTCAGAGTAACAACAACTACAGAATTACCAATTTTAGAGTTTTCATGGAATGGTTTACTTTCACGCTCGTTACGCTCGATCCAGTTTCTCACCCGTTATGTTTACTTCATTTCTTCGGCTCTCATCCTGCTTCTCGTAATTGAATGAAATTTCGCTTTACATATTTATAGAAAGGTCTTCATCAGTGTTTCATTATTTTTTTAACGTGATGCAATTGCCATTTCCACTTTACTTCAAAAATAGTCGGAAAACAATACTGAGAGCCGCTCTAAAAAAAAAACTTATCTGTGTCTACTTTAGAACGGAAAAAACGACTAATATAAAGTATTTAAAGAGTGCATTATTTAGTAGGTCGAACGTTCATTGAGAGTTAAGTGAAAGATTTTCTTGAATCCCTGGAAATGGGTTGGGACCTTTTAAAAAACAACATTTTTGATCGACGGGAGAAATTCCTAAATCGTCGATAAATTTTTCTCGAATGAAACATTTCTCGACAAAACACGCCGAAGCATAAAATGATCTGCAGCACCATCTATTCTAAATTAATCAAATATGATCTAATCTAACTCAATTCAACCTAACCTAATCTAACCCATCCTAACCTAACTATACAGAACCTACATTTACAAACACTACTATAAGAAATTTGCTAGACGGTACAAAATTCACTTTTTAACAAGATGCTTTTCTAAGTACCACCATTAAGGAAGAAAGGTGGTACCATCGAGCGAAAACCGTAGGGAGGGTAATGTAGTGTTAAATTTTGAATTTTCAGTTTTATCTAAGTGTTATATAATTTTGACCTTGTATGTTATCGTAAATAATTTGAAATTTACCCGGACGGCAGTTTGGATAGCCTGCAAACCCGCAGACGGAAAAGTTGTGGGTTATTCATCTACAACTAATATTACTTTTGTAAACATTATCATCAAATTAATTAGGAATTTGAAAGCTGCGTCTTTATAACCCTTTCGTGTACCATCTAAAAGAGCTCTGCGTGGTTCGCGTACCACAGCTTGGGAATCACGGAGCAAGTATAGTTTACGTCCCCCTGTGGTGCCTAGTGTAGTTTACGTTCCCCTACATTATCCTAGTGTAGTTTGCGTTGTCCAACTTTGTCCGCGTATACCTAATCAAATAAAACGTTAAAACTAACGAAAATATTACGACTTAACCTAACCAATCGTCAATTTATAGAGGTTAAAACTAACGAAAATATTACGACTTAACCTAACCAATCGTCAATTTATAGAGGTTAAAACTAACGAAAATATTACGACTTAACCTAACCAATCGTCAATTTATAGAGGTTAAAACTAACGAAAATATTACGACTTAACCTAACCAATCGTCAATTTATAGAGGTTAAAACTAACGAAAATATTACGACTTAACCTAACCAATCGTCAATTTATAGAGGTTAAAACTAACGAAAATATTACGACTTAACCTAACCAATCGTCAATTTATAAACGTTAAAACTAACGAAAATATTACGACCAAGGATGGGAAACTGATAAATTTTTAAGTCCAGTTTCCGATTTCAGTTTAAATTTGCAAAAACATCGATTTCAGTTTCGATTTAAGATTTTAATTTTTCTTCGATTTGAGTTTATTTTTCGATTCAAGTTTTATGTTTTTCGGTTCGATTCAATTTAAATTTCGATTCCAGTTTTTTTTTCAGATTTCTTTAAGAATTTCCTCGTACTATTTATATTATTTTTGGGGGGATACCCTATTGACAAATTCAGATTTAATTTTATATTTGTATTTGCATTCGATTTCTGTTTTTCAAAGAAAGAATTTGCTTTAGTAACTATCTTTACTTTTGTATGATTAACCATGTAAGCATCAATAGCCAACTGAATCAACACGAAACACTCATCTTTTTTTTTTTTATTCGCTTCGTTTCTTTCACATAAAGTTTTATTTAACAAAAACTTTCATTTCGAAATGTTTTATTAATTCACACACTTTTTAAATTTTAAAGCACACGACATGTATAAAATATACAGTATAAATAATATTATTAGAAAGGGAAATAAAACAATTAAATGCACCTCTGTTTATTATATACAAAATACAAATACCTTGGAAACTCACGTGTTAAAATTAGAGCGAACAGTTAAAATAGTGTCAATGTTTTCGGGCAACAAATTGTTTCTTTGAGGACTTAAAATCAATCTGAAAAGAGAAAAAAGTCGTTCCACATCGAATTAAAGGATAAATGGATATTTTAAATCCATACAAATGTTAAGTCGCAAAAAAAAGGAAAATAATTCACGTTATTTATATTTTTTTTCAATCGAAATGCTCCTCAAAATTGAAACGCAAAACTGTTATTTTTAATCTATTCGAATTCAGATTTCAGTTTTTGATTGTTTTTTTAATTTCAGTTTGAATTTCGATTTTAGTTGTCAGAGTTTTTTTCAGTTCGAATTTTTTTCGATTTCAGTTCATAAAATAATATCGGTTTTATCAGTTTATCGATTCCAGTTCGATTCAGTTTCCCATCCCTGATTACGACTTAACCTAACCAATCGTCAATTTATAAACGTTAAAACTAACGAAAATAGGATCAATAAAAGAAAGCCACCCCCAAACGCGTCGGGGGTGGCTTTCTCTTATTGACACAATTCGGGGGTGGCTTTCTCTTATTGACACAATTCGGGGGTGGCTTTCTTTCACTGATCTGCAAGTTATTTACGTAGGTAGGTTATTTAGGTTAGGTCTTGTACTTGTATTTAGGTTAGGTCTTTACTTTAGTGATTTTGGGGGGTGGCATTGTTTACTAGAAACTTTTGGGGGTGGCTTTCTTTCAGTGATCCCCAAAATAATACGACTTAACTAGTAGTATTAACGACTGACTACTGGGGAGTAGGACGAACTACTGGGGGAATAGGATTAACAACTGACGGAGAAGGATTAACAACTGACGCAGCAGGATTAACTACTGGCGGAGTAGAATTAACTACTGGCAGAGTAGTGCTAACAACTGGTTGGGTAGGATAAATTACTGATTGGAGAGAGAGAGAGAGAGAAACCTTTTTAAAGTGAAACGTGTGTGAAGAAAACCAAAAAGAACTGAATCCATGAAAAGGAAATTATTCTTACAATAGCTTTAATTCCCTTTCAAACACAGGAAAGAAGTGGAACCTTATTGCTCTTTCATGTGTCGGAGATTGATGAGAGAGAGAGAGAGAGAGAGAGAGAGAGAGAGAGAGAGAGAGAGAGAGAACGGAAAATGGAACCTTATTGCTCCCTCATGCGTGGGAGATTGATGAGAAAGGAAGAGAGAGAAAGAGAAAACGCTTCTTCATATTCATGACTGGTTGTGTTAAATGTCACTTTTCTTCATTTATTCATTAAAAAAATGAAGTCGCGGGGAGTGGAGGGCTGTTTGATTCTACCCATCTGTCTGTCTCTCATGAGAATTTAAATTCTGTACCGATTCATCGATTTGTTGTACCTGGTATTCCATGCATTAAAACCAAGATCACCCTCTCATCTATTGTTAGTTTCGTAGCCATCCCCAACCTAAAAAAAATATATATATATTATAGTCACCACTGAAAATTCCTATGATGCGCGACTTTTGCGCCACCCTATATATATATATATATATATATATATATATATATATCACACACACACACACAGTGTTGTGACAATTACTTTTTTTGTAACTAATTACAGTTACTAGTTACTGACTCAAATAAGTAACAAATTACTTCAAGAGTTGCTTTCGACATTTTTTCTGGTTTAGTGAGCATCTGATCCTGATAAAAGTACTTTTTCCGTATTTGCCAAGATTGTTCATTTGTTTCAAAATGATTGTGATTTGACGAATAAACAAGAAGATTTTATCATATTAGCATTTTATATATGTGTTATTACTAAACTTTGCACTGTGCGCAAAGTATACATCAAACAACGCTTGTGAAAAAGATTAACTACTAACTTTTTGCCCTCACAGAAAACAGTAATTGGTAAAAGTTAGAAATATTCATGATTTCTTCTAACAAATTACATCACAGCCCTCTCTCTCTCTCTCTCCTCTCTCTCTCTCTCTCTCTCTCTCTCTCTATAATATATATATATATATATATAATATATATATATATATATATATATCCTTAAACTATTAAAAAAAAAACGACAATTCCTTCCATTTTCTGTTTCTGTTTTACCCACAATGTTTCAACCAACAAAACAAAGGGGGGTAGGGGTAATGGGGGAGAGGGGTGGGGAATAATGAGGGAGGGTGGTTATGCAACAAGGGGGAGTTAGCCCACTAAATTGCATAAAGGGGGGTGAAGGGAATAACCTGCCCCCAAAGGGGTAACCCTAACGTGTCCTCGCCGTAGGCGAGTTTGCGAAGCACAAGCAGAAGGCTTGTGTATATAATATATATACGTATGTATATATATATATATATTATATATATAATTTTCTGTAATTTTTAAGATTACATGAAAAAAAGCTTAATATAAATTTATGGTTAACTAAAAGCGTTTTGTGTGATTCATCCAAATTCTCGTGTCTGTGGTAAGAATTAAACTCGGTCGGTAAACATTAGAGTTTTTACTCATAAAACTCGCTTACATAATCTTCAATGCAAATTTTGCGAGGTTAATTCAACTAATAATATACAAAGGAATGCAAAGAAATACAAAGGACACCAAACAGCAACAAAGTGGTTGATCACTACGAGGCTGTCTGTTTAAGGAGGGAGGTTAAAAGATAGAAGAAAATTTAAATAAAAATAAAAATTTTAAAGCAAAACAAAGAAGTGAGGTTGAAAAACAGGAGGGAAATTTAAAGATAAATGAAAATTTTAAAGCAAACTGGAGAGAATCCGAGTGAAAATTCTTCATTAATTTTATGAGCTGACAAATGCTTCTAACTGAGGGTTTAAAGGCAGTGATGGAAATGGGGGGACACGCGGGTACACGGTGTGTACCTACTTCTCAATTTGCAGTTGTAACTGATGGTGCATCAGTAATGGTAGGACCAAAATCAGGGGTTGCAAAACTATTTCTTGATGACTTATATATAAGTCATCATTATATATATATATATATATATATATATATATATATATATATATATTTATAATAGCGGAACGACCCGGCGTTGCACGGGTGGAAGTTGAACGCTTGCAGAGAACCCGCCCTCGTGCGGGAAGCAGAAACATCCCGCTGTACTATTAATTTCACTTGGCATTCAATAATTTTCCCGTAGGTTTCGATTAATTTTAGCAACTTTTGCCTAATAATTTTTTCTTTCGAGGTGCCGTTTCCATATTTTAGGGTGACACAGACAGACAGACAGCATATTATATATATATATATATATATATGATGAATAAAACCACGAAGGAAAGGAAACACAAAATGGTGCTCAAGCGCTTTCCACTAATGACATCCTCAGGAACACTGAAGTACATAAAAAGGTTAAGCCTATATATAGGTTACAGAAAGAAAAAAAGAAAAAATAAATAACATACATACACACACACATATATATATATATATATATATATACATACATATCTATATATACAAATACATACATACATACATACATACATACATACATATATATACAATAAACAGAGAAGTACAAATAATAAAAAATTAAAAATTAAAACCTTAAAGGATTACCAGTGAGGCGTACAGATTTGTAAGGAAAAATATCGATTTTTAGCACAAGATCAAATGGATTATAAAATACAAATTTATACTGGAACTCTGCCCGGGTTTTAACACACTGCTGCCTATGGTCAGGTTTCGATATATATAAAAAAAAAAATGCAAATTAAAAGTTAATCGATTTTTAGCACAAGATCAAATGGATTATAAAATACAAATTTATACTGGAACTCTGCCCGGGTTTTAACACACTGCTGCCTATGGTCAGGTTTCGATATATATAAAAAAATAAAATGCAAATTAAAAGTTAATAAAGTAGAAGACAAGTTTACCAAAGATTTAATGTTTTACCCTTCTTATCTAAATCTGTTTTAAAGGAATTCAACATAACAGGATCGAGTTGAAAAAGACCTTTGCTTATGTTGAAGTTATTTGAAAGTTGGATAATGGCAGACTCAAGAATATTTCTATTAACAATGTTGCTTGAATGGAATAAAACTGAAGCATTATTCCAATCAATACAGTGGGCTAACTCTGAGAAATGGACAAAAAGGGCACTGGACAACTGTCCTGTTCTAACGGAATATTGATGCTGTTTTATACGTGTGTGCAAATCCTTTCCCGTCTGACCTATGTAAAAGGAATCACATTGTTTACAACCAATTTTATAGATAATGCTGAATTATTGGTAGGGCTATTTTTTACTATGATATTTTTCACAATATTGTTATATGAAAATACTACATTAATATCCAAAAGTTTAAGTACATTAGCAATGCCTAAAAAGCCCGGGAAAAATGGAAAAATCAACGGTATTGGAAGTGATTTGTGTTATCCATCTGCGTTTATGGAATCTTGTCTCAACAAGGCAAAACGAACTTTCTATCGTGTCAATATTAACACTCGTACTTTGTCAAAAAATATTTAGTACTTCCATTTTTCCCGGGCTTTTTAGGCATTGCTAATGTACTTAAACTTTTGGATATTAATGTAGTATTTTCATATAACAATATTGTGAAAAATATCATAGTAAAAAATAGCCCTACCAATAATTCAGGCATTATCTATAAAATTGGTTGTAAACAATGTGATTCCTTTTACATAGGTCAGACGGGAAAGGATTTGCACACACGTATAAAACAGCATCAATATTCCGTTAGAACAGGACAGTTGTCCAGTGCCCTTTTTGTCCATTTCTCAGAGTTAGCCCACTGTATTGATTGGAATAATGCTTCAGTTTTATTCCATTCAAGCAACATTGTTAATAGAAATATTCTTGAGTCTGCCATTATCCAACTTTCAAATAACTTCAACATAAGCAAAGGTCTTTTTCAACTCGATCCTGTTATGTTGAATTCCTTTAAAACAGATTTAGATAAGAAGGGTAAAACATTAAATCTTTGGTAAACTTGTCTTCTACTTTATTAACTTTTAATTTGCATTTTATTTTTTTATATATATCGAAACCTGACCATAGGCAGCAGTGTGTTAAAACCCGGGCAGAGTTCCAGTATAAATTTGTATTTTTATAATCCATTTGATCTTGTGCTAAAAATCGATTAACTTTTAATTTGCATTTTATTTTTTTATATATATCGAAACCTGACCATAGGCAGCAGTGTGTTAAAACCCGGGCAGAGTTCCAGTATAAATTTGTATTTTTATAATCCATTTGATCTTGTGCTAAAAATCGATATTTTTCCTTACAAATCTGTACGCCTCACTGGTAATCCTTTAAGGTTTTAATTTTTAATTTTTTATTATTTTTACTTCTCTGTTTATTGTATATATATGTATGTATGTATGTATGTATGTATTTTATATATAGATATGTATGTATGTATATATATATATATATATATGTGTGTGTGTATGTATGTTATTTATTTTTTCTTTTTTCTTTCTGTAACCTATATATAGGCTTAACCTTTTTATGTACTTCAGTGTTCCTGAGGATGTCATTAGACGAAAGCGCTTGAGCACCATTTTGTGTTTCCTTTCCTTCGTGGTTTTATTCATCATAAATATTTTTTACGTGTTACTTTCGTGAAATAATTTTCATATATATATATATATATTAGTGGTGGACCGGATGTCAGTTTTTCAACATCTGCGGATGCGGATTCTTTAATTTCAATATCCGCGGATGCGGATGCGGATATTTAGTTAATCTATCAATATAATATAGAATTATGAATATATGACATAATTTTTCAAATTTCGTGATATTACTATTATGGCAGGCAATGCATAAGAATTAAAATTAATATTAATGTTTTCATTATGATAAAAATAATAACTTTCTCAAGAGTTTCAGCCACAGTGGAGTACGCACACCGGCACAGGCAGTGTTTGTTGATTTAATGGTATTTATATTTTGAGGTTTATATATTTGTTTGTTCATTAATAATTAATATTTTACATGAACTGTGCATGACTGGGCCTTATAAGCTACTTTATAAGCTAATAATTGTAAATTGCATAATTTATTAGAGGTAATATCCGCATAACATCCGCAGTTAGAAGTGTGGATGCGGATTTTAAAAATGATGCTGATGCGGATATCCGGTCCACCACTAATATATATATATATACTGTATATATATATCGGGTTCACAAAAAAAAAGGGAGACCTTTTAAATCCTTCATATCTCGGCAAATACGGTACATAGAACCATGAAATTTTAGTATATTAGTACTAGGTAATTTTATGGTTTGTGTGCCATCTTTTAGCATTTTAGCTGAGAAATTGGATTTATGGCGAATATTCCAGAAAAATCTTGCTAATCATAGGTTCAAGTTGATAATTAAAGCGATTTTAATTAACGTAAGCCAACTGCAGGAGGTTTGGACAAGCTTTTCAAGAAAATCGATAAAACAGGAGATATCAAAAGAATACCAGGTAGCAGTATTAAATTTGGCCACCAAACAGTCCTGCTTCAAATCCTGTCGATTACGGCCTTTTGGAAAATTTGTCACAGAGAATTTATCGGGTCAAAGTAAGAAATGTCGCTCATTTACGACAGCTTCTTCTGGAAAAATAGGATGAGCTACCACAAGAACAAATCAATAAAGCCATAGATGAGTTCCGTCCTAGACTAAAAAAGGTTGTAGAAGTTCGTGGTAAACATATCGAGCAGTTTTTTTAACATCAAGGTAGCACCATATATGAGTACTTTGTAACTTTTTATCTGTACATGCAATACAGTAGTAGTGTAAATGGAGAATTTCCAGTGGCATAAAGAAATGTTCAATAAATCCGTAATTTTCATTAGTTTTCTAATAGGAAATTTACTTAGTTGTAGGGTGTGAAAAAATATTGAAATCTGACCATAACTTTGAATTTTACAGCCAAAGTTCGAGGTCTTCCTTTTTTTGCCGACCCGATATATATATATATATTATATATATATATATATGGAGATTTTTAAAAATTAAAATTTTTGTCTAATTAAAAAAAATTAAAATTTTGTTTGCTGCATCGTAAATGCATCGCGTGAAAAGCGTGCTAGAGCTCCGCCCCATTTTATGACGTGTCTATGATAGAGCTTCGCCCCATTTTATGACGTGTCTATGATAGAGCTTCGCCAATTTTATGACGTGTCTATGATGTCACTATCTTTCAACCAATCCGGAATACAGAGGCCTCTAGCGGCCTCAGATGACCTCAGAGGCCGATGCCACATAGCCTATATTCTTTCCCGGCTTCAGTTACCCCTATCCTCAAAGTCTCGTCCAAATCTGGCCAGTGGTTTGGCCGGCCATAAGCAACAAAGTTCTTCGACCGTCACAAATATTAGTAATATATATATATATATATATATATATATATATATATATATATATGTGTGTGTGTGTGTGTGTGTGTGTGTGTGTGTGTGTGTGCTCCTTTTTCCAAGCGTGTACCTAGTTCCTAAAACCCATTTCCATCACTGCTTAAGGCAAGATAAGCATCTAGTCTCTTTTTAAAGGACTCGACCAGTTTGGCTTGCAATCCATTTAACAAATTTTAACTATACGATTGAAGAAAAAATGTTTAGCTTCATTCGAATTAAAATGCTTACTCACTAATTTTAGACCATTACCGCGAGTTCAACCTGTATTTCTGAAGGTGAAATATTTTTCTGCACTAACGTTATCAAAGCCTTTAATCATTTTAAACACCTGGATTAAATCTTCTCGAATCTGCCTTTTTCCAAATGAGAATAAATTCCAAATAGCACATGATTTGTTTCTAAGCCTGGAAATCATCTTAATAGTCCGTTGTTGCACTCTCTCCATTCTGTCTATGTCCTGTCGTAAATATGGGAACCAGAACTGAACGCAGTATTCCAGGTGGGGGCGTACTAAGGAATTATATAATGTTGGCATTGTTTTCTCCGATTTAAACTCAAATGATCTACCAATAAATCCTAAGATTCTATTTGCTTTTTTGACCGTTTCAGTACATTGCCTACTCGGTTTAAGAGTGTCGGCAACAATAATACGTAAACCTTTCTCTTTCATAACACTTGTTACTGTCTTGTTGCGCATAAAATACTTTTCTTTAACATTGTTTCTACCGTTTTACGCCCACTCGAGTAATTTATTAATATCTTCTTCAATCTGCAAACGTGCTGCCGCTGATTTTCTTTGTCACCCCTAGTTTGGTATCATCCGCAAATTTTGAAATTATAATGTTAACTCCCATGTCGATGTCATTGATATAAATAATAAAAAGAACTGGTCCCAGATGCCTGAGGCACGCCGGTAGTTATACTTCTCCAGTTAGACGTTTTGCCATTAATGACCACTCTTTGTTTATGTCCGCTAAGCCAATTTTCAATCCATTTGAGAACATTACCATCAATTCCGTGAGAATGAAGTTTACCTAATAATCTCCTATGGAGTACTTTATCAAACGCCTTTGGAAAATCGAAATATATAACATTTACTGCTTTATTCTCGTCATATATATTTACAATTTCCTTAAAAAAGCCGAGCAAGTTAGTAAGACGTCGAAAGCCGTGCTGAGAATCTTTAATTAAATTATTCATTTCTAAGTGATTAACTATTTTGTCCCGAACGATTGTCTCCATAAGTTTACTAACTACTGAAGTCAGCCTAATGGGACGATAATTTCCTGGAAGCGGTTTGTGCCCTTTTCAAATATTGGCGTATTTAAATATTTCGCATATGAGTGGACCAATAGCCAGCGAAACTACTTTTTTATTCATAGGTAACATAATTATAGAATTCCTTCAGGTTCGATTTAATTTGGTTCACTATATCGGGTGGCCACAAAAAACTTTACTTAATTCAAAGTTTAATAACTGCAACAATTCAAAACTTATGCGATTGAACTTTGGCACACATTAACAGATGGTTATAATCTATAATTGCTGGAATTTTCAAATATGTAGGTTCTATAGTTTTGTTACAGTGAACAATTTAAAAGCATATGTCTAAAAATAGCATGCCGAAGAAAATGAATTTGAACTGAACAAAATTTACTTAAACAAATGGTCAATGTGACCACCTCCCTGTTGGTAAACTGCCCTCAATCGCTTCTTCCACGAGGAGATGCACTTTCGAACCTCATCTAAGGTGATATCCTCCCATGCTCTACTGATTTTCTCCTTAAGTTCATCTTCGGTGAATTTGTCTTTCTGGCTGCCGTAAACCTTCACCATGAGGGAATCCCATACTGAATAGTCCATCGGATTACAGTCGGGAGACTGAGGCGGCCATTCATCCTTTTTGATGAAATTAGGGGTCTCTTGCTCTAGATGATTTTGGGTCGCTCGGCTTGTATGGGCGGGTGCCCCATCTTGCTGGAAAATGTAGGCCTCATCAGGATACAGCTGACGACAATCAGGAAGTAACCCATTATCTAACAGGTTGATGTAGCGCTCAGTTAACTTTAGTTTCGTTTGTGGCAATAAAATGAATTCGTGTTTTCCCCTTCCATGAAATTCCCGCCGATGCCATTACTTTTCTGCTGAATCGTGAGGTTTCATGATAAAGCCTGGAGGGAGGAATGTCCTTTTTCCTTGAACCATAAACCCTGTCATTTTGCCTGTTTTTGGCCACCTCCTACGTGAAATCCTTTTCGTCTGTAAACACAACTTTTTGCACGTCTTCAGCTGAGTAGCGTTCATATCGGGATTTACAGCGGGTCTTTCTACGCTGTCTTACATTCTGATCACGCCGAGAAACTCAAATTCTCTTGTAGGCCTTCAATTTCAAACGTTTTACAATCCCTTGTACAGAGGAGCGAGAAATCCCATGGTCGTACGCAATCTGTCTCTGGGAGCGATGAGTTCCTGGTGTATTCTCCTGGGATTGAATCAGTTCCTCCACGGCAGCCTTATTTTCTTCTGTTGAAACACTTTTGGGCCTGCCGCTGCCGGGTTTTCTAGCTGTTGATCCAGTATCCTTTATCTCTTCTTATTAAGTTATAAACACTTTGACGAGTCCAGTTCTTTGCGGGAATTCTCGGACAATCCTATTTCCATTCCAACCTTTTTCCTTGACACATGCTTCTATGATGGCTTTATCACTTTTACTTAACGTCATGCTGGCGGGGTTTTAGCGGAAAAATAAAAGAAAGCAAATTCACATTAGGTTTAGCCTACGCCAGCGCGCGTGTCATACTACGCTACATTAGGTTTAGCCTACGCTAGCGCACGTACGTGTCAGATGCACACCAGGCATGCTATTTTTAGACATATGCTTTTAAATTGTTCACTGTAACAAAACTATAGAACTTACATATTTGAAAATTCCAGCAATTATAGATTATATGCATCTGTTAATGTGTGCAAAATCTCAATCGCATAAGTTTTGAAATGTTGCAGTTATTAAACTTTCAATTAAGTAAAGTTTTTTTGTGGTCACCCGCTATATAGTATAACCTATATATAATAAGTTCTTTGCTTCGCGTTCTCAATAACATGTATGCATTTTCATCAGAGAGATTATTTTTTCTTTAAATTTGAAATACGGGTTCCTTTTTAACATTAAACTACAGGGTGTTTCAGGTCGACCCTAGAAACATGGAAATTGGCGGAATTTGTAGTTTGTATTTGGTATTTGAAATTTGTCATAGTAATTCCGTAACTAAAAAATGTAATGACATGAACATGTAGAACCTATCTTGTATAGTATTGTATGTAAACAATAATAACAATAAAACAACATATTACACTTCGTCGCTTCTTATAGGGTCGACCTGAAACACCCTCTTTAATTTCAAATGTTATTTCCTATAATCACTGTTGGAGACGTAATCTCTACAGGGATATTAATTATATCTAGGTCTGTACTTAGAACTAAATCTCGAATATTGAGATCTTTAGTGGGAGCCTTGATCATTTGAAAAAGTGAACTTTCGACCAAACTCTAGTACTGTACAATCGACGACTGGAATTATGATAGATTGTAAAGGGCCACCTCACTTTCAGCAAAGTAAATTAAGATCTCCCATATTATCGCATCATGTTCGCTACTTACACCAACAATTAGTTCCTGAATTCTATTATTGTTGTCTACAGTTTGAGAGAGAGGCCTATATAACAGACCTATAATAATTAACGTCTTATTAATCTCATTAATCTCAAACGGAAGTCGCATTTATTGTATCTATTTTATGAGATGTAAAATGTTTTGTTTGAATTTTTAGTTAAATATTTGTATATTTTTTACTACAAAATAGAAAGTGAGGTTTATACAAATTAAAAATGTTAGCTAGCCTAGCCTACGACTCCATTAATTATGTCTAATTTTAATTTATAATGCCAGCAATTACATGTTTTATTGGAAAGTTTATTGTATTATTTTTTATATATTTTTTTTAATAAAAGATTTTACCTGGACGCTGAATTTGTTTTGTGATAATTCTTTAATCTTATCACTTATTATTTAGGTGTAATAGTACAGTACATGATGATTCAAATTTCAAGGTGTATTTTTGAAATTTTACATGTATAATCCACCTAAAATCCACAAAAAAACCCAGGTTCAGAGTAAGATTAGGAACTAGTTTCTCCATTATTTTTCAAGTGTAAATAATTGTGTATCTCTCTCTCCTCCTTTCCAGTGAATATAGGTTTAATTCGCGTAACCTTTCCCAGTAGTTTAGTTCTTTGCACCCCTTGATCTTGGCTGTGAAGCTTCCCTGAATCCCTTCTAGTTGTCTAATGTCTTCTTTTTTATATGGGCATGTTAGGACCTGCTCCTGGTCTTCCCGTGTACCCCCCTTTTCCTGGTGTACGCATATATTTTTTTCTATCCTTTTATATTTCATGAATGGAAAATTAAAATCACCACAGAAAAAAATATTTGGGGTTGGAGACTGTAGATCTTTTATCCAGTTTCTTACCTCTGTAACGGAATCAGAGAATTTTGAGGTTGGAGTGTTCGGGGGTCTGTACATTACAATTAGTACCATATATAATTTTTCAACTGTTGCTGCTACACATTCTACGTAGCTGTTTGAGGTACTTATAGTCATTTCTGCCATATGCCTTTCGCGTGTGTAAATAGCACATCCTCCTTTACGTCTCACTGTTCTGTCGGCTCGGAGGATGTTATAGTTGTCAATTTGTATTTCTTTTTTGTCAACACAGAACTGGCAATCCTTTAGATGGGTTTCTGTGAGGCATGCAAAGTCTGCTCCGGTTTCTTGCATGAGTCCTTTCAGGTATAAAACTTTGTCCGGTGAATGATTTGATTTAAGGCCATGAATATTGGTTAGGATTAGTTTTATTTTTTCTCTATCATTTTCACATACATTCGATTCGTTTTCCAACAGTGGTGCCGGTTTCGTTGTCTTGTGGTCCTCCGAGAATTTGCCTCTCTTTATCTTTGTCGGTACCCGTTGTCCCGATAACACATGAAGTGGCTTTGTGCGTGCCTTCTGTCCGGCTCTCGGATTCCTATATTTGTCAGCTGACTTTGTATTTGCTGGATGGTATTTAGCAGCTGAATCGTGTTGGCTACGTCTAAAAAATTGGTAGCCCTCTTTGATGTTCGTTTTTCCTGTTCACCAGTTGCGTTTCCTTTGAGGGTGTGGTAACGACATTTTTGTCCGTATTTGCACCCCATATCTTGCATAGGTGATGCAGACAGTAATGTGGTGGAACTTGCACTTTTTTTCAAATTTGCAATATCCTCTTGTATAATGTGTGTTGCATAATGTGGGATGTGCATAGATGCATTGCCCAATGCCCATCCCGACATCTGCAGTACCCTTTTGCGTAGTATTTACAAATGGTATTTTCTACCCTTCTTCTTCTTGTTATCTGGTTATCTTCTATGTTCTTAATTTTAATATTACCATTATTTTTCTTTGGCTGTTTATTTCTTACGTTTTTATTTTTTATCTTTTTATCATTTTGTTCGTTGGGCAGTTTTACTACCTCGCAATTTTTACGTGTCTCTTTTCTTTTATCTATGTCTTCATTCTGTATTATATTGTTATTCATTATTATATTGTTATTCGTTATTTCGTCTTCTCTCTCATCCACCCGAATTTTCATTGGAACATTTTCAGACTCTTGTTTCCCCATTTTCCCCCCTTTTCTGTAACACTCGAATTCGCTTTCTCCACTTCTTTAAATACCGCAAAGGAGTTTACAGTCTGTGTACATGCGTCACACAGAAATTTGACTCCTGCGATCTGTTTAGCGTTCGAGACGAGGGATATTTTCCTATCATTCCAATTCATGCAAATAAAGTCGTGCAATTTTTGACAGAAATCGCATCTTATTGCTGCCTTTTCAGTTGTTTCCAGATTACACAAATTGCAGATTAAGTGAGAATTTGGACCCATGGTCATGCTATTCATTAATTAGCGTAAAAAGAAATACACCCACAAATTATTTTTTTTTCCCCCTTTCTTTCTCTTTTCTTTCCTTTCTATGGTCGCAAGGGTTTTCTGACCTTTGCGTTTTATGACCTTTTTCCTGCCTTGTTTCAAAATTTCTCGAATGCCAACCGTATTACGGTTTAAATATATACGTTAAACTGGTGATAATTTATGTAAACTGTATTGCACTTTCTTACTTGTAATGAATTTCATTTTGATTTATATGCACGGATTCACTGATACTTTATACACTTTCGGGTGTAAACAAAATAAACCGCCGAGTAGTTTATTCCCTTCTTTTTTTGGGTGTTAATACAGAGACACAACACGTCCGTTTCTCACAACGTACAAGCAAACACATATATATATATAGATATATAGATATATACCGGGTGTATGTGTATATATATATATATTTAACCTTTGGTTAGCTTCGGCCCGAATTGTTCATTCTGACGAAGGTCAAGCTTTTCAGTCCACCTTAGACCTACAGTTTAACGTGGAATCCGAACCACGCTCCATCAGCAGCCCAGCGTCTTAACCACTAGGCCACCTAGTGTACCCATTTATCTAACAACCACTTTCTTTATTGTGTGAAAGGATGAAAGGCTGGGTTTTGCTGTGCGCCGGCTGCCGTCGGGTCTCGAACCCGGGGCCGATGGATTTGTAGTCAGCGACGCTAACCACTACACCACCGAGGCGAGATAAAAAATGAGGTACCTCCCAGGAACCGAACCCGGAATCATTCAATTGCTGGTCGGATATACTATCCACTACACCAAGGTCCATATATATATATATATATATATATATATGTTTGCTTGTACCTTGTGGGAAACGGACGTGTTGTGTCTCTCTCTGTATTAACACCCAAAAAAGAAGGGAATAAACTACTCGGCGGTTTATTTTGTTTACACCCGAAAGTGTATAAAGTATCAGTGAATCCGTGCATATAAATCATAAAGTGACATTCATTGCAAGTAAGAAAGTGCAATACAGTTTACATAAATTATCACCAGTTTAACGTATATAATATAAATCATTATAATCATACTTATATTATAAATCATTATAAATCATTAGTTAGACCCCATTTGGTGTACGCGATCCAATTTTGGAATTCGCATATGCGAAAAGATATAGACAAAATCGAAAGAGTTCAAAGACGAGCAACTAAGAAGATTCCGTCGCTTAGGTCGAAGTCGTAAGAGGATAGGCTTAAGGAGTTAAAATTGACTACACTCGAGACTAGGAGGCTAAGGGGTGATCTAATCCAGGTTTTCAAAATTATGAATGGGTTCGATAACGTAGATAGAGATAGCTTTTTCGAAATATCTCAATATAATAGGACTAGAAATAACGGGTGTAAATTGACAAGTAGAAGGTTCGAGACAGCAGTTGCGAAAAACTTTTTTACGCATAGATTGCTGGAATAGTTTGCCGGTAGAAGTAATTAGTAGCACGTCTATAAACATATTTAAAAATCGATTAGACGCATATGTTGATAGATTGGGTATAGTTTAAGGTAATAAAATTAAGGCTTTGTGGTTCGGAACCCACGTAAAATTGTAGGTCCCGTCCGCCACCACGGAGGACATGCACAATACACAATTACGAACACAGTTAGGTAGACCAGCCATGAGTGGATCCTAGGGTCTTTGTTGGTCTGAAACATTATAACATTATAACATATATATATATACTGGAGAGAGAGAGAGAGAGAGAGAGAATTTTGAAGTTCAACTTCATTCCAAAATGAATTTCCCTCCAACTGCGCTCATTTATAAAATGTAGGCATTAGAATGAAATAAAAAAGGTGACTGACTAAAATTCACATAAACTATTACTGAATCGCGAATAAAATAGAAAAAAATAGAAAAATTTAAATGTTTCGTTAAAAATTCAAGCAAAAACAAAAAAAAAAGCTTGGAATAGAAATTGAACCCGAAATCAATTAAAAAGTAAATCGAAACGAAACAGAAAGTCACTAATTATAAACAAACTTTAATTAAAAATGACGACGAGTAAAATTTTATTCAAAACTACAAACTAAAATATTAAGTAGGTGAAATTATGTGTGTTGATCCATGAATATTTCATAGGCGTAAACATAAATGAGAAATTACTCTTTTTCGAAGCTTTCCTTTTGAATGTCGTCGTCTCATTTGCATTTTCCGTTTTAATGATTCTCTTTGGCTCAAAATCCGTAATGGCCAGCTGTTACCGACGATTACCATTTGTCACACCTAAACTGTATACTCTTTAGTCATACAGTCATTATTCCTATACCGTAGACACGGCGCAAAGAGATGCGCATAGAGATGCGCCTCAGTGGTGTAGTGGTTAGCATCGCTTACTGCGAATCCATCGGCCCCGGGATCGAGACGGCAGGCGGTGTGCGGCAAAACCCAGCTGTTCATCCTTTCACACAATTAAAAAATTGGTTGGTAGATGAATGGGTACCCTGGGTAGCCTAGTGGTTAAACGCTGGGCTGCTGATCGGTAGGTTGTGAGATCGAGTCGGGCGAGGACTTTGTAATTTCTGACCGCCCGTGGTGGGGCGTGGTTCGGATTCCACGTTCAACTGTAGGTCTAAGGTGGAGTGACAAGCTTGACCTTCATGATAATGAACAATTCGAGCGGAAGCAAAACCAAGGTTAACCAAGGTTACGAATAAAATAAAGCTGAATTTTATGCAGTATTTATTACTTGCTTATTTTTGTTCTCTTCGAACAAATATTGAGGATTAACCTGCGACCTACCATTCTTAACTCATTTGTGGGATTTGATGAAGGAGAGAATTCCTATTCTTATCCTGGGCTCGTTAGTTTCCGATTGGATCAATCCTTAGTTTTTGTACATCTGTTTCAAACAATGTATTTGTATTATGAATCTTTATATCAGGTCTAAGGGGACAAAATACTGAATTGAAGCGGTCATTACTTAGTTTCGTTCATTTCTTTTGGGTAATGGTGCAATACCCATTCATTACGTAGTTTTTTTTTAAAAGGACAGATACTGTATTTCCATTGAAATTCATCTTCCATTATTTGCAAAAATGGTTTAGACATTTTTTTATATTTTTTTCCACTTTGTATTCTTCATCGAGAAATTTAAGAATGAATGTTTCTTTCGGGTTAATCTGTGCTTCACTCATTTTCTTTTAAAGTTTTTGTCCCACTTTAGTCTACATTTGTTTACGTAAAACAATCTATTTTCTTTAACGGAAGAGTGTTCTCACTTTCTTTCGACTTTACTCTGTTTTTGTTTTCTGAAGCCTATTTCATACTACAGGGTGATTCAAAAGTCAGGTTACATAGGGCTTTTCTGTTTCTTTGCAGGTAAATGAGTTATGAGATGTTATCGAAGGAGGAGCGCATTGATGTGATATTCCTAGCTGGCTGCGCGAGTGCATTGCCGTTAACGGTGGCCATATCGAACATGTGATGTGACTATTCCCCTGTATCATTACATAATACAGTACATCCCTATGTAACCTGACTTTTGAATCACCCTGTATATATTCCTATAATATTGACTCTCTTTCACTCTCTGTTGTCGATGTGGATGTGAAACTTTCTAGCTAATTTCTTTTACTTTTCCATTTATGAGTTACAAATAAGGTTTGCTTGAATTCAGATGGAATCTTTCGAATATGCCTTCCTTATCTTCATGAGTGTGTGAAATATTAATTAACGTTACCAATTTATGCGCAACACGACTTAACAAGAACTCGATAGGTAAGAATAATCGCGTCGATTGGTCCAATGTTAATATGCAGCAGAGAATAGAATACAAAGACAGAACATGTCACCTCTTTAATAATTTAGAAATTTTTCACCTTGGCTGTAATAATCCTTGCTCAAATGATTCTCACTGTAAACTCATAGATAGGTATTATAGTAAGATAATATCCCTGTTAAGAGAAGCAGGAAGCCCCTTGATTAAATCTTACAACTATCATACTAAGGTTATTCCTGGATGGAGTGATTTTATTGCCCCCCTGAAGAGGGAATCGAAAGACGCCTATGATTTGTGGTGCTTTCATGGTAGACCCAGATTAGGACCAGTATACATAAATATGTGTAGAAGTCGGGGTCAGTATAAGGCGGCCATAAGGCGATGTAAACAGGAAGAAGAGTCTATTCGAGCATCAAAAGCCTGTGAAGCTCGCATAAATAACGATAATAACAAATTTTGGAAATTTGTTAAGAATCAAACGGGTGTCAAAAATGTCCTCCCTCCGACAATCGATGGAGTGTCGGGGGAGGATGAAATTGCAAAGTTGTGGAAAAAACACTACTCTAACATTCTTAATAGTGTGAGTAGGGATAATCTTAAGATAGATTGCAGCGAAACGATTGTGGGAGGGACAAGGGAAAATATTTTGATATCATTTTCTGAAGTAAAGAGGTTAATTAAAGAGTTAAAGACTGGTTCTGCGTCAGGGGTAGATGACTTATCGAATGAGCACTTAAAATATGCAAATGACGTAGTATGTCTGCATATATCATTGCTCCTATCAGCCATGCTTGCTCATAGCTATATCCCTGCAGAGTTCATGAGGGTATATATCTTGCCCCTGGTCAAAAATAAGTACGGAGACATTCTGTCCAGCAATAATCACAGGCCTATTGCTGTCGCTTCCTGCTTCTCGAAACTACTAGAAAAACTCTTGTTACTCCGATTAAATGATTTCCTATGGACATCTCCTAATCAGTTTGGCTTTAAAAGGTCCCACTCAACTCACCTGTGTATCTATGTACTTAAAGAAACAATATCTAAATACATTGACAGTATTTCAACCATTTATAGCTGTTTCCTTGATATAAGTAAGGCATATGATAGGGTGAACCACAATATTTTATTTGCAAAACTAGAAGACAGGAAGGTTCCCATGTACATATTAAATTTATTGAAATTTTGGTATTCCCACCAATCTTTCACTGTTAGGTGGGGCAATGTACTATCCGAGTGTTTTGGCTCCTCTTGGGGTGAGACAAGGCTCCTTGCTCTCCCCTATGCTGTTTAATGTGTATATTGACGGATTAATTGCTTCACTTAATGAGGCAACAGTAGGATGTTGTATAGATAACACAAGGATAAATAACTTAGTTTATGCCGATGATATGGTGTTAATAAGTCCCTCTGTTAAAGGTCTGAATCGGCTACTAAATGTCTGCGAAGTGTATTCGCAGAAACATGATATTCTTTTTAATGTTACAAAAACTAAGGTTATGCAATTTCATCCTAAAAGCTGTAATCAGCCAGCTGATATAAGGTTTAAAATGAACGGTGAAGTAATTGAGGAAGTACAAGAGTTTAAGTATTTGGGTCAAACTATTACCAGCTCCTTGAGTGATGACTCGGATATAGAAAACAATCTCGAAGCCTGTGTGCTAAAGCGAATATGACCATAAGGAACTTTCGTTTCTGTACAAGTGAAGCTAAAGACACACTCTTTCGTACTTTCTGCAGTAATATATACGGTCAGCAACTCTGGGTGAATTATAAAAAAGGTTCTGGCAGAACCCTAAATTTGCTGTACAACAGGTCTTTTAGACTCTTGCATAAATTACCCCCGAGATGCTCAGCTTCGCAAATGTTTGCTACCCGCAATGTCCCGAGCTTCCCAGAGGTAATAAGACGTGCTCAACACAGTCTAATGCAAAGAATTAAAAAATCAACCAACCCGATCATCCAAGCTATCCATGAGTCCTGCCATTTATCCTCTAAACTATGGACTTCTTGGTACGAAAACGTCTGTCTGTAGCTCCACTTAACTTCGACAGTGCAGTATTATTTCTAATCAATTGTATATATTTCTATCCTTAGTGTATGAACTGTCTTTGTATTAATAATATTTGTCATATGGACTATATTCTGCCAATAAACCTTTTCATTTTCATTTTTCATAATTGCATGTTCATTTTTATAATGTTATGGTAAGAGATTTCTGTTCAGATAATATCAATTATCGTGTCGCTGTTATTTGTTGTAATAGGAGCAAATACATTCTCCTTTAGTTGTTTCTGTAACTTCTTGAGTAAGAGTGGATTTCACCAAAGGCTTTAATAGCAACTCCGCTTGCATTCGGTCTTCTTTTAAATGTACAACACCAAGAATATATATATATATATATATATATATATATATATATATATATATATATATATATATATATATATATGAGGGGTCGCGTGTCTTAAGGTACTTAAGCGACAAAATCAAAATTCGCCAGAAATCGCCTCCAAAGTTCAGCAATATTCTGGCAATAGTATCTCTGTTATTAATTGAGCTAGAACGTTCATTTTTTGGCTAAATTATATTTCTAAGTATGCTAATGAAGATGTTGATGAGTTTTTGGAATAGATTTTCATATTTTATATTTTATATATATTTCTTTTAATTTTTTGCTTTTCTTATTATGCCGAACTTTGGGTACGATTTCTGGCACAGAATGATTCCATATTAATGTAAATCACATGTATGGCAGGTAAATAAACATTATTGAGTAAAAAGTCAATGTCTTATTGCCTATTATTAGTACAAATATGAAAGAAATTAATAAAAAAAGAAGAAATAGCACTATCACATCTGGGCGGCAGAGCCCAGCTGGCGAAAGAGGTGAAAAAAGTAGTTCGCTTCATAAGGTTTTCAACCATACTTCTAGTGTCGTAAGGTCATTATAACCCAAACCACGCGATAGAGGAAGGGTGAAAATAGTGATATCCATCAAAAACACGTTTTCGCCTGTGGTGGCGCTTTGGTACCTTAAGACGTTCGACCCCTCATATATATAATAAACTTTTCTCGTTTGTACTGAAAGGAACGTTAACTTCTCCGCATATTAAAATCTTCGGAATCTGAGAGGTTCATGATCTTTAATATATTTCTTCTTATTTACAACAAATTTCAAGTATATTGTCTTTTGCATGCCGTTATGGAAGACCTGTGAATCCTTAATTCTTCCGTCCTTTCATGAGCTGACCTTCTATTGAATTTAATAGGGTATCACTATTTTATAGATTTAATTTTTGTTTTTGGGGTTCCCCTTTTCGACCATAACAAAATTAAGTGCCCTCTACTTCGTGATAATCTCTCATTTTCGTCTCTTTGACGCGAGTGTAAAGACATCAAAAGTTATAAAAATTTATTAGTGTTATGAAGAAATTGCACATATCTGAGTGAAACATTTTACAGTTTCTACCGTATAAAGATACCTTTATGAAGGAAATTTTTTATGGCCATGTCATACTCATACTGTATGTGTGAGTATCTCAAACGTTACAAATTTGAATAACAGTCATATATATATATATATATATATACAGGGTACACGGTGTTTCAGGTCGACCTTAGAAATTGGAAATTTGGAAATTGGCGGAATTACTATGACAAACTTCAAATACCAAATACAAACTAGAAATTCTGCCAATTTCCATACTTCTTGGGTCGACCTGAAACACCCTGTGTGTATATATATATATATATATATATATATATATATATATATATATAAAGATTTAAACCATTTCTTTGGATAGTACTGCATATCTCTAAACCATAGCTACATAAAGTTTTTTATCGTATTTGCATATCACCCATTTTCATTGTCTTTACGCTCTCTCTCTCTCTCTCTCTCTCTCTCTCTCTCTCTCTCTCGCTCTCTCTCTTTCTTTCATATAAATTTACTTCCTTCAATTGACCTCTCAGCGGCGAGCAATTTATTTTGTATATGAACTTTACATTTTACTTGTTGTTAAAAATATATATATATATATATATATATATATATATATATATATATACACAGGGTTTTAGTGCTGCGGAAGTGCACGGGAGCGCCGCCCCCGCATCTTCATTCATCCAAATTTATTTTTTTTCTTTAATTTGATACTTGGAAGTTGGGAACAAACAAACTGAGGTGAAAGCACTGGCTTCTAATTGTGATTTCAAATTTTTGATATTCCAAGTCTAAGTGAAGTATTATTATTATTTTTATTATTACTAGTACAGTTCCCGTCACTTCGCTGACGGTTAGACAGGCTAAACTACAAAAAAAGAACCCAGCCGTGAAAATTTTGAGCTTCACATTGTGTCAACATTTCTGAATCTGGTATCTCCCAAAACCTCCTCACCCCCATTCATACAACTTGGGGGCTAACCCCCTCCCCCATTACCCCCACCCCTTCCCATTACCACCCCCACCCCCCACTACCCCACCCCCCACCCCCACCCTTCCCCCATTGCTAAACTACAGAAAAGAACACAGTCATGAAAATCTTGAGCTTCACATTGCCGCCCGTAATACAATTTCTCAATTTCTTTTACAATTTCTGAATTTTTTTCTCACAATTTCTGAAAGTGTGACGGACAGACGGACAGACAGACAGACGGACAGCTCTCTTATTATAATATAGATTATTATTATTATTATTATAAAACAGTTTAACCAGACCAGTGAGTCTCAACTGAGACTCTCATAGGGGTGGCCAGTAAGTGAAGTAACGTGAATTTTATTATATACCGTACCTGGTGAAACACTAATTAATATTGAAGTCGAGGATTCAAAATACCAGGAAATTGTTCCAAATAAAATGCCTATGCCACCCACCAGCGTTATTGGTTTACTTAGTTAAAAGGCATATTTTTATTGAAATAGGGAGCCAAATTTCCCCCTTAAATATGATTTGTAATTGCAAAAATTAGATTAGTTAATTATTATGCCTCGGTGTATCACCTTAAAATTCGTGTATTCAAGTTTTCGCTCATTCTGGGGAGTAACCTGAATAACTGATGTACCGGTACAAGGAAATAATAGCACAATTTAAAATTATCTACCAACATGCCGGTATTTCCTTAGAACTCCTCCACCTTAAAATTTGCCACAGCACCCTTGTGTGTGTGTGTGTGTGGTGTGTGTGTGTGTTGTGTGTGTGTGCATATATATATATATATATATATATAATATATAATATATATATATATGTGTGTTGGATAATGGTGATGTTATTCTTTAACCGTCTGTTTAAGGGTTGCTCTGTATGTCGACAAGGAGAGTTTAACCAGTTTAATTATATATTCTCAGATCTTAGCATCGGTCACCAGTGTCTGCGAAAGATAATGTTGTTATGCTTCATTACACCATCTCCGACGTTTAAAGTATTCTCAGTACGTCGCTTCCTCGCATCAACAAGGAAGTTTATACCGTTTAATTAATCTGACTGCGAGATTCCGGAACAACACTTTATACCCTTGCTTCAATGGCGTCCTTTCTTCTCTCAGTCCGTTGAGAGACGGGAATGTTTTTCTTGGAAGGATATAAATTACGAGTTTTCCTTTGTTAGCCTTTATTTCCAAGGTTTGGAAGCACTTTTAAAATACTAGATTTCTTTTACAATGCACAGTCATTAAAAAATCAAATCCTTAACACAACACTTGTTTAGAGAATTGTCAAACGAAAAAAAGAAGGACCTCAACCGAGACCAGCTGCCCCAAGGGCGGAACACCGACTGCCTGGCCGAAGGCCGAGGCGGGACTCCCTCACTGGTCTCTGTTTCCACTCTGCCCTGGAGAAATTCCCATGGTGCCACGTTTTACAAAAAGATTATTAAACTTGCAAGTCCTGCTCTAATAATGATAGTAGCAAAAGAATTTATGTAATTGGATATTAGCAAAAGAATTTATATAATCGTAGTTTTACACTTAACTTCTTTATGTGATTTATTTTAGCCGAAAAGAACATTTAGATTTATGAATCTCTGTTTAAGATTATAGATTTGGCACACTGTTTTCGTTTAGGGTTTAGAAAGGATACCAGACAATCCACTGGCATTGAGGCACTTTATACAATATTAAAAATTTAACGGATTCATATTTTAATTTATACGAGCAGAATAATATCTTTTAAAGGATTAATACCTTAATTTATACAAACAGAATGATATCTTTAAACTTTAACATAAATTTATTTTCCTGTGGAAACCCTTTTCCACACACACGCACACACATATATATATATATATATATATATATATATATATATATCAGTGGCGACTGGCGTATAGGAGCGATGGAGCGGTCGCTCCCCCTTGCTTGAAACGATAATATTAATTTAACAGATAAAAAATATATTAATTTTAAGATATTAAAATAAATATTCTTAAAATATATTTTAAAAATTCATGTGGCATATCATGATTCATGAGGCATTTTGAGTAAGCCTTCATACAGTACATAATATTCTAAACTTATAGCATAGCTTCAAACACCGTACCGCTGTTTGAATACAAAATAATATTGCAGCCGAATGGAATAATATTGCAGCCGAATGGAGCGATAGATTTTTCGGTGCTACTGTAGTATGCGGTCTACCTACGATTGGTTAGGTTTAATCATGATATTTTCGTTAAAACTAACGAAAATATCATAACTAAACCTAACCAATCGTCAAGGGCGATTAACATTGGGATGTAAACAAGCAATTAGCAAACAAGATAAGAAACTATACTTCAAAGGTAGACCGCCGAATCGTAGGTAGACCGCATACTACAGTAGCACCGATTTTTCGCTCAAGTAAATATAAATTATATTTTACTGTTGTAATGAAAATATAAGTACAATCGCGAATTTTTTTTATAATAACAACTTTATTTTTACTTATAGTTACTTCAGTAATAATGATATAAGCCATTTATATGTATTTTATTGAAATTATTACTTATTTGTAATTAACTAGAATTGTACGTCTGGCATAGCCGCATATGTTAATACAAGTACTCTTGTATGAGCGGCAGTTGGATTCGCTCTAGCGGCCTAGCCTATTGTGAGTCCGTGTTGTCGTACAGTGGTACATTATTATAGTCAAATAGTCTTGTGAGCGGCAGTTGGATTCGCGCTAGCCTATTGTGAGTTTATTGTGACTGATAATTGTGAACTTATGTGTGCATTAAATGTGTTTAAATATCTAAGTTATTTGGAGTGTTATAATTTACGAATTATTAATTAACCCTCAAAATGAATAGTGTGTCAAGCCTGTTAAATGAAAAGTTTTCCAGATATACACTTGAAGACAAATTAAAAATAAAACAACTCGGAAGGCCTATTCCAAATTTAAACATAATTCAGTCAGCCATTAAGAATAATAAGCCATACAATCGAAAGTTTAACAGTGACTTATATAAAAGATACAAATGGCGGACCTTTTCCAGTTTGTGTACCGTTTTTCATATAATTTATTTTTGAGAATATTTTTGTTAAAACTAACGAAAATATCACGACTTAACCTAACCAATTATCAAGGGCGTACAGTTGATCTATTATCAATTATAACATTGTTTGTTTCTGGAATAGTATTTACTATTTACTAATAGATCAACTGTACGATCTTGATAATTGGTTAGGTTAAGTCGTGATATTTTCGTTAGTTTTATCAAAAATAAATTATATGAAAAACGGTACACAAACTGGAAAAGGTCCCAAATGGCTGTGTGGATGCCCAGAAAAAAGTGCATTATTTTGTTTTCCGTGTTTACTATTTGAGGTGATAATTCTTGGACCAATATTGGAGTGACTGATTTAGCTCATCTATCGGTCAAAATAGGGAAACATGAAGCATCAGCTAGTCACATAAACAATGACGCGAATTTAGCGGTTCTAGGTAAAGTAAATATAAAAGAAAATCTTGATTTGCTTATAAGAAAACGATTGAACGTCACAATGAACAAGTTAATAAAATAGATACATTTTAAAAAGAATTATCAAAGCTATTAAATTTTGTGCTAATTTTGAACTCCCCTTAAGGGGTCATGATGAAAATTCTGATTCTATCAACCCTGGAGTTTTTAAAGGATTAATAGAATATTCTGCTGAATTGGATCCAATTTTAAGAGATCACTTGGAAAAGACTACGGTATTTAAAGGAACTTCAATGACATTATACAGAATGAATTGCTTTCTAGTTCATTGGAAATATGCAGGATGCAGATATTAAAAGAGATTTCGCAAACCAGTTTTGTAGGCATTATTGCAGACGAAACCTCTGATATAGCCAATGAGTTTCAATTAGCTATCGTTTTACGCTACGAATGTGATGGCAATGTGAAAGAAAGATTTTGGGGACTTTTTAATCCAGCTTCTCACAGCGCAGAATCCATAGCTAGCGTTATTTCTGAGCAATTAAAATCCATTTTACCGCATTGTTCAGAAAAATTGATTGCTCAAAGTTATGATGGTGCTGCAGTTATGAGCGGACACATTGGTGGTGTAAGTGTTATTATAAAAAATCTGTACCCAAACGCACATTACGTACACTGTTATGCTCATCAAATGAATTTAATAATGACGCAGTCAGTATCTCGAATTTCACAAGTAGGAGAGTTCTTTAGAAATATATCATTAATTCCAACCTTTTTTTCACATTCTCCTCAGAGATGCTCAGTATTAGATAAATTATCGGAAAACGATTGCCAAAAACTGTTAAAACAAGATGGAATTTTAACATCAGAACAGTAAACAAGGTTTTTGAACACAGAGATTCACTGCTTGAATGCCTAGAAAAAATTCGAAATGAAACTCAACAACCTGCAACACGAGATCAAGCAGGAAATTTGCAACGACTAATGACTGATCCTATATTTGTATTTTGGCTCACTGTATTTCGCCACATAATGCCTCATGTGGACTGTTTTTATAATAAAATCCAAACAAGAAACACTGATGTAATTCTCATAAAACAAGCTGCGAGTGAACTACAATTAGAAATAGAGAAGATTAGAAATAAAATGAGCACGATAATCGAAGAAATTGCCGAAACGTCTGATGTGTGTGAGTTAAAGAGAACAAGATCATTAAATGATTCCCATTATTACGTGAGAATAAAGCTTCTGCGTTTGAAGTGTGTGATATAATAATTTCTCAGTGCAAGGACAGGTTTTCCTTTACTGGTCACTTAGTAGCAGCACAACTTTTCGAGCGTGAACACTATCAACTTTATAGAACTTCATTTCCCACAGATGCTTTTAGAAAAACTATAACTGTCTATCCCATTTTTAATAACTCAAGACTTAAATCAGAACTAGAAGTTGTATATTGCAGAGAAGATTTTAGTGCCCATAAAGGAGCTCTCGATTCTCTTAAGTACATCATTGAAAATGGAATGGAAGAAACATTTACAGAAACGCTAAAGTTGCTAGAATTTTAGTAACTACTCCAATGGCATCTGTAGAAGCCGAACGATGTTTTTCTAGATTAAAAAGAATAAAAACAGCTATTCGGAATACCATGGGTCAAGGTAGATTGAACGCATCATTATGCTAGCAACTGAAAGAGATATTTCACATAATGGATCTTTTGAAAATGATGTGATAGACTTGTTTGCAAGCCAGAAAACGAGGAGAATGGATTTCGTCTATATAGCATAATTTACAACAAGAAAATCATAACGTGAGTAATTTATTCAACAATTATTTTTATATTTTATTAAAATATTTTTTAATACAAATTTATGGCTTCTTTTGACATATAAGTACCGTACGGAAGCACCATGTGATTGTTTATGTACTACAATTCTAAAAATTATAAATTTTATGAAATCGCACCCCCATACATTTATACCACGAGTCGCCACTGATATATATATATATATACACCTCGTTAGGGTTCCGTGCGTCGGTCTTTTTTCACACGAAGGTGAAGCTGGTGGCCCCGCCTCTAGGTCTGGCTTGGTGGAAGAGCGAGTTGCTCTCTTGCGCTCTCCACCGTACATAGCCAGATACACCCGGCTCATCTGGTACCGTCCTCAGCCAGGCATCTAGTCTTTTCTTGAAGACTTCAACTTTGACTCCTGTAACGTTTCTGAGGTCCTTTGGAAGCTGGTTGAAAATTCTTGGCCCCCTGACAACCAAGCTATTTTCCTTCAGAGTTGAGGAAGTCCCTTGTCGGGCCTTTAATTTGGGAACACCACACATTCTGCCTTTCCTATTTCCAGCGTTGTTTGAATGGTAATTGGGTTTAGTTTGAGGTTTGGTACCAGTTTTTCGATCATTTTCCATTTGTAGATTATGGTATACCTCGCTCTTCTTCTTTCCAGGGAGTACAGATTTAGTTTACGAGTCTTTCCCAGTAGTTGAGTTCTTTGCAGCCATCGATCTTGGCTGTGAAATGTCTCTGCATTTCTTCTAGTTTATTAATTTCTTCCTTTTTATATGGGGACGTCAAAACAGAGCAGTATTCAAGTTTTGGTATGATCAGTGTTCTCAGCAGGGTAATCATTACTGTCTTGTCCCTCCTTTTGAATGTTCTTAGTGCCTGTCCCGAGACTCTTTTTGCTTTGTTTATTACTATCTGATTTTGTGTCTCGAATTTGGCATCATCGGTCATTATTACCCCCAAGTCGACCGCTGTGCGTCTCTGAATTTGTTGTCTATCTGGCGCATAATATGCAGTCTGTTTAAGTTCCTCATTTCTACCATATCTCAAGATAGGATTGCCAGACGTCCCGCATTTCATCCAAAAATCCCGCGTCCCCCTTTGTATTCAAAATGTCCGGCAAAAAATATTTTTTAGCAAATTTTTTTTGGGATGAATTGATTTAGAATTTTCTAGAATTATGTAGGATCCTGTAGAATTCTGTAGAGTAATGTTGAATGTTCTAGAACAACCTAGAAATTACATAACGCTTATAAAATGTTGTGTTTGGCCACGAGTTGGCAGTTTTTCGGCTGTAGTTATATTGTAAGCTTTGAATTAGTGTGAATCCTGCGATTGCTTGACCATGCAACTTGAGATTGTGTAATTCAAGTAAAATCTGTAAGCCTACTTTTTATAAGAAATTGTTCAGGTGTAAATTGCTGCATTTGCGTGAAAGTTTTTGCGTGAAAGAGGAACACACACACACACACACACACACACACACACTTGATTTTATTTATAAGATTTAGAATATTTTTTTAATTAATTATTTACAATCATGTTTTTTTTACTTATTATTATAATAATTTATTATTATTATTATTATTGTAATAATAATAATAAAAATAATAATAAAAAAAATATTTACAATTTTTCCCCTAGCAAAATGGCTAGTTCAGAGACTCTTAAAAAACAAAAACGTCTAGTGACTTTCAACAAGGATTGGACAAAAATTTTCGATTGGATTCAGCCTGGTAGAGATCAGTTCACTGCAAGATACAAGATATGCAACAATCACCCGTTTACAATAAGTCATGGTGGTGAAAATTATATAATGCGACACGCGAAGTCCAAAGCACACATTGAAAATGTGAAGGCATCTACAAGCTCACGAACACTCACTGATTTTTTTGTGAAAAAGGATTCTCAAGACGAAAATGAAGTGGCTCTCGCTGAAGCATCTTACTGCTACCACGGCGTTTATCATTCACATAGTTACAACTCAGCTGGATGCGGGAGCAGTTTGTTTAAAGGTATGTTCAGAGATTCCAAAATTGCTGTTAAATTTTCTTGTGGAAGGACAAAGCTGTCATCGATCATCACAAACGTTTTGGCTCCACATTCTAAGGAGCTTGTACTTAAATCCTTGAGTGGTAATCATGCATTTTCTCTTTGTACTGATGCTTCCAACAAAGGAAACAAAATCCTTCCCGTTAGTTCCACGATATTTTGATACTTCACAGGGAATCAGGACGTCCTTATTATCGTTCTTTTCTTTGGATTCCGAGGACTCAGCCACAATTTTTGCAGCAGTTCGGCAAAGGTTAGAAACAAATGGATTGTCGCTCAAGCAAGTGGTGGCTTATGGAGCAGATAATGCCAATATAAACAACTATGGGAGTGAAAATAGTCTCTTCACAGCATTGCAGAGCCATAATCAGCACCTCGTCAAAGCTGGTTGTAACTTGTACAAAATACACAATGCTATTAAAACAGCGTGTAACTGTCTAAAGTATGATATAGAGACAATCATCATAAAAATTTACAACGAGTTCAGCTCTTTCACTAAAAAAAACGCCGAACTAAAGGAATTTTTCTACTGGTTGGAGACCGATTGGTCTGAATTGTTGCGCGATGTGCCCACCCGATGGCTCACTTTATTGCCAGCAATAGAAAGATTGTCGTCTTCTTTTGAGCCCGTTAAAGCTTATATTTTAAGCCGACAGAGTGTGCCACCCACTTTAAAAATGGTTTTTGATGATGAGCTTGGAGAAGCCTATCTAGGATTTGTAATGGCATTTGTACCGATATTCAGCCAGCATTGAAAAAACTTGAAACAAATGAAGTGATAATTGTTGAGTTATACACAATCATGAGTAATATTCTACAAATGTTACGCGAGAAAAAGGCTGAAAAATTTTACGGATCCTTGGCTCGGCAATTGATACAGAAATGCGATAATGAGTCAGCTGTTAAATGATTCGAGATTGATTGTCAAAGTTTCTTCGATGCAGCAATCAATTACACTGGGTAACAAAATTTGAAAAATTTTCTGTTTATTGTGATTTTTCTGTCGTTTCTTAATGATTTCGGGCGCTGATTCCAAAAATGATACTGGTTTTGCTCTATTATCAACCGTTTCAAAACTATAGGTTATCACACTTTTCATATGGCAAAGTATATAAAGAAGGCTAACATAAATATTTTCTGAAAATAAAAACACTATTGGAAATTAATGTTTATTGAGCCAAAATTGTTTGACAAACCCAAAATGGTGCAAAGGATATAATATATATCATGAGGAGAACCGATAAGAGAATAACAAGCTTCGTTATGCAGTGTGCGTTCCTTAAAAATGCACTGAAGAACGCGACTTCCGCGTATGAACATTCTTATCCTTTCTGATCAGCGACCATACGTAGTCTCCCATCATGGAAGATCCCAATGGCCCTGGTACCTTTTCTCCATCGTTTGAATATCTTGATGGAATCTTTCGCCATGTTCTTCACTCACATCGCCCAGGTTATCACGAAAAAAGTCTAGATGTGAATGCAGATAGTGTAATTTTAAAGACATACGGCACCCCATTTTTCCATAGCACTTAATCAAGTTTGACACTAACTCCTTATAGTTTGGTGCTTTATGATTGCCTAAAAACCCACGAACCACATCACGGAAAGCACACTAAGCCTCTTTTTCGATCGGAGTCATCTTGGCTTCAAGGTTCTTTGAATTCAACAGCGCCTTGACTTGTGGTCCTACAAAGATGCCAGCCTTGACTTTGGCCTCAGAGAGTTTAGGAAATCCAAAATCTAACGCAGTTACAAACTGCTTAATTAGACCCAACTTAATATGGAGAGGTGGTAGCAGAAGTATGTCAGACTTCACAAGAGGTTCCCTGAGTACATTGTACTTTCCTGGTTGCAGTCCTTCACGTGGAGGCCACTGAACTGTTTTATAGTGCTCAGTTGAAGCCCTGCTATCCCACAGGCAAATAAAACATGAATATTTAGTAAACCCTCCTTGTAAACCTAACAGGAAACCAATCATTTTGAAATCACCACACACGTCCCAGTTATATTGTTCATACCTGATTTGAATGAGCAGTTGTTTGACATTTTCTTAGTCCTCTTTCATTTGAACAGAATGTGCAACTGGTATAGAAGGATATTTGTTCCCATTGTGGAGTAGAACAGCTTTTAAACTCCGACTTGAACTGTCAATAAACAGGCGCCACTCTGAGGGTATATGTGTTAACCCAATGGCTGTGAATAGACCATTAACCTCGCTGCAATAACAGAGAGAGCCATTGACATCGTAGAACCTTGCAAACTCTTCATGCCGCTTTCGGTATACAGTGCTCTTGCAGTCTTCTCCAAGCAAATTCCACTCTTTGAATCTGGAGGTCAGAAGCTCAGACCCTGATTTCGTCAGACCCAAATCTCTAATTAAGTCGTCCAATTCCCTCTGATTTGGAAAGTGAGGGTTTGTACTGAAAGTTACTGTATATTCTTCATCATGACTGTCCTCACCAGCCGACATCTCAGATGACCTAGCTGCATCCTCATTTTCAACCTGCAAAGCAAAGAAACAAAATATAGGCATAGCTATATATGTAGAAGAGCATCAGCACCAGTGGCGGCTCGTCGATAGGCACTGCGGAACTGCAGTACCCCGAAATTTTTTATTTACAATTCAAATAATCAAGAACAATATAAGGATGAGCTCACTGAATAACTTTTTCAATAACTTTTGAAACTTTTATTCATTGCTCAATGCTCATCCTTTTATTTCAGTAATTATTTCAACCCATTCTTAGAGACAGCACCCCTAGAATTTTTAGTCACGAGCCGCCACTGATCAGCACTAAGAAAAATCGACACATAATGACTCACAGTCTGTAAATACAGAAGGTAAAGTAATGGATAGATACCTGTTCTTGTGGACGTGGTATTGGAAGACCTTCGCCATGTGGTACAGGAGCTATGGACGACGCTATGCTTGGATACTGAAGAGTCTGCCTTCCTTTAACTTTTCTGTACTTAGAAACATCTACCATGCAGTAGTAGCAATCGTCGTGGTGGCTCTTTGGTTCTCTCCATATTCTGGGTACCGCAAAGGGCATTGCCTTGCGTACTCCCAGCAGCCACCCTTCAAGTGTGGAGCGGCAGCTTCCACAGATCACATGGGGTGCCCAGGGCTTATCTTGGTCACTCATAGGCATACCAAAATAGAGCCGATACGCGATCCAGAACTTGATGCCTTTCACAATCTTGTGCGATACTTGCTTGGGGCCTATGTAATACCCACAAACGTAGCAGAACATATCCGGCGGGTGTTTACAAGCTCTAGTTGCCATTCTCTTTACCAAACTGTACTACATTAATCATAACCTGCAGATATAGAGAGAAGAGTTATTAAATCTGCAACAGATTACAGATTCCAGAAAAAAGATGTATTCACAACACTGAAGTAATGTTCGCAATAAAAAAGGATCGATAACACTCAAATCGTCAGCACAGAGAAGCACAGAAACACAGTACCTTAGTGCTGGTAACCATCAGACAAACAACCTGCTTTCTTTGTGTGCTCACACTTACTGACTTCTCAGACTCTGCTCTCTTCTTTATATAGCACAGTGGAAGTTTCGGGCAATTTCTAGAGCAAGAAACTGTCAACGAACATCCGGATTGTTCTCAACAATTCCTGATTATTCTGATATTGCTGCGCCCATAATAACATTATACTGGTAAAACATGAAAAATGGATTATCTCTGAAACCATTGATGACACACACAAACCAAGGCCAGATTTGGACTCAGCGCCCACAAATGCAGATAAAAACATAAAAAATTCTATATAAACAGAATCAGTGTTACGCAGTGTTATTTGGAGAAATGGTTCGACTTCGAGGATAGAAAACTTCAAGCCATAAGCTGCTTAGATTTGAAGAAAGACCCAAAATTTGGAGAAATTGTGGAACTCGTTCAGCTCTTCCAGACTGAAATAAATGGCGATCTACTTTTCAACGAATTCATCTTTTTAAAAAGATTCATTGTAGAATTGAACGATAGCGATAAGTCGTTACTTCTGGATCAACGATGGGTGCTTTTCATCAAGACCTTTCCATCTCCAAACCTTGCAAAAATTCTGGAGCATTTATTTTCCATTCCTCATTCCAACGCTGTCTGAAAGAATTTTCAGCTTGATGACAACCAACTGGAGGAAAGAGAGAAATCGATTGTTCATCGAAAACTTAGAATCAGAACTCATGATTAAAGAAAATTTTTCTGACTTGCAAGGAATTTCAGTTATACTTGAAGTCAGAAGATGGAGCTAAAATTTTGAAGAAGATTAAAAGTTCAGAAAAATATTGACATACTGTATTTCATAATATAATTAGTAAAGCGATGTTATACTACAATATTTAATATGCTGTGTGTATATACATATACATATATATATATAATATAATATATATATATATATATATATATATATATATATATGTTAAACACAGACCGTGCATGGAACAAGGAACTCTTCTGGGAAAATTAAATCCACTATAGTCCGAATAAGTAATGGTAAATGGCAAATACCATAGTTTTTCTTTTTCATGATGCAAGCCCGACGTGGGCAACGAGTCTCTCGCAAAGAGGTCCCATAAATATAGCTTCCTTCACCAGCTATCTGCAAAGCAGACAGGATCCAGCTTTGGGACATGGATCTAGGGTTTAAAGCAGCCTAGCCCTGCTACATTTAGAACCTCAATATAAGCAAAAGACTCATTGCATTCACGTCGGATTGAATACATCAAAGAAAAAGGGGTAACTATTGTATTTTTAGCCAAAAAAACAAAACTTAAACCTCAACCGGGACATTGAGCGTCCACTTTTCAAGGCACATAACACGTCCGTTTAATATACACAAACTCAGAATGGTCCCCTGAGAAACTTATATGTTAAACACAGACCGTGCATGGAACAAGGAACTCTTCTGGGAAAATTAAATCCACTATAGTCCGAATAAGTAATGGTAAATGACAAATACCATAGTTTTTCTTTTCATGATGCAAGCCCGACGTGGGCAACGGGTCTCTCGCAAAGAGGTCCCATAAATATAGCTTCCCTCACCAGCTATCTGCAAAGCAGACAGGATCCAGCTTTGGGACATGGATCTAGGGAGCTGGATCCTGTCTGCTTTGCAGATAGCTGGTGAGGGAAGCTATATTTATGGGACCTCTTTGCGAGAGACTCGTTGCCCACGTCGGGCTTGCATCATGAAAAAAACAACTATGGTATTTGTCATTTACCATTACTTATTCGGACTATAGTGGATTTAATTTTCCCAGAAGGGTTCCTTGTTCCACGCACGGTCTGTGTTTAACATATAAGTTTCTCAGGGGACCATTCTGAGTTTGTGTATATTAAACGGACGTGTTATGTGCCTTGAAAAGTGGACGCTCAATGTCCCGGTTGAGGTTTAAGTTTTGTTTTTTTTTGCTAAAAATACAATAGTTACCCCTTTTTCTTTGATGTATTCAATCCGACGTGAATGCAACGAGTCTTTTGCTTATATTGAGGTTCTAAATGTAGCAGGGCTAGGCTGCTTTAAACCCTAGATCCATGTCCCAAAGCTGGATCCTGTCTGCTTTGCAGATAGCTGGTGAGGGAAGCTATATTTATGGGACCTCTTTGCGAGAGACCCGTTGCCCACATCGGGCTTGCATCATGAAAAAGAAAAACTATGGTATTTGTCATTTACCATTACTTATTCGGACTATAGTGGATTTAATTTTCCCAGAAGAGTTCCTTGTTCCATGCACGGTCTGTGTTTAACATATAAGTTTCTCAGGGGACCATTCTGAGTTTGTGTGTATATATATATTCAGGGGTGCTCACACCCGTGCCCGCGGGCACACGTGTGCCCGCCATGGATTTGAATGTGCCCGCTGGTTTATTTTGGAATAGCCGGCCTAAATGAAATCTTAACTGGCAATATAAAAATTACTAGAAATGAATTTTTACATGCGAGCAGAGCGCTCACATACATGTTTAAAACATGTCTGAAACCATTGCTTTGCTCCGCCAATTTCTGTGTCGCTTAAAGCGACGATTCTATTTCAACGGATATAATGAATCGAGTTGGCTGATTGGGTGTTTCGTGAAAATACAACCAATCAGAAGGCATTTTAGAAACGACTCGCTAGGCTTTCTGTGTCTTTTCGAATTTTTATTGATTTTATAAAGATGAGTGGGCGGATCGATATTTAGTTCCGCGTTTGACCTGTCCGCGTGACATTGTGTGTGGATGCGAACATGAAATGTGTCTATTTTTTAGTCGTTTATTACGTAATTTGACGTTTTCACATTTAGTATTAAAAGTTTAGCATCATGTCGACCGTTCACCCGTTCGTGTCATCTTGTGTGTGGATGCGAATTTGAAATTTGTCTATTTTTAAGTCGTTTTTTACGTAATTTGACGTTTTCACATTTAGTATTAAAAGTTTAGCATTATTTCGACCGGCAGCGTGTCCGATTTTGAAGTTTCAAGTGGTAAAAGTTCAGCCTCTGATATTAGTGGCTAGATCGCAAAATATTTTTTTTAAAAATTACATTATTTAATTTTATTTTTATTGACAGGGCTTCATAATGGCGACACGAACCAGTGATAAGACTATAAGGACGTATAATTTTCAAAGTGAATGGGAAGATATTTACTTTTTCTCAACATAAATTCTAAATGTATATGCTTAATATGCCAATCTACTCTAGCTGTTGCCAAAAAATATAATGTTGAAAGGCATTTTAAAGCTAATCATAATCATTATTTTTAGTTCATAAATTAGGGGAAAATTTTGGTGTTTGTGCCCGCCAAAGATAATAGTTAGCAAATTTTGCCCTAAGGTCTCCGAAGTCTGAGCACCCCTGATATATATATACAGTATCTGTGGGTGTGTGTGTGATAGTAATGGAATACTGAACTTAAAGGAATGAAATTATTGTATATTTATCAAATGAAGTTTAACATACATTTACTTTCGAGGACATTGGCTCGAACAAATGGGTTCTTCGAGTTTAAGATTTTTTGTATTAGCTTAAAATGCCATTCTCTAGATTTTCGCGGGTAAGAAAAACTTCCTACTTCACTTATGCGTAAGAAACTTCTCATTTCACAAATGCGTAAGAAAGAAAATAATAAAACAGAATATGAACATTAATGAAAGTTTAAAAAATTAACTAAAAAAAAAAGTTTCGGTTGTGAAATTTTAATTTGTATGACGTCAGATGTTCTCTTTATTTTAATACAATAATGAATTGTTGTGAATGTGCAGATTGGTAATGAAAGGTAAAATTAAAAATAAGGAAATAATAATAATAACATTGAAAGAAAATATTAAAAAGTAAAGAAAATTTCTGGGCTGAAAAGCAAATATTGAAGTAAAATATGTATCGTTTATCCTTCATAAAGGATTACACGCGTTCTATTTTGTTAAAAGATTGGTTAAATAGTTTAGCAATTTTGCGAATAGAGAACGACATCGCAAGAAAAAATGATTTAAAGGATTTGATTGATGACTTTGTTTACAAAAAAGTCAGGCGGTTCAAGAGAATATAAAAGCCAAAATGTTATGATAACTTTAAAATAACTGTATCGCTTCATAATATTTTCAATTATGCATGCGTGTGTGGGGGGCTTTCTGCTTAAATTTAATATATATATATATATATATATATATAAAAGAGATGTCGGTACTATCTTGATAAATTGTGAAATTCTTCTCCCACCCCTCCCACTTCTCTATTGAATTTGTGATGAACTTTTAATAAAAAAGTTGATAATAAAAAAAAAAATGCATAATAAAAATCAGAATGTTTAACATTTATAGACGCATTTATAGATATTTATGGACACATCCAATCAAATTGACATTCACATCACGATTGACTCTTTGGCGGGAGCGGAGGGAGGGTGGAGACTGGAGGGGTCATGTGACGTCAGTGAACGAATTGGCATGTGAATTTGTTGTTGCCGCTAATGAGTCAGTCGAGATGGGAACGTTAATTTATTTGAGCGGACGTGTGTCAACGTCGCTCTGGAAAAAAGGTGCTGGTACGCCGTACCGGCGTATACCGTCACAAAAAGCACTGTATATATATATATATATATATATATATATATATATGTTGGGATCGTAAAAATGGGATTTAATAATGAATATAGAATGACAGTTCATAATGTATAAATGTAAGTTAGGTTTAATAGATAGATTGTAAAAAGTAGAAAATAGGCCTATCCTGAATTTGGACAAGAGTACGTGACATGAACCACGAATCAAAAACAAAAGGCTTCGTTTGGTTCATATTTGTGTTTAGACAATGAGGCATAGGTTTATGATCAAGTGATACCACCCTCTAGTCTTATTCATTCAGGTTTTTGAAGATAGGTTAGTTTTTAGTTGATAGAAGTTTTATATAAGTTAGCAATTAAATATCAGAAAATAAGCCAATAAAGTTAGTTGAATACTGTAAAATAGGTAGGAAATTATGAAAATTATTGAAATCATGTATTAATTACGGTCTTTTAAGTTTTAGGTTCTTAGATAATTAATTAATAGACAGATCAAATGCCAAGCGAAAATGGAACAATGAAATGGGATCGAAGAAAAAGGCAACGCAGAACGAGACACACACAGAAGGACAGAGAGAGTGACACACAGAGTGACACAGAGAGTGACAGAGTCGTTGGAAGCAGTTTGTTCATCTTAACATCGTTTTGCTCTCCTTTGTTAATGTTTTTTTATTTTCTATGCAAGCCAGTGAGAAATAGGGCCTAAATAAAGATAAGTTAATAACAGTAGATCAACTTCATTTTTGACTGGGATCGGGGATTGTATAACATAAGTGTAAAGTTAAAGTAATCTGTGAACATAAGGTTAAAAGTATAAAAATTTTGGTGTTTCTTAATAAAGCAGTTTATATTATTATTATAAAAGTTAAATTCATGAGTTTAATACTACGGTTCGATAAACAATCTTAATTTACTTAGTTGTGGTTCACTAGTGAAAAAACAAAGTTAAACTTACAGTAAAAGATCATTGGTCATGTTACCATCCTGAGAGTGGGTGTGTAGTTTCACACACCAACCCACGGACGAGTCAATAGACGGTTAACAGAAACATCCGGAAACCCCGAACCCCGAACCCTTTATATATATATATATATATATATATATATTATATATATAATATATATATATATATAGATATCAGTGGCGTGCGGTCCATGGAAGCAAGGGAAGCAATGCTTCCCTATTCAAAGAAAGAAGAAAATGCTGTATTATACTTTAAAGTTTAAACAGTTCAATATGTGTTAATAATTTGTACAAAATCATTTTATTATACTATTTATAGCATTTGATTGGTAATCAGGTGGATACATAGTATATACATTGGTTGCCGTTCGTGCAAAAACCTTTAAGAAAGCCGACGCAAAAAATCTCGAGTTGGACAACAATTGACGAAATGCATCCTTTTTCCCAATGACTTTCGCTTTTTTTTACTGTTACAAATTGTTTCTTTCCTTTCTAAAAACTCATTTAATGTTTAATAATGTAGTATTTATTGAATACAACAAGTTTCATATATAGTTTTTCTACTAAAAAATTCCATGGCCATGTTAAGCGAAAAAGAATATATATTTATCGGTATTTTATCCTTCCCTATGTCAAAAAGGAAGCAATTTAGAAATCGCTGTCCAGATCTTACAGTTAATTTTCTTGAAATATCTGGCAACTTTACGTGCTGTCTGCTGTCATTCTTTCATTTAAAGCGAATACGTAACTACGCTAGAAATGCGCAAGGGTAAGAAAGGCTTGCAAGTTTAGCTTTAATCTCAATTGAGAAAAAGCTTCTTAAGGATATGAAAACCGATGCCTTTTACGAAGAAATAATAGATATATTTAATAAAAAGAAAGAAGAATAGAATTAACCTATAAGTAAAGTAAGTAGATGATTATATGTGTTTTGTTTTTATTATATACGAGTATTTTAAATTTTTATTTTTATTTTATATAATCTTTGTTGTTTTTGCTTGAATTGCTTCCCCTTGACGAAAAATCACCGCACGCCACTGATATATATATAATATATATATAATATATATATATATATATGATGAATTTCACAACTAATCACGTGAAATAAATAAATGGTGCACATCCACAATGAAAATGAAAAGCGATTTCAAAGCATTTTGTATATTCAACAGTACACTTCTGACAAGGTGTGCTGTTCAAAGAACGAAAAGCCTTGGAATGGCTTTTTATTTTTTCTTGTGGCTGTGCATCATATAAATACATATTTTTTAATTATTATTAATTTTAAGGGTCTTAACGTATTACATATGAAATGAATATCAAAATATATTTTTACTAATTAATTATACTGTACTTACATAATACACGTTTCATTGGATTCTTCTATACAGTTTAATAAAACTGAAATTGTAATATTATATCGTAACGTTGTAGAGTCCATTATACAAAATCAATTTATTCAAAAATGAAAAAGAAGAAAAAAAACATAGAATTCGTCCTACACAGAAAAAAAATTTGTTCATGGAATTTATTTATTCATTTTGGAAAAATATTACACGAGATGCAATCCAATTCGGATACTCGGAAAAAGCAGACTTATGCTTAATTTTTTTTTCAGTGAATCGTCGGAAAATGTCAGAAAAAGAGAGAAGAAATTATACATTTATTTATACTGTCAGTAAATGTCATAAAAAGCGTAAAAGAACTGATTTTTCGTTTTTTCTTTTTGACTGATTTTTCTGAGTTCACTTTTAGTTACCTCGAATGACTCTATAATCTGCGCTTTCGTGCATGGAGAAAGGAAGAGATTTTCAGGTGTTGATGTGTTGTGTTAAGGGGTCGAAGCAAAGGTTTCAGGTGTTTTATTCTATATTTAAAATTTATATAATCCTTTTATACATTTTATCCGTAAAATAAATAAATTTGTATTAAATGAAGTTAAATATGTGAAATAGTGAACTGACAGGAATGTTGCTGCTGGTGAATCATGCCTAAATCTGAACTTTGCCCGTAAATGATTGTAAAATTGATGAAAGAAATGGAATTTAAAAATGTTAATAATTAAGATTATGTTTGTGAATAGAAAAATTATAAATAACGTTGAAGATAATGAGCTACGTGTAATAGTCTTGTATATGGGAACAATGACTTTCTTCATACTTCGCAATGATATTATGTAGTGAAAGTTCCTTACATAAGCACATTTTCCGAACCTCTACCTCAGCGATGCGCAACGTGCTTCCCGCGGGCCAATATGGTTAAATGGAGAAACAACTTGCGCCACGCCGGGAAGAGTTAAATACCATGTTGTCACCACAGACAGAAATCATGAGAAAGATTTTGCAATAACTGTTTTAAACACAGTCTACTGTATATATTTACAAGATTCAGACTCATGCAAAAGATCATAAACAAGAAAGATACTAAATGAAATGTAACTCGTAAAAGAAAATATTCATTATATAGTATCTCTCTTTAATGATTAAAGGCTTTTTAAATGCTCGACACTGACCAGTGACCAATATGCGACTCGCGGGTGAGTAACCAACAGTTAGTATCTGACCCTTTGTTGTAAAAGGTTGTGTATCTCTGATCTACTTTATAACGATTAAGTGTGTGAAATTCTTTATGTCAAGCAGAAATATCGTTACTCTTTTTGTACTTGCTGGGTTTTGAGGGCTAAACAGATACGCTGTAAACTCATAAATGTTAAAATAATTCTGCTATTCATGACGCTCATATATTTCGCATATAAAATCATAAAAAACATAAATAATGCAAAGGAAATTCCTTTCCTCTCCCATTAATAATTCATAATTCAATTTCAGAATAAAATATTTCTACATAATAGGAATATCGCTATGGTGACAGTTATACATCAATAGAACAGGCGAATATTATCTCTCTCTCTCTCTCTCTCTCTCTCTCTCTCTTACTTTTTTCCAATTTCCACTTCGGATTCAACGCGGAGAAATAAATTATAATTCAGTCTCCAATATATTATAAATATTTAAATGAAAGAGAGTGTGCCGCTTCGATCTTCGGCCTCAGAAAACCCTAAATGAGATGTACAAGACGAAAAAAAAAATGGAAATTGTCGTCCCATTTTTTTTTAATAAGAATCTCGAGGTGATTTTTTAATAATATAAAATGTGAAATTAATATAAAAAGTAAATGAATAATTATGGTCGTATAAAAAGATTTTTTTCTTCCGAAAGAGTCATTTCTCATATTTTACCAGAATTTTGAGACGAGCAAGAAATTTTTCACTTAATTATTTTTTACTTTGAAAGCAAAAGGAAATAATATTTTGACACGTATTTTTCGGGAAATACATTAATTAGAGGATGGATGGTAACGGCGTTTTTAATTACATCTACGAGAATAAATTTGCATTTAGAAATTTTCGTTGTACATAAATTATTCCTCGGTTTAACGCTACAGAGCGCCGAAATTACATCGCTTTTGATCGAATTTGTTTCATTTCATTTATTGACGAAACAATTCCTAAAAAGTGCCTGAAAATTTCTATAAAGTTAGAACGAGACAAAACATTACGTTATTTTATAATGGATAAATATCGACGAATTCTTGAAAATATTGTAAATATTGTATTCATAAAATCTTACGAAAAAACATCGGATTTAAGAGGTAAAAATATTTTCCTACCCCTGATTGGCCTTCCCCTCGAAGAAATGAAACATGGTTCCTGATTGAACAATTCGTAATCTCTAATCCAGCGTTCTGAATAAACATTAGTGAGAGATGTACAGGCCCCTCCTTCTTAAAAGTGAAAGTGGCAAACGTTTTCAGACATCAGTCTGTTACTATTCTTGAAGGATATATGGTAAATATTTAGTTTCGTCGCTGCTAATGTTTTTGGAAACGCCATAACCCTTGATTGGCCAAAAGTTGGTGATTTTTTTTTAGGTAGAGAGGAGCGGCCAAGGGCGGGCACACGCAAAAATGCGCCCTTTATAGAAAATCATTTTTATGGATGTCATTATATTAACTATAAACCTGCTAAAATAACACGATTGTTAAGCTGATTAAAATTGGTAATACTAAAATAACAGCATAATCCAGCTCAGATAGATATTTTCTGTAATTTCGATTTAAAAATGTATCTTACTCTCGTTTTGAAAAACAGGAAAATACTTTATAATTAATAGAATGTTAACTTTTTAGCGCTGAATATTGCAAGGATTTATTTAAACGCTTACATAAGTGGGCTTACAAAAGTGGGTTTAGGCCCAGTAAAGTCCAGTAAAGCTTAAGGGCCAAATTAAATAAAATAAATAGTCGAGCTTCACAATTATTCATGTCATTGTAAATTGTAAAACGAATGTATTTATTTTATTATTAATAAAGGTTATTCAATTAAAAAAAAATATTTAAATGATAGCTGGAATTCAGAACTTCAGAAAAATGGATAACTGCAAGTTTATATATGGGATGAATTTCACAATTAAACACGTGAAATGAATCAATGCTGCAAACCCACAACGGTATGTATGTACATATATATATATAAACAAGATGATCCATGAAGTTTGCATTATTTCATCTGAAAATATTTATTCAAGAGTCAACGTTTCGGACCTTAGCTCATTCTGAAATACTAAAACCATTTTATAAATTGAATTACAATTCGTATTACAAACTGGTAATTGTAACTCAATTTATAAAATTATTTTAGTTTTTAGAATGGGCCAGGTTCCGAAACGAAGACTATTAAATAAATATTTTCAGTGACAGGTTCCACGATCAAGAAAGACGGTTACCGCCGGAAGTGTCAAGCTGGAAAAAAATCATTGAAACAACCATTAAAGTACAAGGCACACAGTCCTACAACCATTTTGGGAACCTCATAAAGATATTTCCGCTGGAACAGATGCCCTTTCGATAAAAGAAAGTTCATCAAATGGTTCTCTCTTAAACAGGAAAGAAGGAGTCAGTCATGGCTCTGCCTTGACAGATGTAACAACTCTTCCAAAGGCCTTCCTCGTAGGCCTACTTCACCGCGTAACATTTTCCGTATTCACGACTCTGAAATTTATTCTTGCGTTTTCGTGTAATAAGTTCACTTATTTTCCATTTGTATTTTGTGCATTGTCCTTCAATAATAAAATAATTGAGATTTAATACCTTTAGTTCGATCATTTGTATAATCTAAGCAATTTCATCGTTATATATACCCGCGGGTATAATGGGTATTCCCTTTCCTTGATTATTGACACAAGCATATCTGGTGACCCCTTTTAAACTAATTAATAAAATTATTAATTGTTTCTGTAACAATTAATTATGGCCTACAATGGCAGAGCAGTTACATGGTAACATTGTTATAATCTGATCCACTCGCTATAAATTAGAGGCACTGTTCATGATACATTTGTAAATAGTAGTGCTGTACCGATTCCCAAATTTTGCCGATGCCGATTCCATGAAAAATTACCGATACCGATTTTTTGCCTAGATTTTAAAAAATCAATCCCTTCATACATTTTACTAATCTAATGCGTAAACTTTCAGTTTTCATATTTTTACATTTCAAATTTGTTTAAATGTTTTCTTTAGCTCACTCCACAATATACGGTACCAAAATTTTTTACCCATAGACCATAGCTAAAATGATATTAAATAGTTTTATTATTCAGTAAAATGATAAAATAATTTTATTTTAGTCTCATAAATTGAATACCAATATTTAAAGTAATTGTTTTTCCGGATCACCTGAAGATCCGTCACCCCAGCCTTTTTTTAGTTAGCTTTATAAGGCTAACTAACGAAAATATCACGACCTAAACTAACCATTCGTCAAGGGTGTACAGTTGACTTAACGATTGGTTAGGTTAAGTCGTGATATTTTCGTTAGTTAGCCCTATAAAGCTAACTAAAAAAGGCTGAAGTGACGGATCTTCAGGTGATCCGTTTTTCTTTGTTGAAGGTATTTTCTTTCTTGAAGAATGTAAACTACAACAAAATTTTTCATTAAAATTTCAAGCTCCTCGTGGCCAATTTAAATAAAAAAATGGATATATAATTTGGGTTTATAAAATTAATAAAATACTTAAAATAAAGTCAACATCATAAGATGGTTTAATATGTAAATTATAAAGTACAAATTAATATAGTTATTATTAATGTAGAGTTAGGATATTACAATAGTTTATAATACTTAGAGATTAGCTAATTAGAGAAAATGTAAATTTATGGGCCACTTACCTTATTACGCTTTACATTTTTCGTGAATGTAAAACATTTTTATATAATCACACTTTGAAATGAGTATATTGTAAATTATCATAAATAGTGATTTTTGTATGTTCAATTTTCGATAAATATAGATTTTGTTTTGTAATGAAAATTTGTAAATTTCAAAGAATCGGTAAGGGAATCGGCTAAATTTGGCCGATGCACCCAAAATGGCCGATTCTCCCGATGCCGATTAACTGGTACACCACTAGTAAATAGATTAAGTCATAGATGAAAGGAAGATTTTACAGATTTACCCACTGGGTACGAATAGCTCGCAGCGTCATTGCCTAGTACTGTACATAGAGGGTCAACGCACTAGCGAGGCCTCCGTTTGTATTTTCATAATCGCTTTGTGTTTTCATAATCGAATGAGCGGTCAAATTCCTAATTTCCGTTTATGTCTTTAGTTCACGTTGCAAAAACTCATCTTTATATAGATCCGGATGAATGATTTATCAGGAGCAAGATGCACCGCGAGTTTGTGTTTCCTACACACGGCAACACAAGTGAACCTATTCCACTCACAATCACAGTCATTTAACCTCAGGTTTGCTCTCCACAAACTGAACCAAGAACTCAGAATCTCTACAATTTCAAATCTTCCTTGTTTTTTTCTTTGTAACACTAACATAAGATTTCCGGTAACTACCGTAAATTCTTTTACAAATACTCATAATCATACAGTAATCAAATAATAATATTACTCTGTAATTAGATAATAATAATAATCATAACAATAATAATAATAATAATAATAATAATAATAATAAGGATAGCAAAGAAAGATTCGCAAGATTTAAACAAATCTTTTCTTCAAGCGTTTCGGGATACAATGCCATCATCAGACGATTAAAGATGATTAAAAACAATTAAATTGAAATTTGAAATAAAAAATTTTGAAGAAAAGAGTTGTCAAAGTGCTTTTACTCTTCGTTTTCTTTTTCATCATAAAATTGAAGTTCCCCAGAAACTCTCTCTCTCTCTCTCTCTCTCTCTCTCTTTACATGCAGCTTAAACGTCTTAGCATTACACTATGTAAAAATTTTTTGGAAAATTTGTGTTTATCTTATTTTTTTGGTGTTGCTTTGTGTTTTTGGGTGTGCTGAATTAAAAAATCGCATTAGTTTTCTCGTGAAAACTCTAGTTTCTTCTGAAAACCATAATCTATTTTTTGTACCTAGTGGCTTATCAGAGAGCAAAATCACAATGAAGAAAAGGAAAGGAAAAAAATAAATATATTTCATATTTAAAGATATATAATGTATATATAATGTATATAATGTATAATGTATATACTGTATAATGCGTATATAATGTATGTATATACAGGGTGTTTCTAAAGTAACCATCTATTTTGCGAAATAATATGAATTATAAAAAAAACACCTTTAAAACATGAAAATATATATGTATATTTGTAAGCTCGGCACACATTGTTGCTCTTCGTGGATAATCTTCTTCTTGTAAGTTGTGGAACACTTGAATGTGGTATGGCTTTTTCTTTAAATCATAACGTAGAATTCTGTAAACCGTTGTTTGTGGAATTTCTAATCTGTGGGATGCCCTCCGAATCGATAATTGTGGATCCTTTTCGAATGCTTCTTGAACAGATTCGATTCTTTCGTGAGATCTTCTTGGCCGTCCAGATCTACGCTCGTCATGCACAGATCCAGTCCTCATAAATTTGTTTACTAATTCGCGAATAGCCTGGTCTCTAGGGCCTGTTTTACGAAACCTTCTCTCAAACTTTTCTCTAATTTCATTGCACTTCATGCCTTTTATCCTGCATGTTACTACATAAACCCGTTCTTGCACATTCATCATCAATGATATGGGTCTGAAAATAAAATAAAATAATTAACAAAAAATCGTGTAAAGCAATTGAAATATTATAAATACATGAATTTTGTATAACAATGCACATACCATTATGCCAATATAACAATTGTTTAAAATCCCCCTATTTCACCAAAATAGATGGTTACTTTAGAAACACCCTGTATAATGCACCCAAATATAATATGCACACAAATATGCTCACAAATCTAAACGGATAATGCTTAAAAATGTACATTTGAGCGACTTTTTCTCTTGTAGTCGCGTGGATTATCTTGTATTAAACACCAGATATAGTCGCCTATCATAGCTGCGTCCCATTTTCCCTGATATCTCCTCTCCATGGTTTGGCTATCTTGATGAAAACGTTCACCATGTTCTTCACTTACGTCACCCAAATTTGGTCTGAAGAATTCTAAATGCGAGTCCAGATAGGTAACTTCAGGGACATTCTACAACCTAACCCTTGAAAGTGTTTGAGTAGATTTTCTACTAGCTCTTTGCAGTTGTCGTTCTTCTTGTTCCTAAAAATCCATGAACTAAAAGCCGAAATGACTGCCAAGCATTTTTTTCAAGAGCTGTCATTTTTCTTCTAACTCTTTAGATGCTAACATGCATCTGACTTGAGGTTCAACAAATATGCATCCCTTGATTTTAGCTTCAGAAAGTTTGGAAAACATTAAACGTATATGATAAAGAGCATCACTTTTAGCATCCAAAGCTTTGATCAATTGCTTAATAGGACCAAGCTTGATACGCAGCGGGGGTAGCAAAATTTTGTTTGTTGGAACAAGGGCTTCGTTAAGAACATTGTGTTTAACTGGATTAAGCTCATTTCTCACGGGCCATTCCTTTCTGACAAAATGCTCACCATCTGCTCTGCTGTCCTAAAGGCAGAGGAAACACGAATATTTAGTGTAACCACCCTGTAGTCCAAGCAGGAATCCTAGCATTTTGAAGTCTCCACATACATCCCATCTATGTTCACTGTAGTTTATTTTGTCTAGCAACTGCTTTACATTTTCATATTCTTCCTTCAATTGAACCGAATGAGCCACAGGAATAGATGGAAACATGTTTCCATTATGTAGTAGGACGCCTTTTAAAACTTCTAGTTGAACTGCCAATAAACAAACGCCAATCAGCAAGGCTGTTTTCAATTCCTATCTCAGCAAAAAGACCATTCACATCACAGCAGTAGCAAAGAGAGCTCGATGCAAAACAGGAGTAGAAAGAAGCGTATCGCAAATGCCTATTCCTGTAGAAAGAGATCTTGACACTTGGGTCCAAAAGATTCCACTCTTTAAGGCGGGACGTCATAATTTCTGCATTGGTTTTCGTAAGGTTCATATCCCTGACTAGGTCGTCTATGTCTTTCTGGTTGGGGAAATGAGGTGACGTATTGGAGCTTGCCTCAAAGTCAGCATCTTTATCTTCATCGGAGGATATTAAAGGCGTTTCTTTTATTTCCTCCATGGTGGGTGGGCATGGAACGGGTAAATCTTCATTATAGGGGACGAGGGCAATAGAAGATGGGATATTTGGATATAGGACATTTTTTCGACCTTTACCTATCTTGTAGAGTGAAATGTCTTCCATGCAGAAGTAGCAATCATCGTGGTGATTGGTTTGCTCCCTCCAAATGCGAGGAATAGTAAATGGCATGCCTTTTCAGGTACCTCGCAGCCATCCTTCTAATGTGGAACGGCAGCTTCCACAGCAAAAGTGAGGTGCCCATGATTTATCTTGATCGCCCATGGGCATGCCAAAGTAAGGTTGATATGTTGTACAAAACTTCGTTCCTGTGTCAATTTTGTGCTTTACTTGCTTTGGATTGATGTAATGGCAGCAAACATAACAAAATGAATCTGCAGAGTGTTTGCAGGACCTATTGGTAGCCATCACCATATAATTCTAATTCAAATATCTGAAAAATACAAAAAAACATTTTATAAACAGAAATAAGAAACCAAATGTGTACAAATACTTAATAATGGGCCTTAACCAATAAAAACATTACTAATAAACCCCAGTTTTGGGAACATTTTGAATTTTGCACTTGAAATTACTTTTGCTATCTCAGGAAAATGTCGTAAAAATGGCGAAAAAGTTAGATTTCTAAATTTGACCATATTATAAAAACTATAGTTTTTCGAGCAAAACCGATGCCAAATCTGTAATCAGCGTGGCCGAAACATATACTGTAGAAAAGATCGAAAAATCAACATAAACAAAAAAATTGTTGCACAGTGTTATCATGGCACTCAAAAATAAGTGTTGAGTGAACACTGCGGAATTTTGTCATATTGTATAAATGTGAAATTTAATAATGGTTATTTAGGAAAAACAATTATCGCTAAAGTTTTAACAAGTTCAAAATTTATCATCATGAATATATATATATATGTTCTCCTATACAAGCGTCGTTCTTTACGTTAATTATACTGCGTGTTCTTTGCAGTTGAAATGTGTGTATATGTATATATATATATATATATATATATATATATATTTTTTTTTTTTCTTTTCTTTTCTTTTCTTTTTTTTTTCCTTGTGGGTTTGCAGTATATATATATATATTATATATATAATATATATATAGGGTCATCAAAAAGTAACGCAACCCATGGGAAAACGATTTATTTGAGAGCAAGTGCTGGAAGTGGGCACCGTTCTGTGCTTCACACAAGTGGATACGGCGATTCATGTTCTTAAAGACCCTTTGCAACGTTTCCTGTGAAATTGCATCAACACACTTCTGAATCATAGCCTGCAACAGAAGGAAAAATCAATTATGTGCGTTTCTCCATGGGTTGCGTTACTTTTTGATCACCCTTTTTATATATATATATGATGTAAAATAACGCACTGTCGTGACGAAGTATGAAGAAGGAACCCACTCTTTAGGAAGACGTAAAATTTTATTTCTTAACGCCAATAGTTTCGGCTCCTCGCGGGCCCTTGTCAATTGGATTACCAACTGACAAGGGCTCGCGAGGAACCGAAACTGTATTGGTGTTAAGAAATAAGATTTATATCTTCCTGAAGTGTGGTTTCCCTTCTTCACATACAGTATATACAGTAACTAACAAAATTACTTGGACCACCCCAAGATTTTTCTATTTTTTTGATAAATCCCAAATAAGGTAGCAATTCTTGATCACAATCATTCCTCTGAGACTAGTGTGTCTAGACATATCACAAAAAGGCAAATACCCATAAACGGCTTTGCTTAATCCTTTGAAAACCTTTTCTAAATCTCATTCCACGATAAATATGTAGGTGGTCCAAGTAATTTGACTGGCCACTGTATATACCTTGTTAACTTTGTTTGGGTTCCGTGCGTCGGTCTTTCTTCACACGAAGGTCAAGCTGGTGGCACCGCCTCTAGTCCTGGCTTGGTGGAGGAGCGGGTTGCTCTCTTGCGCTCTCCACTGTACATAGCCAGGCACACCCGGTTCATCTGGTACCGTCCTGAGCCAGGCATCTAGTCTTCTATTGAAGACTTCAGTTTTGATCTCTATAACGTTTCTGAGGTCCTTTGGAAACTGGTTGAAAATTCTTGGCCCCCTGACGACCAAGCTATTTTCCTTCAGAGTTGAGGAAGTCCCTTGTCGGGCCTTTAATTTGGGAACACTACACATTCCGCCTTTCCTATTTTCCATCGTTGTTTGGATGGTATTTGGGTTTAGGTTTGGTACCAGTTTTTCGATCATTTTCTATATGTAGATTATAGTATACCTCTCTCTTCTTCTTTTATATATATATATATATATATATATATATATATATATATATATATATATATATATATAGATATATATATATATATATATATATATATATATATATATATATATATATATATATGTTATACACGTTATAATTTATAATCGAAGTAAAGCCGCGCCCTGATGACTATTATGTTTATGTAATTTCATTCATTCAATATTTTTCAAGCTACGTATGACTCGTTTCCTTAGGGAATTCACACGCAGTGACGCAGACTGTTTCAGGAGGGGCGAGTAGCATGGGTGCAAAATGAGAGTGCAATGCAATTGCAAATGTTGCTATAAGTTATGCACCAAAGGGGAGGGGAATGTTGCAAGAACAACAATGGGTTATGCAACTTGGAGGCGGAATTATCCCCCAAGAGAAAGAGAGGAGAAGGAGAGAGAGGAAGAGAGGTGTTCGCCTGGCAGAAGCCAAGCGCATATTAAGACTTCAGCCGAGCGGCCGTTGTCTTAATATGTTCTTAATCGGCCAACTGGCTTAATCAGCCAGTTGGCTTATCTGGCTGAGCTGCCAGATTGCGCTATTTATTTAATTAAAGCATATATTCTGGCTTAACCAGCCAGTTGACTTAGAAGGCGTAAATGGCTTGTTCAAGTGTACATTATTGAGTTGCCAGATTGCGTTTATTTATTTAATTAAAGCATATATTTTGGCTTAACCAGCCAGTTGACTTAGAAGGCGTAATTGGCTTGTTCAGGTGTGCATTATTAGGGTTGCCAGATTGTGCTATCCAGATATTCTTGGCAGTTGGTTTAGAAATCCGTTTTAGAGGGCTACCATTTGCTGTAATTAAATGTCGTGTACAACCAAAAAAATTAAATAAAACACCATTACATCATTCTGTTTATTTAGACGAATTAATGGATTCAATTTCACCAAGTATATAGAAAATAAATATACAATGGAATATATATTATCAAAAATAATAACAGCATAAGAAATACGAACGATGAATATATAATCAAAATAAATATACAATGGAATATATATGGTCAAAAAATAATAATAGCATAAGAAATAAGAACGAGAAATATATAATAAAAAATATACAAAACGTTGTAGTATAACCATCAATATATTAGTACAGGAAAAAAAAAAAAAATATATATATATAGTTATATTAAATAATTAAATATATTGAAAATAACAATATACGAAACGTATAATCAGTTGCATATTAGTACAGGAAATATGTATATATACACAATTAAATAATTAAATAAATAAATGTACATCAAAATACTTTATGTTCTACGGTGCAAAACGCTAAACTCACAAGTAATTGAGTCTACATTCACATCGTTATTACTTTGCACTACACGGTAAAATCGTCCAAGCAGTACTTCACCGCTCAAGTTATACGGATACCTATACTCGACGTAAATGGCTTTTATATCGTTCAATACTATTTTTGTGCCCACTTTACATTCGGCTGGCAAGTTATCTTTAAACACGGCTAGAATACAATCAAAAGCACGCACAAAGAGGTCATCGTTAACCACATCATTATTAAATACAAGTTTATAAACACTCCTTTCTAATCGAGTGTTTTTTCTTACCATCCCGAGCTTTTCAATCGTGAACTCTTCTTCACTCTGCATAGCGGCAATTGAAATAATCTTCCAAGTCGTAACGACAGCTACTAATTATATAGAGATACAGCTCTTCAGGGTGAACAGTGTAGGCAAGCTCTGCCCTGTACCGCTCAAGTGCTTTGTACCAAAGTTCGGGATATTTCGAAGAGTCTAAACCTTTTAAATAAGCATCCAGTTCTAGACCATTCTCGCCTTGTTCATTCCGACATTCGATAAATCCGTCGAGCAGAGCGGTGTATGCGTATTCAAGAACCGTGTCAAAATAAATCATATCCGTAACACGAGCGTCTAATATAGGCTTCAGCTTGCGGAATCCGACGATTTCAAACATTCTGTCGAGGATGAAACGGTTTCGCGTAGGGACAAGAACGTTATTATCAAATGCGTTCTTCCACATCAGTCGTATATCAATGCATGGCTGTTCGTTATTTATACACAACGTGCAAACAACGGCATATGAGGGGGCGTCACTAATCTGCTCTCTTCTTGTACCTACACCTGCAGGTATTTTATAACGGTCCTCTCCCCACTTCTCAACTATCACGAAGACTCCATTCATCTCCTCAGCACTTAAATAAATAACATTATACGTTTGCTTGCTTGCCCGCAAATCGTTTCAAATACATAGTTAATGGTGCCGGTTTCACGCCTGAACACGCGCAATGACTTCGTCACGGAGATATCGTACGAGGCGTTGAGAATGCTTCTCAAAGGAAGTTCCATCGTATTCGCACGTCCACTCGATTCAAACTCTGAGATGACTATGAGCCACAGGTGGACGGATCGGCTCGACGGGCGGAGTGAGTCACGCTGATGAAACGTGTACGGGTTTGTTCGAACTCGTGTGATTCAGAGGGGTGAGGTACACAGGTGGGCGGCTCACTGGGGGGAGCGAGTCACACCATAAACTGCTGAAGCGTGTACAGGTTTGTTCGAACACATTACACTGGACAAACAGAATTTTCCTCTACATGAAGCAATACCGGCTTCAATGTTTTATCACTCACCAGACGTTCATTTCCACAAACTAAACATCTTCGCAATCCGGTGCACTATTCGAGAGGGTGACCGGAAAGCTCGTTCCCAAAAACTCGGTCCCGGCAAACTCGGTCCCGAAAATTCGGTCCCAGAAAACTCGGGCCCAGGTATACTCGGTTCCAAGAAAATTCGGTCTCACAAAACTCGGTCCTAGAAAATTCGGTCCCAAGATAATTCGGTCTCATAAAACTCGGTCCTAGAAAATTCGGTCCTCGTAACGCTTGGTCCCAGGAATCTTAGTCTCGATGATGTGTTTAGGTTAGGTTAGGTTAGGAAATACCAATAACCTTCATTAATTATTTTGAAGCAACGTATATAGGCACTCGTAGAGGTAGACGCAACCACAGAGAAAAGCCAATTTTTGAACTTTCTTTGTGGAATATACAGAACAGAGTGAATATGAACTTACCTAGGACGAATAATGCACTTGAAGGATTCCATAGCGATCTTCGATCTTCGATTCAAAGTAACAACCCAAATATCTGGACACTAATATATGCTTTGCAAAAAGAAGAATCACTGGTTCAAACAAAAATGCTACACATTAATCGTGGTGATAGGCCTCATAAAAAAAGAAAATATGTAACTAACAACCGACGCATTAAAAATGTTGTTGAAAACTACAATGCTAATGAGAAAATAGCTTTTTTAAGAAACATTGCCTATAATCTTAGTACTTTTTAGTAATAGATAAGTGAAATTAAAAATGCCTTTTATGCAATAGATTTTTATGTATGCACTCTTTTAATGTCTTTAATGCAATTTTCTAATAAAACATAATCCCTTTAATTCTTCTTTTTCTCCCACATACCAAGATTTCTGGGACCAAGTGTGACGAATTTTCTTGAGACCGAGTATTCCTGGGCCCGAGTTTTCTGGGACCGAATTTTCGGGACCGAGTTTGCCGGAACCGAGTTTTCGGGAACGAGCTTTCTCAGAACCATTCGAGAGAAACATATGCCCATATTTATCCTTTTTGTTTAACAAACGATACTCGTCTCTATAGTCTGTTAAAAACTGACACAGCCCATTAGCCACAACCTCACTACAAACCTCGTCATGATATATATTAATATAGTGGTAAAAATACTTAAGATTCTCCATGATGACAAGATTTATATTCTCAACCGTAGCGTACGAGTAGTCGGTATGATGTAACATGACATAATGTCGCTTGTCACACCACTCATCAACAAGACTCACTATCCATAACCGTTGCTTATCTTCTGAACGTGTTGCTTCTTCCACTTCGCGGTATATGTGAGCCTTTATAAAGGTTAGGTCTACAACATACTTCAATACATCGTTTGTACTACGAAAACCTACAATGCCCTCGCAAGAATACCCGTAGAGTATTTGAACATCTTGGTCCTTCGCACGGCTCAATGTAGCCTTAAAAGTATCAAGGGAGGGGGTAATAGAGTTTTTCAGTACCCATCACATCTTGGCACTTTGCCGAATACCACTTCATGAACGTTGAACACGCAATATTAAAGGTAGTCATCACTATTTTTCGTCTACGCGGGAGAATACACGTCTGAGCTCAAGGGTATACAGAGGTCAACTGGACACGCTGGGATAGAGATATGCTCAGGTAGTGGCAGGAGTCACGTGACCGATCTTACAGTGGCGGAGCTTAGCTTTTTACTGTACACACACACGCACGCACGCAAAGGAGAAAATGAAACCTTAATTGAAGCAAATATACGTGATAAATAAACATATCGTTAACAATACACATATATATAAATACAATCAAGGATTAAGGTAACCAAATGGTACGGTATCATAGGTACCAGGCACCTGGTAACGCTTCCTATAGGTGTTACGGCATACCTTCGTGCCCCTAAGTTCCTTCACACACCCCAGTTTCTGCGCCCGAAAATTATGCGTCCCCACAGTCAGTTGGGGTAGCTGGTCACCCTCATCTTCCAAGCACACTAGATCCTTCAACGAGTCAAAGTTAACGACTCGAGGGTTCACATGGTTAAGCGTGATACCCTCCCTTAGCCTTCACGATATACTTCATATCATCCCCTACCCTCACCCATACCCCATAGGTTTTTGGCCCTGTTGAAACAAACGAGTCTGCGTATGCACCATCACCATACTCGTCCTTGATCTCATCAGTTAGCTCTACGAGGAATTCCCCAATAGCGGGCATGTATTCACCCTCCCTCGCTGTGAATATCGCGCGATCTGTGTCAGCGTACAGCACCCTCCGTTCAAGAGAGTGCAGTAGACCCCAAAGTTTGATGCGGGCGTAGGCAGTTGTGAAGCTGGCTACAGGTATGTTTGTAACCCGTGAGGTATCATTGGCCAATTCGGTAATGTACTTTATTATGTATTACCTACATTCACGATCTCCATAACCTCTTTATCGGGAGCGTTGGCGGGAGAATACACGTCTGAGCTCAAGGGTATACAGAGGTCAACTGGACACGCTGGGATAGAGATATGCTCAGGTAGTGGCAGGAGTCACGTGACCGATCTTACAGTGGCGGAGCTTAGCTTTTTACTGTCACACACACGCACGCACGCAAAGGAGAAAATGAAACCTTAATTGAAGCAAATATACGTGATAAATAAACATATCGTTAACAATACACATATATATAAATACAATCAAGGATTAAGGTAACCAAATGGTACGGTATCATAGGTACCAGGCACCTGGTAACGCTCCTATAGGTTACGGCATACCTTCGTGCCCCTAAGTTCCTTCACACACCCCCGTTTCTGCGCCCGAAAATTATGCGTCCCCACAGTCAGTTGGGT